>ML794931.1:60706-86624 GCA_009831015.1 Picea engelmannii
ATAACTTATGTTTTATTATATAGATGTAATTATGTCTGTTATGGGAGAAATGTTGACACAATGAGGTAAGTTAGTATGTTATCATTTTGAGTTATTTTATGGAGTAGTACTATACTACCCCAATTATGACAAGGATTTATATTCCTTGGTTTAATATGTTAAGAATTGGATTCACTATCTAATGGGAAAAAAGACCATCATCTACACTAATAGCTAGCCTTTGTAATATTGATAAGGGGGGAAATTCCATCTAATGATTCCTTTTCACCCAACTAATTCAATCACCTAAACCTATGTGTTTCCCCCCAAGTAGGGTTTTAAGCTTAATGAGTGTGGAGGTCGAGGAAAATCACTCAAGGTATTCAACACAAGCCATCCATCTACCCAACAATACTTAAAAAATGGGCCAAAGATCTATTTTATTAACTAGATGTGGTGTCGAGGCCTCTAGAATTATATTACCCCGTGCAAGAAAACCCACTTTATATCTCGGTGTTTCCCTAGTTGGTTGGGTACACCTATAACTTAGAGGTTCCTATGTAACGACTATACTTTCCACTCAATATTTCCTTATGTAACCTTATTTGGTTATGTACACCTAGATATGTGGAGTCCCAAGGGCCCAAAATAAATTTCTAGGCTCAAACAATGAACATAGTTCCCCTAGTTGGTCAAGTACACACATATCCTCATACATTTACAAAGACAAATGATGAATAAGTTATCGAGTTTCTCCCAGTTAATATACATAATCCACAGTTCTCTTTTTCATGGAAGGAATTCACTTCAATCCACATAAATCCACCCCTAACGCATAAATCATGTATATATTTTTCTAATCTCTTACAAGATAATATATCCCTCCTAAGAATGTCTCTTGGACTTCCATTTTTCCCTTCCTAAATAATCTCGGGGTTAAATTAGGCTTAGGAGAATAATTAGAAGTGTCACAAAATAGGTAAAAGGTGAAATAACATTCACCCCTCTTAGTATTTTTACCTTTGATCACTTAGGAATTAAATTCAAGTTAGCTTTCCCCTTCCCAGTCTCTCTAGCCCTGAGAACTAGGTACTTTTCATCTTCATTGAGAAAGGGTCGCATCCCTTGGGCATGATTTCCACAACTCAATTAATATCCAAATATGTTGCTCTAATAAGTTCACTTAGGTTAGTGTGGGTCATTGAAACATAACCTACAAGATGGTCAAATTTCCATACAACATCATAATATATATCAAAACATGAATCGTATTTCATCGTTAAAGGAAATAAATTAATGAAATATTAAGTATATAATAGTAAATAGTCATTTCGTAAATAATCATAAAGGAAATAATGATTCCAAAATATCATTTCTCAACCAATAATCAAAAGGTTCACCATAAAAAAGTGATTATTGAAAATAAGGTCCTCAATGAAGTATAGGAAAACCATACACCACTAGGGGTGTTACAACAACCCCCTTAAAAATGGCTACAACCTCAAATCTCGATTACCATCAAAAACAAAAGGGACCCAAAGAAAATAACAAAAACAAGACCTAACCAAGAGGATGGGAGGTATCATCATGAGCCGACCCATTATGTTCATAGGTATCTAGAAGTATGACATTACCATTATCTGGTCACCACGCCAGAGCAATGACCTTTGGTTGCATGGCCAAGGGAAAGGGGGTATCATCACAAACCAGCCTTATCATTTCTGCAAAAAAACCAATGGGTAACACTGTCAGCTCTGGTCACCATGCCAAGGCAGTGTCCTCTAGCCAGACCTTGAAGAAAAAAGGAAAAAAAAGCAATAAATAAAGAATAAAGGCAATAAAGGGGCTTGGAAAAAGTGCATCCATGACGGGTACAACTCACCTCCTACAAAGGCACCCACAGACCATACTTACCTCTGGTCTTCACTATAACTGGACACTCCTCAGACCATATCACTTCATGTACATGGCTTGAATGATCTTCTGTGGAAACTTTCCTTCTCTTATGGATACTGGCCCAATAGGTTGTTTTGTCTATTTCTTCGACTTTGTATAGTAGATCAGTGTAATGTCTTTGAGCTCTTAGATGATATGCTAGGGATTTTATGCATGTATTTGATACATTTAATGATGAAATATGATTGACATTGCTATGATCCCGAGGAATGATGAGCCCATGGAGGGCGTAGTTTTTGATGTGCAGGACCATACCCGACGGACAAGTGCCAATGGACCGGTACACATGGGGATATGATTAGCTTGGACCTCCATGGGGCTGAAGATCCCATCAGATGGTTTCTGGATGGAAAAGACAGGACAACGTTATGATGAGCCATTGCATGAGAAGAAAGAAGGATGTTCAACCCAGGACACTTTGGCAGAGCCCGACCTAGGGGGACCCACTGCAGATGGAACGTTTGCCTTTGATGGACAGGACACCACTTGGGAGAGATGGGCGTTGTCTAGAGTGTGTGGCAGTGTGTTGAGGTCATTTTGCATGTGTGGTAGCTTGGAGGAGCCCTAGAAGGGACAATGTTTGGTTTCTAGATGTTGTATTTGCCCAAAAAGGGCCAACGTCTCCCTCAGAAGGGCTTGACGTCCCTCTTTTGCTCACATTATGACATTTTTCTAGCAGTTAATGTAAAAACAATGTAAATTTTATAGTCACCCTTGTTGGCTATTTTAATGACCTAAATTTTAATTCAAAGGTCATGGATTGGTATAAATAGAGGATGTTTTTCCTCATTTAAAAAAAAAACATAAGTCACTCTCTTGTGAGAGATTATCTTTTAGCATTTGTCTTGGTATTTGTGGTCTTGGAAGTGAGGCACAACTCTTGTTGGAGGATTCTTCTTGGCATTTATGGTGTTTCTCCCATGGAAGGTTTACAACTAGGGTTTGATTAAGCATTCTTCATGATTTGTAAGTGAATTTTTCATGCAAAACTTCTTAAATGAATGGTTGTAGGTTTAATTTCTTACATTTTCTATATCATTGCTATAATATTGCTAAATCTTGAAACCCTAGGTAGAAAGAACACTAGTAGGTCATTGTTATATGTCCCCATGCTTGAGAAACTTGTTTTAGCCATTGATTAAGGAAGATATAGCCTAGCCGTTGCTACACTTGTCGTTCTTTTTCTGAGTTAGCATTAAAAGTATAAGTTGAATAGAGGAGATGTCCTAGGCCTAGTTAATTCTACACCTAGGGTTTTAACCTTCTAGGGTTTGAAAATCCTTTTCTCCATGCAACACTTTTCTCCCTTAGATTTTTACTTTGAAGCTAGCCATTTTGCCAAGAGTATTTAGAGAAAGAGGAAGGAGCATGAGGCCTTGCTTAAGCAACACCTGAATGAGCCTCCTTCCCTTAGGGTTTTGATTCTAGGGCCCTGCCATTGCAGCACCATAGAACCTAACCTTCTAGTCTTTAAATTTTGATCCTCCTGAGACTTTGCCCTTACTTTTGACTTCATATTACCCTAAGGCACTAGTATTCTTTCCAACGTTGAGATTATTGTGCAAATTCATCTTTCAAACTTTCAAATTTTGAAACCCTAACTAACCCTAACGCAACTAATTAGGGCTGGCATCATACCTAATGCAAAAAACCCTATAACTCAGCAAAAAATGATGATGTTATGCCTTTATTGAGCTTTTGTTGATAGGAAATACTATTGGCTCGGTCATCTTGTGATAGACATTGATAAATTGATGATTTTCATTGGCTAATTAGCAAAACGTTGACCTTCTTTGTATGTTATATTGCTTAATCATACTAACCCTAAAGGAAGTTGACGTCATCCTTAGGATAATGATGCAGAAATCTATTGTATATGAGCAATTAATGACATTTAATGCATTGATTTAATTCAAGGATTGATCATTTTCATTAGATGCTATATTATTCTACTGTTTATTGACAAGTAACACTATATTGTCATTGTCATTATTGCAAACATTGACTTCGACAATATTTACTATTGTATATGCTCATATACATTAAATGTTGATATCAGTCATTCATTTATGAAGTATTAACCATTATTGCATGTACTAGTTTCATTGTTGTCTTGTCTCGCAAGTAGGTGCCTTTTATGTGGTTATTCTTTACTTGACTATCTTCTGGGCGGTAATCTGTGAAGGGGAAACTAACCTTGATCCTTTGAGCCTTCTCCTTTCAAACCCCAGATTGTCAGGGACGTCTCCCTTGGGCTTAGCCACCCTAATTAGAAAGGACCTCCCCATTGTGGTGACATTGGGTGGGGTAGGTCCATGTTACGCTAGTTTGACCCTTATCCTCTAGTCTATGACCTAAACTACAAACTGAGCGATAACATTTTGGTGTTGTTGTCGGGGAACATTGAGTCAATATTCCTCAATGAAAAACCTTTTGGTAAGCCTTGCCTCTAGATGCCTTATTCTTACAAGCTTACCGAGCGACTCCACTAGGGTGTTTTCCCTTATTTTTTGATAGTTTCAAGAAAACTATCTGGCGACTCCACTGATGACGAAGCCAACAATGACTTCAAAATGGGATACCAGGAACTATAAGCCTTTAGACATGAGAAAAATCCAAGGATACCCAAGACAAATTCCCTTGATATCCAAGAGATGGCTCCCTAGATTCACTGGTGGCAATGGGGAAAGAGCTAACTTTCATATGGATGAATTTTATTCTTATTTTGGACTCCACCCTATCGATGATGATGTCGAAGATGTAGTGATGAAATGTTTTCCCACCACTCTTCACGAGAATGATAAAAATTGGTATGATGATCTTCCCAATGCTAGCATCACCTCCATGAACCAGCTAGAAGAATCCTTTCTCAAAGAATGGGGCATAAGTTTGGGAGACATCTCAGTACTGCTAAAAATATTCAAGCATATAAAACAAACTAAAAATGAAACCCTATTTAACTTCTAGAGCAGGTTTGAGGGCACTCGATATCATATTTTTGCAAGCCATCGTCCTGAAGAAGAGTATGTCGTCCATCTCTATACCCATGCGATATTGGCACACCTAGGTGTTCCCCTCGGTAAAAGGGCCCCAAAGACGCTCACTGAAGCTTATGGCATGGCTAAAGGAATTGAACAAAAAATATTCTCATCCGGTAAAAAGGACCTCTTCACCTCGGGTACTCTTACTATGGAAAGTTTGTATTCCCATGAAAACCTTATCGATGATTTCCAAGAAGAAGGGAAGCAAACCATCATTCAACATGGGATAATTGAAGACATGGTTGAGGAGATGGGACCTGAGTAGAATGATGAAGTATCAATGTGTGTGCCTCCCTCTAATGAAGCAATCCAAGAGCCCTTTTCTCCTACACAACAAAAAGAATATGAGGTTAGTTGCGTTCCATTTCAAGATGCCAATGATACCTTGTTCCTTGATTCAGAAAATGAAGGAGAAAAGAAAGCTTTGAACGAAGTTGATGGCCCTTGTTGTGCAATCAAAGATAAAGAAGTAGTCCATGAGGATGAAACAATGAAACATGCTAAAAACATCGAGGTCCTTGAAGTTCCTGCACAACAAGAAAAAGTAAGTTACCCTCCTCTCCTAGTTTTTGGTAGTGCTTTACCTTGTGATGAAGAGGAGGAGGATGAATTTTCGAATGTTTCAAACCCTGCATGTTATGACACAAATAGTGACACTGTTGATAAAATTGATGAGTTCATACATGTGGGGAGACATAGGTGGGATATAGTTGGTTATGACCTCGATCCCATCTATGACACTGAGAGTCATTTCCAGTTGTTTCCCTTGCAATTGTCACAACAAATTAATTCCAACCAATGGCAACAAGGAGATGAGATTTTTACTCGTACTTTTCAAAAAACCAAGGGTGACCTAGTACCTTATTCTCCTGATGATTTCCAGTCTTACCTTGAGATTTTTTATGAGTACCCTCCTGAGAACTTGGACTCTTTTCATGAATATGACTATCAACCGCCACTATGCTCAGATTTTGATAGGAGTAAAAACATTGGTTGCCTAAAGAAGGATTCTCATGACTTTTCACCCCAGCCACCTCTTATTACTTTACCATGCTTTTCTATCAAAGGTGTAGTTGGGAAGTACCTTTTTTATGTTGAGTTTCCTCCTAGGCAAACCCTAGACTCCAAGGGATGTTTTGGTACTGCAAGTTTGAGTCAGTTATCCCAGTTTTTCAACTTTCCCTTGATAGTTTGCGAGTCGTCTACTAGATCTTTGTCAACCCCTTCCTTGACTTCGGAGCGTGAGGATGTCTTAGATAGCCAGTTTACAGGCCCTTTTGGTTAGTTGTCTGAACCTTGCATTTTTCATGACCCTTTCTTGAAGTGGATTGAATACTTTCCTCAGAGATGGATTTGGCAGGATTTTATCCCTCCCACCCACCTCCATGAGTTAGACTTTGAGATTCCCGATGATATGATATACATTGTAACTCATGACATTTTTGTGCTTGACTTATCATTGTTTTGGTTTATGATGAAGCAAAAAGGTAGGTATCAAGGAACATTACTGGATTGGCTTCATTGGTTGTTTGACTACACCAAGCATCTAGCCAACAGGTAAGTACAGGTAAGTATTTCACTTTCTGTTCACATCTATGATTACTGCATGTACATGTTATATTTTGCGGGGTGGCAATACCACCCTACCTTTTATTACTGATGTTTCTTTTCAAGTGTGAGTAGGTCTGCAGGTTTATGCCAGAGATGTTGAGGTTCTCATGCACTCTACGGTGAGCACATGTCCCCGATTTGGAGCCAGATGTTATCCCTTTTTTCTAGGGATAACTAGGAGATCATGTCTCGAGGCCCATAGGTCCTAGACATGGAGTACCGAGAGCAGGATTGACCCGAGAATGGCCCTGGAGGGCCCATCCTTCTTTTCTTCGCTAGATTTGTCCTGTCAGCAGCAGCATCATCCATCACCATTGGCTTGGACTTGCATCAGAGAAGACTCTTGCTCCATGAGGTAATTGGTCCAGGTATCATGGTATGTGTCATGTTTGATCGTTATAAATTTCTTATATATGCATCAAGTTCGTTACATTTCTGACGAATGCTTGGATCTTACACTAACCCACTTGACCATTGTTGGGGGGATTAACGGGATGCCCTAGCAAGCTGATATCCATGGGTTTTGGTTAGCCACCAGGGGGGATTTGTAGAGCCATCGTCTGCTCCCACCATACTATCACTTTACATATTATCTCCCATACATCCATCCCATTCCCCTAGTCCAGCCATTAGGATGACCTTTGAGGGTTACACTTGGTCCTGTGGGAAGAAGGGGATAAAGGCCCAGGGGGTAAAAGTAGCTGGTAAAAGATAAAATCTATAGGAAGTAAACATAAAGATGCTTCGCCTAGGGATCCCCGAGAAGGAAGTAAAAGGCCTCTCGATAAGAAACAAAAGAGACCTAAAGAAAATAACAAAAATAAGACCTAACCAAGAGGATGGGAGGTCTCATCACGAGCTGACCCATTATGTTCATAGGTATCTAGCAGTATGGCATTGCCATTATCTCGTCAACACGTCAGGGCAATGACCTTTGGTTGCATGGCCAAGGGAAAGGGGGTGTCATCACGAGCCAACCTTATCATTTCTGCCAAAATACCAGTGGGTAACACTGTCAGCTCTAGTCACCACACCAAGGCAGTGTCCTCTGGTCAGAACTTGAAGAAAAAAGGAAGAAAAAACAATAAATAAAGAATAAAGGCAATAAAGGGGCTTGGAAAAAGTGCATCCATGACGGGTACATATCACCTCCTACAAAGGCACCCACAGACCATACTTACCCCTGGTCTTCACTATAACTGGACACTCCTCAGACCATATCACTTCATGTACATGGCTTGAATGATCTTATGTGGAAACTTTCCTTCTCTTATGGATATTGGCCCAATAGGTTGTTCTGTCTATTTCTTCGACTTTGTATAGTAGATCAGTGTAATGTCTTTGAGCTCTTAGATGATATGCTAGGGACTTTATGCATGTATTTGATAAATTTAATGATGAAATATGATTGACATTGCTATGATCCTGAGGATTGATGAGCCCATGGAGGGCGTAGGTTTTGTTGTGCAGGACCATACCTGACGGACAGGTGCCAGTGGACCGGTACACACAGGGATATGATTAGCTCGAACCTCCATGGGGTTGAAGAGCCCATCATATGGTTGTTGGATGGAAGAGACAAGACAACGTTATGATGAGCCATTGCACAAGAAGAAAGAAGGATGTTCCACCCATGACACTTTAGCAGAGCCCGGCCTAGGGGGAATCACCCACTGCAGATGGAATGTTTGCCTTTGATGGACAGGACGTCACCTAGGAGAGATGGACGTTGTCTGGAGCGTGTGACAGTGTGATGAGGTCATTTGGAACGTGTGGTAGCTTGGAGGAGCCCTAGAAGGGCCAACGTTTGGTTTTTGGATGTTGTATTTGCCCAAAAAGGGCCAACGTCTCCCTCAGAAGGGCTTGACGTCCCTCTTTTGCTCACATTATGACATTTTACTAGTAATTAATGTAAAAACAGTGTAAATTTTGTAGTCACCCTTGCCGGATGTTTTAATGGCCTAAATTTTAATTCAAAGGTCATGGATTGGTATAAATAGAGGATGTTTTTCCTCATTTAAAAAAAAAACATAACTCACTCTCTTGTGAGAGATTATCTTTTAGCATTTCTCTTGGTATTTTTGGTCTTGGAAGTGAGGCGCAACTCTTGTTGGAGGATTCTTCTTGGCATTTATGGTGTTTCTCCCACGGAAGGTTTACAACTAGGGTTTGATTAAGCATTCTTCATGATTTGTAAGTGAATTTTTCATGCAAAACTTCTTAATGAATGGTTGTAGGTTTAATTTCTTACATTTTCTATATCATTGCTATTATATTGCTAAATCTTGAAACCCTAGGTAGCAAGCACACTAGTAGTTCATTGATATATGTCCCCATGCTTGAGAAACTTGTTTTAGCCATTGATTAAGGAAGATATAGCCTAGTCATTGTTACACTTGTCTTTCTTTTTCTGAGTTAGCATTAAAAGTATAAGTTGAATAGAGGAGACATCCTAGGCCTAGTTAATTATACACCTAGGGTTTTAACCTTCTAGGGTTTGAAAAGCCTTGTCACCATGCAACACTTTTCTCCCTTAGATTTGTACTTTGAAGCTAGCTGTTTTACCAAGAGTATTTAGAGAAAGAGGAAGGATCATGAGGCCTTGCTTAAGCAACACCGGAATGAGCCTCCTTCCCTTAGGGTTTTGATTCTAGGGCCCTGCCATTGCAGCACCATAGAACCTAACCTTCTAGTCTTTAAATTTTGATCCTCCTGATATTTTTCCCTTACTTTTGACTCCATATTACCCTAAGGCACTAGTATTCTTTCCAACGTTGAGCTTGTTGTGAAAATTCATCTTTAAAACTTTCAAATTTTGAAACCCTAACTAACCCTAACGCAACTAATTAGGGCTCACGTCATACCTGACGCAACAAACCCTCTAACTCAACAATAAATGATGATTTTATGCCTTTATTGAGCTTTTGTTGATAGGAAATACTGTTGGCTCGGTCATCTTGTGATAGACATTGATAAATTGATGATTTTCATTAGCTAATTAGCAAAATGTTGACCTTCTTTGTCTGCTATATTGCTTAATCATACTAACCCTAAAGGAAGCTGACGTCATCCTTAGGATAATGACGCAGCAATCTATTATATATGAGAAATTAATGACATTTAATGCATTGATTTAATTCAAGGATTGATCATTTTCATTAGATGCTATATTATTCTACTGTTTATTGACAAGTAACACTATATTGTCATTGTCATTATTGCAAACATTGACTTCATCAATATTTACTGTTGTATATGCTCATATACATTAAATTTTGATAGTCATTCATTTATGAAGTATTAACCATTATTGCATGTACTAGTTTCATTGTTGTCTTGTCTCGCAAGCAGGTGCCTTTTCTGTGGTTATTCTTTACTCGACTATATTCTAGGCGGTAATCTATGAAGGGGAAACTAACCTTGATCCTTTGAGCCTTCTCCTTTCAAACCCCAGATTTCCAGGGACGTCTCCCTTGGGCTTAGCCACCCTAAATAGAAAGGACCTCCCCATTGTGGTGACATTGGGTGGGGTAGGTCCCTGTTATGCTAGTTTGACCCTTATCCTCTATTCTATGACCTAAACTACAAACTCAGCGATAACATGACCTTCAGTCAAATACAAATATGAAACTTGGAATCATTGACATATCTACTAGAACATATGAAAAATAGGGTTTATGGTTTCCATGATGAATTGATGATGGAAGAAAGTGGTTGTATCAGTTAAATTTGAGTCCAGAAACCCTCCCATATTGTTAATGCATGTGAATAGTCTATCTAGGTCAAATTTCAATGCATACTGATAAAATTTGAAAACAGTCAATGTTGGCCCCATTCACATGTCATTGTTGCCCGCCTCTAGTATCTTGATGGTGTTAATTAAACACTTAACAAAAAACAGGGATTTTTCATCACAACTATGAATAAAATAGATTGTATATACATTAATGTAGAACCTGAAAGAAAAATGAAGAAATACTGACGAAAACCTAAAAATTGTGTCAACCAAATTTTTACTTTGAAAGAAAATTAGGGTTTATGGTTTACATGATGAATTGATGATGGAAAAAAGTGGTTGTGTCATTCAAATTTGAGTCCAGAAACCATCCCATATCGTTAAGGCATGCCAATTATAGTATATCCATGACAAAGTTTAGTGCATACAGAAACTGTTTGAAAAAATTTCAACATTGGCCCCATTCACAAGTCACTGTTGTCGGTGTCTAATCCTCGTACAATTTGTGTTCCTTGTTCCTTGTTCTGTGTTCCTCGTTACTCATTACTTGTTCCTTTTTACTCATTCATTGACCATGGTGTAGTCCCCAAGATCCATTATTTTTGTACAAAACATACTAATGGCATAAAATGTCCCACACAAAGACCAAATTAATATCTGCTACATAAGTCTTTTGTCTTTTTTCAATGAATATGTAACGAATCTCAATTCTAAGAATATTCAAATAGGACCTAAAAACCTTAAGTTCTTTCCTTAACCATGGGTGACATAACACTATCATTCAATAGTAAAATTGTTACATTTCATTGTAAGGCATCATGTGTACTGAGGGCTTGAGCCACCACAAAGGAAACATACCAAGAATATTTGTCTTATGAAAAAAATATGGTACTATCCATTTCGAGGTTTGGGATAGAGAATGTTCTTATAGAATACACTACATTTCACCATAATATAATCCCTACACTCCTTAATAACCATGTAACACCATTCAAATTAGACACAATATTCTTGCAACGAATTAGTTATACTATCGACAAACTTTTTTCGTCGATAGTATATCAAATTCGTCACAAGATTATTTATATTCGTCTCTCTTGTGACGATATCAAATGATGCTTGGATTCTTTTCATATTTGGTTTATCAAATTGAAATATCAATTTGGTACTTTGCAAGCTAGTTTGACCTTCAGTCAAATACAAATATGAAACTTGGAATCACTAACATATCTACTAGAACATATGAAAAATAGGGTTTATGGTTTCCATGATGAATTGATGATGGAAGAAAGTGGGTGTGTCAGTCAAATTTGAGTCCAAAAACCCTCCCATATCGTTAAGGCATGTGATTATTCTATCTAGGTCAATTTCAATGCATATAGATAAAGTTTGAAAACATTTCAATGTTGGCCCCATTAACATGTCACTGTTGCCTGCCTCTAGTATATTGATGGTGTTGATTAAGAAATCAAAGAAAAAGAGGGATTTTTCATCAAAATAATGACGTAGATACATTGTATATACATTAATGTAGAACCTAAAAGAAAAATGAAGAAATACTGACGAAAACCTAAAACTTGGGTCAACCAAATTGTGTACTTTGGAAGAAAATTAAGGTTTATGGTTTACATGATAAATTGATGATTGAAGAAAGTGGGTGTGTCAATCAAATTTGAGTTCAGAAACCCTCCCATATCATTAATTCATGCCAATTATAGTCTATCCATGACAAATTTCAGTGCATACAAAAACTGTTTGAAAATTTTTCAAAGTTGGCCACATCCGTAGGTCATTGTTGTCGGTGTCTAGTCCTCGTACAATTTTCATTCCTTGTTCATTGTTCTGTGTTCCTCGTTCCTCATTCATTGTTCCTTGTTCCTCATTCCTTAACCAAGGTGTAGTCCCCAAGTTCCATTATTTTTTTACAAAACATACTAATGGCATAAAATGTCCCACACAAAGACCAAATTAATATCCGCTACATAAGTCTTTTGCATTTTTTCAATGACTATGTAACAAATCTCAATTATAAGAAGATTAAAATAGGACCTAAGAACCTTAAGTTATTTCCTTAACCATGGGAGACATAACACTATCATTCAATAGTAAAATTGTTACATTTCATTGTAAGGCATCATGTGTACTATGGGCTTGAGCCACCACAAAGGAAACATACCAAGAATATTTGTCTTATAAACAAGATATGGTACTATCCATTTCGAGGTTTGGCATAGATATTTTTATTATAGACTACACTACATTGCACCATAATATAATCCCTACACTCCTTGCAAATCATGTAATGCCATTCAAATTAGACACAATATTCTTGCGACGAATTAGCTATACTATCGACGAACTTTTTTCGTCGATAGTATAGAAAATTTATCGCAAGATTATTTACATTCATCTCTCTTGCAACAATATTAAATGATGCTTGGATTCATTTCATATTTTGTTTATCAACTTGAAATATCAATTTGATACTTTGCAAGCTAGTTGGACCTTCAGTCAAATACAAATATGAAACTTGGAATCATTAACATATCTACTAGAACATATGAAAAATGGAGTTTATGGTTTCCATGATGAATTGATGATGGAAGAAAGTGGGTGTCTTAGTCAAATTTGAGTCCAAAAATCCTCCCATATCATTAAGGCATGTGAATAGTCTATTCAGGTCAAATTTCAATGCATACAAATATAGTTTGAAAACATTTCAACGTTGGCCCCATTCACATGTCACTGTTGCCCGCCTTTAGTATCTCAATGGTGTTGATTAAACAAACAACAAAAAAGAGGGATTTTTCATCACAACTATGACATAGATACATTATATATATACATTAATGTAGAACCTGAAAGAAAAATGAAGAAAGACTGATGAAAACCAAAAACTTGCGTCAGCCAAATTGTATAATTTGAAAGAAAATTAGGGTTTATGGTTTACGACATGTGAATAGTCTATCCAGGTCAAATTTCAATGCATACAGATATAGTTTGAAAACATTTCAACGTTGGCCCCATTCACATGTCACTGTTGCCCGCCTCTAGTATCTCAATGGTGTTGATTAAACAAACAATGAAAAAGAGGGATTTTTCATCACAACTATGACATAGATACATTATATATACATTAATGTAGAACCTGAAATAAAAATGAAGAAAGACTGATGAAAACCTAAATCTTGCGTCAGCCAAATTGTATAATTTGAAAGAAAATTAGGGTTTATGGTTTACATGATGAATTGATGATGGAATAAAGTGGGTGTGATAGTCAAATGTGAGTACAAAAACCCTCCCATATCATTAATGCATTCCAATAGTCTATCCATGAAAAATTTCAGTGCATACAGAAACTATTTGAAAAAATTTCAACATTGGCCCCATTCGTAGGTCACTGTTGTCGGTGTCTAGTCCTCGTACAATTTTTGTTCCTTGTTCCTTGTTCCTTGTTTTGTGTTCCTTGTTCCTCATTCCTCATTCCTTATTCCTTTTTCCTCATTCCTTGACCATGGTGTAGTACCCAAGACCCATTATTTTTGTACAAAACATACTAATGGCATAAAATGTCCCACACAAAGACCAAATTAATATTCGCTACATAAGTCTTTTGTGTTTTTTCAACAACTATGTAACGAATCTCAATTTTAAAAAGATTCAAATAGGTAACAATATTGATGAAATATTATATGATCATGATGGTATAAAAATGAAAGAGCTTCTCTTGGTTTCAAGATTAATTTATCCTCTACTGAACAAGGCCAACCACGTGAAGGTGGAAGCTCATATGGCCCTTCCCCTCCCCCTCACATCACTCTCAATTGATCCCCAAAACCCAATCTATAAAATAGAAAATAATTGAAAGCAACTTCATATTAAGATTCATGCATAGAAACTACAAAAACAAAAATTAATGAAGGTACATGAAATTATGTGTTTCTAAATGATAGTTTTAGTCTACCACGTACTTTAGTATATTGGCAATTATTTTCGGGTTTCAAATAATAATTAAACAACATGTAACATAGGATATAAAAACATCGCATAAAACTTAAAAACATGTAATTAACCCATGACATTAAAAGTAAATTATTTAAGAGAATAATTCATACAAATTAAAATATTATATAGTCACGTACCTAATCCAACCTCAACATCTTTGTAATCATCCTTATTCTCTATATTGATCTTATTCATTGAACTCAACATTTGTATCATCATCTGGTTATGAAACAATGTTGAAAGGATTGATGATATCGTCATCAATGTCATTTTCAAGCATATTTTCATCGACATCGTCATCAAGAATTGAAATATTGTCTCCTACGCCTGGATCATGATCTTCTTCGTCTTCTTCATCTATCAACCCTCCATGATCTTCTAGTTTGTTTAATCTGTCAAATCATCTTCTTGATCTTCAATATCACCTTCTTCCTGTAAATGAGTATACTTAATTGGCCTTCCTTTTGGATCATATCTAACAACAAATGACCAATCCCTTTCGCCCGGAACATTTGAGTAAAAGACATGTTCACATTGGCTTGGAAAAATGTAGCGATCATGTCCTCTTTCAAACACCATTGTTTTAATCAATGGAAATCCATTGTCATGTTGAATAACAGTTATTTCCTCATCATGTTCATGCATTCATAACCTATATTATTTGACATTGAACAGAACGAATTTGAAGGAATTAAATTCACACTCAAGTATATCGTTTAAATACCCATAGTATCTATTTTCAAATTCCCGGGGATGTCTGTCACTCCTAGATGAAACATTATTGACCTGGAATATTACAGTTATCCCACTATTATAGTTTTTCCCGGTTTCATCCAATTGTTTGATGCAAAATTTACAACCATTGCACCACATAGCCTTGTGGTGTTTCAACTGCAATATGTCAGATATGTAAAAGATGCATTGTCAATTAATAAATTAACATATATTTATATATCTTTGAAAGTATCTGAAAAATACAGTACACATGTAGTCACATTAATATAATATAAAATAATTGAATAAAATGGGTGAATTTCCCTACTTGTCCATCTTTCAAACCATATTATAAATCAATTTCCCTCTGTGTAACATTGGCATCTCCATTACGACGAGCTTCTCTAACCAATTCAGACAATCGTTGCCATGATAACCTACCTCCATTATGTTTTTTACATCTTTCAATCCACACATTCATCCAGTCAAGATTATTTACAATGTATAAATGCAGTGCATCCCACTCTTGAGCAACTGAATAAAAAAAACATAATTCACCAATATTAAATATTAGTTATAATGTACAATATGAAAGTAATTATAACTATTTATAATTTATGAAATAAATTATATTAATATATTAATGAGTGTGATCATATACACAAAAAACAAATCTTTATATGTATTATTAATATAAATTTTCACAATTATTAATATATTACCTCTCATTTTTTTCATTCTACCTTGCCCCAACAGATGCTCCTAATCTTCAAATTTTTTGATGGAGTTCACATCCCAAATGCGATCCACTGCATGCATAGTTGGCGCTGCTAATTTAGGAAGATACTGACTAATATACACCATGGATTGATATACAATATATCCTTCCACCATATTACCCTCAGGACGTGCTCTTTGTCTAACCAATGCCTTCAATGATTTCAAGTGTCTCTCCACCATCCACATTGACCTTGTGTGAATAGGTCCACAAATTCCAATCTCCTCAACTTGGTGTATGAGGTAGTTGTTGGGGCTCAGAAATGTCGTATTTTCATCCACCTTTCCCTTCACTATTCCTTACATTTCATCGACCTATTAAACCTTCGTCATATCATTTTCATAAATACATTTGGGTTTCACATTATTATTTTCCACTTTATTCATTTTAGTATTAAAAGTGAATTTATGATTAAATATTAGAAAATATACATGTTTTCATATATATATCAATTATGTGTGAGCTTTGTAATGTGTAGGAATATGTGGATGATTAATTCAAAGAGACTTCTCGAATATCTCTTCCATCATTCAAAAGGAGATAGTTATTCAAGCCTCTTTTCAAGGAGAAGATCATGGAGATTTGGTTAGAATATCTTATCTAAGATATATGAGAGATATGTGTGAGGATTTAAAGGGATCATATCTTGTAATAATGAAAAAGTAGTTGAGAGTGGTTGAGAGAATAGTGGATCTGCAATTATGAGATGGTTATCTTCTTCATGTATATAAGAGAGTGCTCTCTCTTCATTTCATAAGCTGGAGTTTTTGGAGATAGTCTTGTAATTAGGAGAAGGGGATTCTTAGCTTTGATTCATATTCTTTCATTGCTATGCTTACATGATTGTCATTTGATTATTGTTATGTAATTCAAGATAGATTTATTGTGTGAGCTCACATATGTCATTGTTGTTAACTCTTCACATGTTGTATTTCCCTTATGCAATTTCATGCTTTCCTAGTTAGTGTTTCAATGATTTCTTAGATTAGTTTGATTTCAGCAACATAGATTAGATTAGATTAGTTCTACTTCAGTCCTGCACAAACAGTGCATGTGCTTCGTCAGTTTACGTACCCCGGGTTGACAATTAAATAGTTGGGCAAGTACTACAACGTTATTATAACGACATATATTTCGCCTAACATTTTGGCACCATTGTCGGGGAAGCACAAGGGATTGAGGTATCAATTTCCTTTTATGCAAGAGTGATAATCAGGGACAGGTGTTGAAGTTTCCTGCCTAGGAAATATGGTCTTGTTCTCTGTTAGGGATAGTTAGCCTTCAATGCATTAATGAGTTCATGAAAGTGTGCTAATCAGAAACAAGGTGTTGAAGTTTCCTACTTGGGAAATAGGGTCATGTTCTCTGTTAGGGATAGTTACACTTCAATGCATTAATGAGTTCATGAAAGTGTGCTAATCAGAAACAAGGTGTTGAAGTTTCCTGCTTGGGAAATAGGGTCTTCTTCTCTGTTAGGGATAGTTAGCCTTCAATGCATTAATGAGTTCATGAAAGTGTGCTAATCAGAAACAAGGTGCTGAAGTTTCCTTCTTGGGAAATAGGGTCATGTTCTCTGTTAGGAGATAGATAGCCTTCATTGTGTGTCAATCATTTCAATTAGCAATGGGTTCTCGCAACTATGAAGAGTTTTTTTCATGTGTTTTAGCAAGAGTGGTTTGTTTCAAGAGTTTTTCAGCAAGTGTGATTTTCAGATTTTCATTTTGATTTGGGTGTTGTAAGAATCCCTTCTTTTTAACATGGTTTAACTATGAGTATAATCTTGGAACAGCTCACTCAGATCCTTGCGGAAGATGAAATTTCCTCTTCTCTGGAAGAGAAGATCTTGATAGCAGCCGAGAGCTTAATTACTCCTCCAGAAACAGACAATGAATCAACACATGAAGAATGCGAACAAGAGGAGGAGGAGGACAATGAGGAGTTGCAGCATGATCTGACTGAGACAAATTATTCCTATGAGAGCCTCATCGAACGATAGTTTCAAGTAGGTACCAGGTTAGAGTCATTTAGTTTTTCTTTCTATTTTGATAATTTAGACTTTCAGCATTTTTCTGATTATCATTTGTATATTTATGTATATTTCCGATTATCATTTGTGAAATTGGAAGAGAACATATTCGTACTACTATTACGTGAATGGCTTCACTGGAAGTTTGATTACACGTAATTTCTTTCTAATTTCTAATTAGTATAGAATAGGTAGGCTTTCATTTTCAGTTTTTACTTTTATTTTCAGTTTTTTTCTTAGGAATAAGTATGCTCTCCTCCGCACGTCGTGCGATCGCGAGGATCAGAAAGTAGGGATGATTAATAATGTTTTTTTTAGGAAGTATAATGATGCCTAAATGCTCCATTTGAAAAAATAAAACAATTAAGAATAAACATGTGATGCTGGAACAACTGAAACAGTGTCACTGGTGCACTCTCGTTTTTTTTCTTTTTTTATATAAATTTGCAAAATAAAAATTTTAAAGACTTTTTATTTTTATTTTCTGAAAACACAAAATAAAAAAAAATAAATATATATATATATATATATATATATATATATATATATATATAATAATAATAATGACGATAAATGGTCTGCTAAAATAGTCTCTGAAACTATGTCACTATACGCTGAAGCAGTGGCTGCAACTATGTCATAATCGAATTGTGTCTTTTCGACCTGATTTATAATTGGTTTGCGTGGTAGATGTTACACGTCAAAATTACTCAACTGGATAAGTGTCGCATGTTCCTCTCAATTGTCGTAAGTGACGCATCTTCCTTACAACTTTCGCAAGTGTCGCAAGTTGTTCACAAGTGTCACAAATGTTGTTCGAGCATACTGCCATGCCGACGACACTAAGGAGGCACTTAAAACATCTCATACACTTGGTATGGAGAAGGATAACTAGTTAACTGAAGTCAAGGAACTCTTGACACCTAAAAAGAGATCTTAATTAAAGGTTCTGAGGGTTAGTGCTCCCCTATATCAGTCTAGGGAGCGTTGGCGCTCCCCTATAAGGCTTTAGGGAGCGTTATAACGCTCTTCTGCCCATCTGAAGGAGAACTATTCACCTTTGGAGCGTTGGTGCTTCCCTCAAGCTTTAATAGGGAGCGCTACAGCGCTCTGATGACCCTTTTGCAGGAGCGGTGCCTAATCTGAGGCAGTAGTTGGCCCATTGAGGAGAATAAGGGGAGGATCTTTCAAGTTTAGAAGACAGTTGCATTCAAATTCTTGGTTTCATCAGAAGATCCCTGATCTAAGGAGGAGGTTCCTCATCCTATTCTAAAGATAACTCAAGAGGTTAAGCTCCTATTAACCTATATAAGCAAGCTTTATGATGGTGAAAAGGGGGAAGAATTGCTAGCATGAAACCTATGATCTCATAGGAAACAAACAGTCATCCATAGGAGAGTGATCAGTGAAGCTGTCATTATCCAGGTTGTGGATCTTTCGAGCAAGGGTTAGATGAAGAGGACTTGAAGAAGCTGTCATATTTGCATCTACGATTGTAACTACTGTTGTGATTATTCTCATTAATATGACACGCTTGGCCTGTTTCTTTCTAGTTTGTGTCTGATGTTACATGAACTTATCATTGATAGATAGATATTTTTTCAAGATAATGTCAACAGAGTAGGAAGTGGTCATATCTTGTTTGTCTACAGAAATCAGCGAGGAGAAAAGGATCGGAGATCAACTCGGACCGTGTAGGGACAAACTTCGATAAAGACATACTTCTGTTCTCCTTCCTTCTCATGTGTTAGTCTGTACAGATTTGAAAGGAAGTCAGTGTCCACATTAAGAATTTTTTGTCTTAGAGTTAGGGTCAAGCTCTTAGAGGCAATCTACCTGTCCACAGGAAGATTTTCCTACAACAAAAACTGGCGACCCCACTGGGGAGATAGCCTCAAATCGAAATTTCTTATTTTGATTTCTCCTCATTGACCTTGTTCTACCCCTTGATTGTTTCAGACCTGGTTCACTCCTCTTTTTATTGGTTTCACGAGCTGATTGGCTCCCTACCCCATCATACTCAGCCTAATTGTCGAGATTGAATAGCAGTTTTTGGAATTTTTGACATTTTTGGTATTTTTTGAACCTTGTGCCCCTGTCCTTGTGTTAACAAAGCACCAGTGCTCCTTAATGGCCTTGAACAGAGCACTATAACGCCCCTTGTCCTTGACAACAGAGCGCCAGCCCTCCTTTGGCCAATAAACCTTCCAGAATTGTTTTTTCAGGGTTTTTTCTCTGTGTCTCTCCTGCTGGGTAACCTTGTGAGTCAATCCTTCCTCTTTCCAGCTTTCACATCTGTCTTTTCCTTGAAGAACAAACATCTTGTTGTTTGGATTTTGTAGCCTTCTTCACTATTGTTGTTGAGTTTTTCTACCATTTGGAGTTTGAAACCCATGCATTGTCTTTCTCTCCTCGTCGACTGAATGAAAAATGTCGGTGAAGGTCATCAAAGGTCTACATATCTTTTCATTTGGTTTTAGTCAAGATCATTGTTCTGCGATTTTTTCTTTTCGGTTTGAAGTTTTTTTTCTCTTTGATTGTTTCTTTTCTTTCACTTATTGTTTTGATTACAATGAAAGGGTGTATTGTTTGTATGATTCTTGCTTATGTTGGTCTAATTTTCATTCATCCAAGAAGATAATTAACAAGACAAGCCTTGTGTTGAATTAATCGTTATTCATATGCAAACAATAAAAAGCATCTTCATGATCGATTGTGCATGTTAGAAGGCATCTCAAAAGTTTTAGCATCACATCGGGATTTGATTGAAGAAAATTTGTTTGAGGACATTCCTTATTAGTGCTTTTTAGTGAAAATAACTCTCGCTCTCTCCCTTAGATAGATGTTCATCGAGAAGAAATGAATACTTATCATCTCTGATGCATTTTTGGGACTGAGTCATAATTCCATTTGTTTCACTTCCATGCACCCCTTTTGAGTAAAGAACAGCCATAAAAATCAACGCTAATTAAAAATTATTTAGAACTTTTTCTTTTCTAGGATCCTCCACCAATAGTAGACTAGACTTAGTACTTTGGATTAGGTTGTGAGCATAACTCTCCAAAGTTTCCAAAAAAAACAGTAGCATCCTGAGTTAGGGAGAGTCAAATCCAATCATCGTATAAGTCTGCCTGGGATCCCCCTCTCACACAGGGTTTATGCATGAGGTCGCATTTGGGTGAGTTACGAAGATTATCCCTCCGTGGTTCAACTGATTGTGGTGGTCAGATCGTATTATGGGGATCGCTTCAAGGTAAATCCACAATTACTGCATGGAAGCCTTTTAGTTGATTTCAGGCTCGATACCCTGCCTGTACGTTCAGATCAGACTGTCGACTGTTCCCGCCCAGGTGCTGACTACGAATTGGTAACCTTAGTGTCCATAATATTTAGGGTCTTACACAAGGTGACGGTGATGGGAAGTCTTACTATACCTGGAGCAAACATTGGTCAAACTCACTCGGGCTCCTTGGAGGTTAAATCCACAATTACTACGTGGAATCTTGCACCAAGGCGTAAGTCCATTAAGCAGGTCGCCATTGTAACTATTCCACCTTATCCCCTCCCCTTCTGGACTTGATCACGCAACGTTGGATTTAATCACCAACTAGTACGGTCATCAAAAGAAGGCCCTGTTTGCTTGGTTGTGATTCTTATATTTCTATTAGCGTATGTTGTTTCTTTATGATAGTTGGCCATAGATCTCTTTCGCCGACTCTTTTTCACCAAAATCGAACCTCCATGCCATTCGCAAAGGCTACAGGGAATTCCTCCAGAAAATATGGAAGGAAACACCCCTTTACCCCCTCATTCTATGGAGGAATCTCCTCAACAGAGCGAGGTTCAAAATGCTACAACTTCCCAGGAAGAAGTTCCCACTCCTTTGGAGAATTTTTGAATTGTTTCAGAATCTTCGGAAGCTTTCCGCATTCTGGAGGGATATGAACGACGTGTCCTCCAACTCAATTCCACTGGTGAATTTGTCGTCGTCAATCCTTCTGACGTCTCGGCTAGGTCTCATCAAAACCCTTTGGCCGATGACCCCTTTTGGACCGCAGACATTGTTCGAAGTCCACCACGCCTGGTGTGAGACCTTTATGGAACTGGGGAAGGTGTTGATGCACCTTTCTCCTACACTGTACCCCTAAACCATTTTACCGGTACCACCACTTTTACAGCCACACCACCCGTTCGTCCGAACATACTGTCTGTTGGCCCAAGGTCTACTCTTCCCCTCCAGACGACCCATTCTACAATGGTCCCTCACATTCTGAGTATTCCCGCCAGTAATGCAGTGGTCAATCAAGTTGTGATTGGCACACCTATAACACCAAGACCTACACTCCCTTTTGGATTCAGGGCACTGAATTCTTTCACTGCCACCACTGCCCAAGCTACCACTACCCAAGTTATACTAGGAAGTTCCATACCTATCCAACAACCCGGAGGGGCCGGTCTTGGTGGTCCTAACCCACTCGACGGCACCGGTCAGTCTTTTACGTCTGGTTCTCAAATTCCGGGAACTCTACCACAAGCTAGGGGGCATCCTCCCACCAGAGGAAAAATTCCATTCGGGGGGCACCCTCATGCTAGGGGGCAGCCTCAATCCGGAGTCTACCATCAACCACACGAACAAAATGTGTCTGTCGCACCTAATCCGTGGAATGTCCTTTTTCAAGGGAACCCACAGTTCCCGGCAGGACAAAATTCTCAGACTTCGCAACAACCCCCTTATGGACAAATTCCAAACCCAACCTATAACCCGCAAAACCCATCTGGTTATCCTCCGCTCACACATACTTCTCAAAACACCTCAAATCATGTGTACTCTGGTCAAAACCAACCCCATAAAAGAGGGCCCACTAGTTATAATTACCCACATAACCTGGTAATGGGCCCTACTGGTGTCTCTCTACCACACCAACATTACCCACAAGTTAACCGACAACTACCTTTTCTAGCTACTCTGGATCTTCCAGACTTGTCTCGGTTAACGAATGACCCTATTTATCATGCTCTAGTTTGGCCAGCTATCCCAACTAAACTTCCTTTTGATATCCCAAAATTTGATGGAAATTCCGGAGAAGACCCAAACAACCACGTAATGACTTTCCATTTGTGGTGTTCATCCAACTCCCTCATGGACGATTCTATCCGTTTGTGTCTTTTCCAAAAAACACTTACGGGTTCCGCAGCAAAATGGTATATTGAACTACCACACACATCTTTTCACGATTTCGACTCCCTCGCCGTGTCCTTCCTCACACACTTCCAACTACCTATCCGATACGAGACGGGTACTGAACTATTAACCTCCCTTCATCAGACAACGTCTGTACATATCTCCGATCACATCCATGAATGGAGATGACGACGACGGCTAATCAAAGCAGTCATCCCTGACCAATTGTTAGCGGAATGGTTCACTAAATCATTGCTACTCCAGATTTCTCGTGATGTTTCCATGGGTGGCGTAGTCACTGAGGAAGAATCCATTGCCCGAGCCCAGTACTTAGACTTAGTCTATTCACAATCCGGTACTCGATATGAGTTGATACCGAATGCTACCCATGCCACTAATGATCCATCCAAATCATCGTCTACTTCCCACGCGGATGGAGTTATTGGCTCTGTCAAGACTCAATCTACTACCCAGTCGGCTGGAACGATTCAACGACCTGCTTCGACGGCTGCCCCTAGCCCGACTGCACCCTCTTCCAACCCCCCTCAAACTTAGGTCTCTGAGGTGAATGTGGTCCAATCAACGCCTTCACAACCACTTGGGGGCAAGAAGAAACTGAGAAATAAACCAAAGAAAAAAAATAATAACGAACAACCCAAAACCCAACCGCAAACCCCCGCTGCCGGAAAACAACCACAACGAAAACCGAAATTCCCATGTCTCATTTGTGGAGACGATCACTACACTCGAGACTACCCACATCGCGATGAAGTGGCCAAAATTTTCAAGGGAAATTCACAACCCGCTGTGCTTACTCATCCTTTTCCACAACAGCAATCTTTGGTTGCCCAAACCCCCATGTCGGGGGGCAGTTCCAACCAACCACATGATGAGGCCTCGACAAGTGCCCACATTTTCATGTTTAACGGGGTTAATATAACCACTCTCTCTACGACATATGACACGCCAGTTAAACTTGATAAGCCAAAGATTGCTAACGGTTCTCCGCCGGACCCGTTACCATCCTCTGTTAATCCTCCGTCTATTAGCCCTCCATCCGAGCCACTCCAGATTGAGAAACATTCTTTTGACTCCATCTTACGCCCTCCTAAGAGCACCATCCGGAAATCTACTTTCAATCCTAATTCATGGGCTGCCCAAATTTACAATATTGTAGAAGATTTGGCCCAAGCACCGTGTGCTATGTCCGCCTTGGAAGTTCTACAACACTGTCCCAACCAACGTAGAACGCTCTTAGCCACTATCGGCGCTTTTGATCCTGAGTCGTCAAACAACCTCACGTTTAATCTGGACGACCATCAACCGTGACTCTACCACCATCTAGCTTTCCAAATCGATGTTGTTGTTCACAATCAACAAATCCACCGAACTATCCTGGATGAGGCAGCCTCTACCTGTGTCATGTCTCTACCCTGTTGGAAAGGCTTAAAATCACCTGCCCTTAACAAGTCCCCTACGATGTTATGCGCTTTCTATGGATGAGGTTTTCATCCTCATGGATTATTACAATCCTTAGCCGTTCAATTGGGTGGCAAAACTTTTACCGTTGATGTTGAGGTGGTCGATGCCCCCCTCGATTACAACCTCTTACTTGGAATAAGTTGGTTCTACGCTATGACTGTCGTCGCCTCGTTGGTGTTTCGATATGTACAATTCCCCCATCAAGGCAAAATTGTCACCGTCGATCAACTTGATTTCTGTACACCCGACGCTCGCATCCCTGCCACCAACAACATTCCTTTTTTGGGAGACCACCCAGTTACATATGAAAGCGTTGGTTTTGGCTTATTGAAAGATTCTAGCCTTATGGGTACTTTCCCTACACCACTTCCACCTACCGCACATCATATTACCGTCGTCAATATGGTCTTGACTATGCCTTATCAATCCTTGGAATCATATGATCCTTGGATTGTACCTAGTCCCTTGGAATTTGATGTGCTCAGTGACACTGTGCCACTTAGCCCAGCCGAGGCCGCATACGTAGCTATTCAATCTGCCTCTCCCTCTCCCAACAATTCACATTCATTGGCACCCAATGCTTATTCAATTCCCTCATGGTTGGATTCCCTATCATCTGTCGTCGATTACATTTCTCATATTTTCCCTTTTGACGAATCGATTATGGAAATGCTCAGCATTGACGATTTCCCTTGGGATGATAACCATCATCGATCCTCTTTTCTTTCACCATTGGAATAAATTCACCAAGACATACACTCTGTCTCCCCTCCCGATGTTACCGATGCTCTGCAATCTTCTATCCTCACACAAGATACTCTCTCTGAGGGGAACATGGGTAACATATCCACTACAATCGTGATTGACATTTCGATGAAAGAAGGTGTCGTGGAAAACATTAACCTTGGTGCTAATTTCACACCCGACGAAGCGGTTTCTTACACCGCTTTGTTTAAATAATTTCGTGATGTCTTCTCATGGAGCTATGAGTGTTATCCACATTTTTGGTCATCGGTATGATGTCATGGTAGTGTCATGATAATAGAAAATCAAACTCTTTATTAAGAACATTTTCATGAGAAAGGTTACACTTGTCAGTTTCCAGAAAGCATAGTTTAAAAGGTAGTTCGCAGGCTGCATACATACTCTCCTGCGAGAATCCTTAATTCCCGCAGGCTGCCTTCAGCTTGACTGCGAACTTCTCGCACTGTACTCAAAGGCAGGGTGCGGGCATGTTTCTTAAGAAGGAAAATGGATAAGTTATTGATTCTTCTAGAAAGAATCTTCTAGAAGGATGAGTTGGCTTTCGAATGGTTGGAAAAATACTGACTTTCCAGATATCTTGGGATCATTCTCTATCCAAGTAACTAAGTTATTTTCTCCTATATATTGAGGAGATTGCTCATGG
>ML794931.1:143224-170020 GCA_009831015.1 Picea engelmannii
AAAGGAAAAGAAAAATAAAATAGATGTTATCACCAAAAAAATCACTCAACAAGCTATATAGGTGATCACTGGAAAAGTCATCAATTTAATACACCAAATGACATACACTTAGCATTAACAGACTTTATTCAGCAATGCAAAAAACTATGGAAAGTGGGTCTTTCTAAATATGTGCAACCTGCCAAAACATATTTTGCACCATTAGTACATGCCAATGTGGGCTAACAAAAAACATTTGGTGTTATTCATGCACTTCAGTGTGAATGTCACCATTGAAACACGTGAGGATATGATAGACAGTGCATTAATGAGGTCGTTCGAATCTCACATAACTTCAATCCAAGTGTACCTGAAGGGGTTGATTCTTCTGCTCTAGGAATGGCTCCAGGACCACTCAAATGGTAGGGGATCCACCCCTATGAGGGATCCCCATTTAAAAACTTGAAGAAAGTCTATATAAGAATGCCATCAGTATGCATTAAGTGGAGGCAATCAATGTATTGTTATTTTGTTGGTTTGAGCTCATGAAATCCTCTTTTCTCTTAAGTTCATTCACACCTTCATAACTAATCTTATTTGGTGTACCAAACCTCTCTCCTCTTGAGAGCTTGGGTGCATTTCTTCACACTATTTTACTTTTTTTTGAGAAAGAGAGAAGAAAATGTTATAGTGGGAACAAAAAAGACCCTTCAAAAAAGGAGTAGGAGAGCACATGTGTTCTCATACTTCCCTCTTAGGTGTTATCAATCAAATCATTCTCCATTAGTAACCACTCTTGATCTTGTAATTTTTTTAGTTCTTGTGTTTTATGTTTCATGTATCTACTTCTTTATCTTTATCTTTATTTTTTTTATACATATTGTTATGGTTCACTAACCCTCTGACTCTACTATTTGGTGTTTATACTACCTACATTAACATTCAAGGGTTGTTATTTTCTCACCCTTGTGACAAATTAGCCCAAATAGATTGGCAACTCCGCCGAGGTCCCAAGTCAAATTATCCAATTGTAGGCTCTAAGAGCCCTTCTTCTCACCTTTATGTGTTTGTAGGTTGATTAATTGGCCTTCTTGAGTGCTCAGTTTGAGTGTTTACACCCCCAATTCTTAAAATCCCCTTAAGATTTTTTCTTCATGTCAAGGTTCAACATCAACGTGGCTATCGAAGAAACAAACGCATGGAAGTGCACAATTCGCTCTCTTCCCAAGTCTCTGGCTCTACGCTAACTGCGCATGTTCCCCCCAATTACATGAATGTGCTTTCTTCCACCTATTAAGATCTCAATTTTTTTACATATTTTTTGGGTTTTTTAGTTTCTACCCAAAAGATAACTGATAGATTTTATTTTCCCGCACTTTGTAAATCTCACAAGTCACACTTTGAGTACCTTATTGCGTAGTAAGTTAGTCAAACTAGATACTAGGGAAGTAAAAAGAACCATACATCTTTTTTATGTTCGTCATGTGGATGGCTAGTTGAAGCATTAGCACTCTTAGGAAGATTTTATTTACCACTCAATTTAATTTTTGAGATTAGGAAACCTCTTACTCACATCATAGTATTCTCTTCATCTTGCACTCCTTGGAGTGACCTTGGTGAATTAGAACAAGGTGTATAAGTTTTTCTTTCATCTCCCTTGCAACAAAAAAAAGCTTAGGAAGTTTAAGAGCTTTGTCAAGATCCATACATATTCATATTATTGTGTAAATTAGGATATTTTACTTTTTGCAAGCAACACTTAGGAAGTTTTAAATGATTTGAAAGGACTCGAAATGTCTACATTTATTGCAATCTAGACATAGGTTTTGAAATTTCACAAGGTTTGCACAAATCTAGTGGTTAAATTAAAAAGTAAAGGACCCCACGAAGTCCACATGTTGCAAACATAACCACTTTTTATGTTCACATTCACATTTTGCACACAAAGCACTCCCACACACTCAAAGGTGTCTAAAATTTCATTCTTGTATTAATATTCTCTCCTTGTACTCACAAGCAATCTAGGAGGATCAAAAAAGGATTCAAAAGTTCTAACAAGACCCTTTCCACACCCTTAAGAAAATGAGGTTGGTCCAAGACCCCAATATCAAAGAATTTTTAAAACATAACCATGAGAACTCACTAAAATTCTTCGCAAGATGTCACAAAATAGTATTTTAGTGTAATTTAGGATTATGGGGGTAGGTATCCAAATAAAACCTCATTGTCTCTTTTCATTTTAAACTTAGTGGTTGACAATTTAGGGAAGTTAAAATCCTCCAATTCAAGTTGTCCAAAGCCATAAGGAAGGGAGATTTTTATGAAGGGGCAAGTGCCAAGGTCTGGTTGTTTCACATGTTCCTTCTTGAGCCACCCATCTCTTGTGAGGTTACCCAGCTCGTGACCAGTTTCTGAGGCCGAGAGTCCCATGCTACACTTGAATGAGGTAACCTAGTGTCCAAAACCTAGGATTTTCTACATAGGTTGCAGTTGTGGGTGAAACTGCACCTAAATCAAATTTGTGTGGCTATTGAGAAATATTGTCAGTTCTTTTGGGATATGCCCCCTTTACCCCTCATTATAACTGATTTTTTAAACCTTCACTAGTTCCTCTTCTGGTGGGTTCATTCCCTATTGTTGAGTGTTATTAGAAAGCCTAGTGTTATTTGAGAAGAAGGACAATAGGTCTATAGGGCACATACATTTTTTTTTTATTCCCCACGCCAATAATACCATAACCTACCCAACCAACCGTTTTACTTTATAGTTGATTTGTATGTGTTATGTTGATCCATTACTGACCATATCTAGTTGTTATTTCTTTTTTTAAGTAGGCCATATTCAATATTGGTTAAAAAGCACTCGTTATTTCCCATTTCACCTTACCTAGATCACACACCTCATTGCTAGTTTGGAATCATAGGGGACCCACTAAGTCCCTAGCGATATAGATGCTTTCTTGGCCTCCCAACAGTATTGGGGGGTATTCCTGTTTTTTCCTCCTCACAGGTTCAACCTCCCCATTCACCTTTAAGTGTAAGGGTCTTTGGTTCATCTTTTCTTGGTTCTACCTTGCTCGACACACCTATCCCAAATAACTCATCCAACAACCCTTCCCCCCCAGGAATCGACTCTCGATGTTCACACATAATGGCCAAGCCACCACCAAACTTACCATACTTAGCTTCATTAAATATTCCATATTTGACTAAACTTACGAATGATCAAATCTTACATGATGCATCTTGGCCAAAAATTCCCACCAAGCTTCCATCATACAATCCCAAGTTTGATGGTAAAATAGGAGAAGAAACAACCAACCATATCATGAGGTTTCACCTTTGGTGCTCATCCAACAATATCATTGATGATTCCATTCAATTACGACTGTTTCAAAGAACCTTAACTATTCCATCCATGAAATGGTATGTAGATGAAAAATTCAACGTCCCATATGACCTTTGCATCTTTAACCAAAGCATTCCTATATTTCTTCAAGTTACCATTACGCCATGCCATGGGCTTCTAAATTCTCCCAAATTTCTACTAAACTACTTCTACTCATATTGCGGATCACATCCACGAATGGCATCGAAGGAAAAGCTTTTGCAAGATTGAAACTACCAAAGAACAATGGTTATATTGGTTCCTCAAATCATTAGTACCCTTCACCACAAAAGACATGGCCACTACCATGCCTCAAAATGAAGATGAGGTCATCACCAATTCCCAACACTTTAATTTGATTTACTTGCAATTGGGATACCTCTACACATTTCTCCTTGATGCCCTTCACCCCATACTACTTGGTCAAGAAAGGATCAGAGAATCACATTCAGTAGATGTGTTGATTGGGTCGATGACCCACTTCAACCCTTATGGTCAACCCATACCCTTGTATGGTACCAACCAATATCCAAACTCTTATGGAGGAGCTCCATATTATGCCCCTCCTATGATTACACTCTATGTACCCAATCCCATGTTTTCTTCTCCTCCTCTTCAAATACCTAAGGGGCACCACCCTACACAACCCATGAATCCATTACACCAATCAGCTACGTTGATTCAAGTACAAACACAGGGCTCATCATATAACCCAAGTAATGGAGGAGGACCCTCAACATCATATAACCCCTATGGGCCTCCACACCATAGTAATCCATATTACCATTTTCTTGTTCCCCCTCAACCCACTTCCCTTCCACCACAAGGACAACAATAAGCAGGGGTCAACTTCGTCCAACCTTTTTCCATGCAATAGGTTCAAGATTTTGAACAACTTAACATGGTAAATCTGTCCATGAGGTAGAATAATTCCAAAAATAAAGGAAACAATAAATATAATGCAAACCAAGGATAGGGGGAAAACCCTCAGCAAAAAAACCCTCAAATAGGGGCCAATCCTAATTTTGGTAATCAAACCCAAAATACGTCCCACAGGAAACACCAACAAAAACAAATGACAAGCAAAGAACAAAAATAGCAAAATGAACTTTCCTTGTGCATTATGTGGTGAGTATGGGATTCACACTCACTGTTGTCCCCAGATTGTTGAATACAAGTGAATGAAGGAGTTTATGAATGCACTGATACCCCTTTCCCTGTAGGTTACCCCACAAGTTCCACAAAATTTCCTTCAACCCCAAACACCAATAGTTCTACAAAACCTAATCCTCCATTAGAGAGTGATCACCACACAACAATAAGTGGGTCCCCATACACATAAAAATGGTTTAGTACCCCAAATCAGGATAGGTTCAACCTGGAAATTCCTCACAACATAGGAAGAGATCCTCCTCCAAAATTTCAATCGTAAATATGGCATGCCTCTTGATTCTATCCCAAACACTTTAGAAGCACCCCAATTACCAGCATATCAACCTTTGATGGTCTTGCATCCTAGTAGGGACCCCACCCCATGTGTACCTTGAGCACCTCTAAGGCATAATATTCATAACCCACACATTATGGTAGCTCATATTTATAGCATTTTCAATGATTTGGATCAATATCCCACAACCATGTTTGTACTAGAGGTCTTGCAAACATGTCCTTCACAAAGGTAGTCCTTGCTATGAACATTGGAGGTAGTCGATCCTTCATATTCTTGCCTAATTAATTTTGACTTGGATGACTCATAACCATGTCTCCCCTCATTGGTATCTTTCCATATCCTTGTTACAATTTGAAACATCATAGTCTATAGGTGCATGGTGGATGATGGTGCATCCACATGAATAAGGTCCAAAATTGTTTGGAAAACACTCAACTCCCCCGATATCACCCCTTATTCCATCACCCTTTTGGAATACAATGGAATTCCATCTCAACCCAAAGGCCTCTTTCAAAATGTCCTCGTTGATCTAACAAGAAAAACAATCTTGATCGACATTGAGGTCATAGATTCCCCTTTGGACTATAACATCTTGTTTGGGTGCAATTATATGTACACAATGAAGGCAGGGGTTCATCTGTGTTTCAAACCGTGATCTTCCCCCACAATGGAAAGTTTCTTATAGTTTTTCAGCTAACACATTACGAGCCCTGCCCTTCTTAAAATTTGAATAGTATACTTCCCTTCATAGGGGCACATTTAGATACATCGCTAGTCATACAAATGGGTCCAAGAATATTTAAAGGCCCATCACCCCTGGGAACTTATCAGAGAGATATACCTCTTCTATTAACCTCAAATTCTTCCCAAGTGTGTGTGATCACTTCATTCATAACAAAACCAACCAATCAATCCCCCCCTAAGACACCCACACCTTATATTGTCCTTGATATATCCATACTATAATATCATAAAGAAACTTACCTTATGACTAGTCATCCACCAACTTGGAAAATGCTTCCTCAATCCTTAACCCAAATACCATTTTTCTACCCACCACCAAGAATAACGACTTATCAAGTTGTATCTACCCTTACTCTTCCTAAAATGGTACTAGCCATCCCTTTTTGGTATCTTGACCCACTTTCTATAGTATCAATACCATCACTTCCACCCCAAACAACTACATTACCCATGCAGACCCTTATTCAACCACCAGTACCTCAACCCAGTCACATGGTTAAGGGAAAGGATACCAACACAGTGGGAAAAAAGAACAAATCTTGGGCCACCCCTCAAACCACTCCTAGAGTTCAACCCCCAAGTGCACTTTGTGAGAAAATAGGCCACCCCACTAATTTATGTCCCATCCTTCCAGAATTACACAACTCGATCCATCTCCCCAAGGTAGTACCACTACTTCCCACTCAGGTAGCTATAACCACCAACTCTACCCTGGATTCTACCACCACACACTATAAAACCTTTCAAACTAACTTCCAATGTGCCATATGCTCACAATATGGCCATTACACCCACCATTGTCTAGATCTACATCAGTTTTGGGAGACATTGGAAGAAATTTATCAAACTTCCATACCTAAACCCACCTAAACAACGCAGAAACTGGAAACACCCACTGATGCATGTTCTCCCAACATTTCTATGTCTCCACTTTGATAAATGCTGGTAATACATTCCCATGTGCACTATGTGGAAAATGGGAACATCTCACTTACGTGTGTCGCTTGATCACTGAATATCAATTTCATCGAATGATTGCCTTCCAAAATAGTAGGGAAATCCTCCACTCTCAAACATCATGTACCAATATTCCCACCCCCAAGGGTGAGTCTACCACACCTACTCCAAATCAGAATTTCTTACCTCTTTCCTGCATGTTTTACCAATGTAGCTATGACCATAGATCCTTCCTCTAGCCCCACCTAATTCATTGACAAGTCCTTAGCAAGACATTCTCCCTCCGTATGGGGAGCACGATACATGCACATGTATACATATATGGTATATTTCTTCCAGTGAAGTATCACCCCCTTCAGTTGAACCATTCCCATTGAAAATAGTACCACTACCTTACAAGCACCATCAACTTACACTCCCCCAATAGCTACAACATATTCAAACTAGAACACTATGTCCAACTCGTGTAAGACATATGACACCATCACTCCATGCTCGCCTGTTTATAAATCTGATAACCCTTTATTATCTTACAACTTCCATTCATATGAATACATTTTAGAGGCCATGATGACACCTAACTATCCCTGGGATGCAATGCACCACTGGTCATTATTCCTACAACATGATGTTTTTCAAACCCCTGTTAACACCAACGTCTATGCAGTGGTAACCAAAGACTTCATCCCTCTAGGGAACATTGTTTGGTTCAAAAACCCAATCCCCTCCCTCAATGTTTTTAAATAAGGGAACATGGCCAACATTTCCCCAACTATTAAGGAAAATATTTCCATCAAACTCGGTGTCATTGAGGAAATCACCCTCAGTGTTGCATGCTCCACTAAAGAAGTCCTTGCCTACAAGGCTCTTTTTCAGGAATATCATGATATTTTTTCCTGGTCATACATAGAAATGTCTAGTCTTCACCCAACCATTATCGAACATTGAATCGACACTCGTCCTAATGATGTGTCTGTTCTCCAAAAGTAGGGGCCTTTGCATCCTTCTAAATCTATGTCCACCAAATTCAAAATCGACAAATTATGACTTTGATTTTATATACCCCATCGTATATAATTCATGGGTCTCTAACCCCATTCCCGTTAACAAAAAGTAGGGAACCATTCACATCTAGAATAACTTCCGAGACCTCAACTAAGCATGTCCCAAAGACACATTTCCCACCCCCTTCATCGATCAATTCATTGATGCATGTGTCGGAGATGACGCCCTGTCATTTATGGAAGAATTATCTAGCTACAACCAAATTAAAAATACGCCATGATGATCAGTACAAAACTGCATTTACCACCCCTTGTGGCACTTCCGCGTATCTCTTTATGCCCATTGGTCTCAAAATTGCTAGATCCATGTTCCAGCGGGCAATGACATATCTATTACATTATCTCACCCACCTCATCCTATCATACTTGGAAAATCTCACTTATCACTCCAGAAAATGATCCCAACACTTGGAGGATTTGTTAATCATCTTTCAAATATGTCAACAATACAACATTTGTCTCAATCCCCTCAAGTACATTTTTTGCGTCAGTGTCAGGTGTTTACTTGGATTCATCGTATCACAATAAGGAATAATTGTATAACCTCAAGTTCTAAGCCATCAGTGAAATACCCCCTCCCAAAACCTTGCACCAACTATAAATCCTTTAGGGAAAAGCTAACTTTTTACGTCACTTTGTTCCTAACTACGTGATTTTCTCCCATGACTTCTTGTGCCTGTTACACCAAGATATCCCATTCAAATGGGACCAACATGCTCAAATATATTTTGACTCATTGAAATCATCCCTCTCTAAATCCCCTTTGATCAATCCCACTGACTTTGACAAAGACTACATCATGTACCTTTCATCTTTGGAGGTATCAGTTGCAGGAGTATGTGTTTAGCTAGATGAATATGGGCATGAACATGTCATTTATTACAATAGAAAAAATTTATCAAGGCCACCCTTGAACTACAACCATGAATAAACAATTTCCCTCGCCGTGGTTCTCATAGTCCAGAAGTTTTCCCATTATATTTTTCTTTCACCACCAAGGTTGTTGCAAATTCCAATACCATGCATTATTTACTCAGTCGACGCCTGATTAATGGGAAATTTTCCTGATGGATCATAATTAATTGGGAATTTGATTTAGAATTCACTACCCCTAAGAGAAAGAAAGAACCCCTAATAKAAATAAAGCAGTAGTCCTYGCCTCATCACTGATCTTCCATCAAATACAAAATAGACACCAGTGAATGAAAAWTTCCATGATGAACATTTGTTCATCATTTCATTTGATGACCCATGGTATGGCTACATCCCCATCTACCTRCGTACCCAAAAATTCATCCCTCACCTCTCTCGGGATGATCATCGACATATTTTATACCAATCCCCACACTATCACCTCATCGAAGATGTTCTATATCAAAGGGGAGTGGATACCATCCTACATTGTTGTCTCGCCCTAGTTGAAGCAAAGTGAGTCTTGAATGATTTCCACAGTGAAACTTGTAGTGGACACCTCTCAAGAATGTCTACTACTCAGAAAGTCATTATATCCAATTATTTTTGTCCTACCTTACTTCATGACTACATCCAAGAATCCAAGCGGTGTGTTGATGATTAAAATTGCAACAAAGTTTTGCCTGCAAAGTGTTGCTAAAGCCTATTATTATAAAAGATAAATAATACTAGTAGGTGGGACCCCCTTGTAGATTACAGATAATATATGGATCTTATTTGATGTTTGTGCCAATGTTTGGCATTGCTTACATGGTTGATGAGATCTTATTGGTGATGGATGGGGCTTATTATGTGTTGGTTCTATGTGAGACAAGTGAATGTTTGGTAAGTCATGTTATGTTTTGTTCTAAGCTCTAATCGCATGTTACGATTGCCTATATTATCCATCTTACTATTTCTATATGTTCCTGGACTCGTTACTTTGACACCTGCACAACAGACATGTTAGTAATAATATTAAAGAGCAGTTGGAAAAGGGCAAAAGCAATATAAGCAAATGAAAAGGGAAGAAATTAAACTATGCTATATAATACTCTACATGCATTTTAAATGGTCATTGTTATCCCTAGAAATAATCTAATAGTTATGTGATTTGATTGAGTTATATGAAGTGGTGATTTATGTTATAGCATAAGTTTGATATAGGTCGTTCTATTGGTTTTAGTGGGTGATGGTTTCGATACATGGTTTAACTAATTGATTTAATGAGAAGCTTGTTGGCGTGTACTAGGAATTAATGGATTGGAGATGGAAGTGACATGTATTTACTGCACGTAACCCTTACTCCTTCCACTGGCTGCCACCCTAGTCGGGCTATTTTTCAACTATGTTTGTTGTGGTTATGCTCCGACTTTCAAGCAAAGGGAGAACCGCTCGGTCAACTCGTGTTTTAAGGTGCTTTGATTAGAGGTATGTCCTTTTTTTTCCATCCATGAGTCTTCTCTAGTTATGAAATAGATATTGGATCAGATGTATGGGTTTGTGCTTTCCTTAAGTATGGAAAATGTGTAAAATTGTGATTTTTGGAATGAATCATTGGTGGCTTTCACTACAATTATATTTGGATTCACAGTGTTATTGGTCATCCTGAGTGTTAGCATCCATAGAGGCTCTTTGTCATCCTTATTGTTTTTAGTTGGAGGGTTTCGTTGGTGTAGAATGGTTGGCTATATTCATGCATTCATATCCCATACCCAGTCTTGGATTTTATGGGGTTTAATGGGTTTGAAACGCCTTGCACTAATGCGCATTATTCACTATGGGCATTGGCTTGTTCTTGCTACTATTGATTGTGCAGTGGGTTATGTTTCTTCTTCCCAGGTCTGCTTCATCTCAGCATCGTTAGTTGGTTGGATGGGAGAGCCACAAGGGTTATACCCTGTGTGTGTTAAGTATCGTTACAAGGCCCAAATGGAGCCTTTCTCTTCTTTTCATAGCTTCTCATGTCACGAGATTTGTCACCCTATACACGAAGTCAACTGTTTTATTTCATGTGTGTGCACCATTGGTCTCATAGGTTTTCACCATCAAGAAGAGTCGACTCTAGCCTCTTTGTGTTGGTCTATAGAGCAAACCCTTGATTCCTCAATTTTGAGTGTTGATAGAGGAGATCGTTATGGCCTGTCGCATGTACTGTTGGTAGTTATGGATTGGTGGTGTATAGTCGACAGAGTGGATTACTTGCTCGCCCCATTGATTATGTGACAGTGGTGTTGTTTTTGGTATCTAGTCACTTCCATTTTTATTATAATTGGATGGATAAGCTCAGCATGGTTAATTAGATGATTTGTTAGATCAAATACACAGTCGTTGTCCTTGTGTTTATTGAATTGATAACCCAACACTAGTTTTAATTGATTAATTCACAACATTGCTTCATGTGTGATGCGTGGGTATGTGTGGCGTCCCTACAACATGAGTTAATGATTGTTGTGATTGTGTGTTCTTAATTGCTAAATGGGTTATTTCAATCATGATGACTATGGCATTTCCATCCACTGTATATGTTATGGTTATTAGATTGCGTCATCAGGGATGGGCACAAGTTTTTACACAGTATGGTTTTGTTGCAGTTTGATTTGATTTTAGCAATACTGTTGTTGCCTCCTTGTATTGGATTGATAGCTCGGCATGAAAGCTTGAGTTAATGATACAGTGATTGTGTGTTTTAAAATTGTCAAATGGGAATGTTGCAATCATGGTGATTATGKCATGGTTGTCCATTGTGTCTGTTATCAATATTAATTTATTGTGCCATTAGAGAAGGTCAGAGGCTTTTGAACATGGCTTTGTTGCAATTTGATCAATTTGTGTTGTAAAATCGGGCCTGTTGTTGATGCCTCGTTATATTGGATGGACAACCCATCATTTTGAATGTTTAGAGTCAAAGAAAATTGGACTTATACAGTCACAGAAATACACTTGTGTTTGGTTGAATGGTTTTGTGTATCGCACATCATAGCATGAGTTGAAGTGGTGATTATTGTCTATGTGTTTAAATGGCAAGTCGGGATCTTGCAATTTGGATATGAATTGTGGTGTCAATTGTCCACTATGTATGTTAAATGAATACCATTCTTTTTAACAGTGATAGGCATTGGTGTTGTGATAGTATAACTTCATTGTAATTCAATTATTAAATGATTAAAAGACAAAATCGAGCACGACATTTGAGTTTTTATTTGATGATTGGAATAATTTGTGGGCAATGGTTGGTTTTGATGCTGAGAAGAGTGGAAATAGTTTATTGTTTACGCATTTGGCAATTTTTTGGAAATATTAAATGGATAAATGAGAGGAGCATAGCTCCCCTATAGGTTGTTGTGGAATGCATATTGTCTTGGTTTGATGATACTATGTTAAATATTTGATTACAACAATGAGCAAGTTAATGCACAGAGTTGTTGGGACAGTACACAGTAATTGTTTGGGGTCTCAGTGGTCATTTGGTTGGTGTGTTTCCTTTTGCAGAATAGTTTTATGGATCACTGAATTAATTTTATGAACATTAATCCCTCTCCTTCCCTACCATTATTTCTCTTTCTGCTAATTACAACTCCCTCGCCTTCCCACATTCATTTTTCACTCCCTGTTCTAAAATTAATTACAGTTAAGAAAAATTATGTATTGAAGCATTTTAAATTCGTTGGATTATAGTGGTGTTCTTTTGGGTTGCATTATAGTTGATTGTTGTGGTATTTGAGCAGTAACTGTGTTTCTTTCCCCCTCATTTTATCATTTTTTTCTGCTTAATACAAGCCCCTCGCATATCCCATGACCTTTGGTTCACCCCCTGCTCATTAACAATAGTTAAACAATTTATATGGATTGGATTGCATGAGCCTGATATGTTGTTGAGACAAAATCTATTTCATATTTTTAAAGAGTTATCATGTATGGTTGTTTAAAGGACTATTTGCTAATGAATCATGCATGCAGGAATGAGTTTTTTTAGCTGAGGTAGCCATGGCATATGCAACCGAGGGAGAGGTAATTCGATCAGAGGCCCAAGAAGGCTCCATACACTTTGATGTTGAATTGCAAGATCTAGGTCAGTTGTTTCAAGCTGGGTTTTTCAATTGGATTGGGAAAGAAATGGTCCAACCTAGGCCTAAAAGGCCTCCTTTCCAAACTCCACAAGCCCCTAGTATTCATGTGCCCCCTCATGTCTCATTGCAACCCAAGGTTCTCAAAAACGATGGATGGAAAGAGATTTTCCACCCGACAGTCTCCCAACATCGTGGCTAGCCCAATTTGTCCTTGACTGCTCCCACGCTTATTAACCAGATTACCCAAGTTGCACCCCTCCACTCACCAGTTTAGTCCTCTCATGCTAGAAGAAGGTTGAAAACAGAGGCCCACCGTGCCCTTGACAAAGGAAAATCCATTGCTACCCCTTCCTCGCCCTCCAATGGCTCTGACAAATCTGTGTCTTCCTAGATGCATTTGAGGGATGATTGTTCTGATGTGATCAACGAGATTAGGCCTAAAGGCTCAGTGCAGCCAAAGGAAAATTCAGGAAAATCGAAGGGTGACAACGGCAATCAAGGAAAAATTGCATCTCAGAGTGGGAAATATGGCTTTTGAGTTTTTATTTTATCTATTGTTGATGACAGTTGACTTTAGAAGTTTTTGGATAGCATGTTTTATTTTTTGGATATTTGAGTAATGCATTTTTGAAAACAATGTCAATTATAAATGAGATAATTTGTCAAATGTGCATGTGATAATGGGAGTCACAAGGAGAGATGTTCTTGTTTAATTGAGTAGTTATGTTATAATTGTTAAGAGTTAAATGGGAGTCACAAGGGTGGCCACCTACTAGTTATTATTTATTTATAATCCTTATTATGATTATTACTTTTCCCCCTAACTAAAAAGTTGGTTGGATCTTTAGTTAACTTAAACAATGAGGTGGTTCAACTACCTCAACCAATTTTTATTTTCTTAAAGGAAAAATGAAAGGAAGGAACAAGAGGAGGATAGCAAGAGAAGCATACTAAGGTTTTTTCTTTGATTTTATGTTGAGATAGTTCAGTTTTCATTCATTCCTTAATCTATCACAAGCCTAATTCTCTTTTATGATAGCAGGGTCTTATTGTAGACAACAACATTCAGGGATGAAATACATCATTCAGACACTTGTTTTTCAGAGGTGTTGATCCATCTTTGATAGTCTGTGTAGACTTGTTTGTTTGTGAATTAGTTTTCATGACTAACAAAGGCTATTGTGGAGAGTCGAGTGGACAACAATCTGTGGCAAGTTGATCCAGCTTTTAGAGTTCAGTTTTGATTTTCTGTCAGAGATCCTTTTGTATGTTCCATCGGGGATGTCTAAGTTTGACTTTGGTCCAAAATTTTTGTATGATATTTTGTAAATAAAATGACTCTTTGGTGAATTGGAATGAAATAAAGGACTTTTTTATGTCTCATCTATCTTGATTATCATCTTGGTGTCTTACTTATGTCTTTACATTTGTTTTCAGAAACTATTATATTTAGAAAATCATATTAAAATGAATTTTCCAGCAAGCTTTTAATTGTGAAAAGACTAGCCTAAGGACTTGTAATTGATACTTGTGAGTTAGGATTTTATTTTTGTTGGCTATAAACGTAGGTTGACATTCTTGTCTATTTTTCTTTAGCCAAGCAGAATCTGAAAATGCTTGAGTAAGATCATTTCATATATTTTCCTCAACATTTATTTGGCGATCATACTGGGGAGATCTTCGATATCTCTCTAGTTAATTTTTATATTCGATTTCCATCGGTACATCTATTTTTCTGATATTGATTCTTTGATTGTTTTGTGTTTTTAATAACTATACCTATTGCAAGGAAGCCTAATATTGAGCCTAGTCTCCAAGACCAAACCAACATTACTTTGAACCTGTTTAACACCATTTTGGACATTTCCAATACTCGTGTTGAGCTTAACCATTATTGGGTAGAAATTGAATGAGATATTAGTGCTCAAGAATGATTGGAAGCTAGATGTAGACATCCTAGAAATCAGCAGTAGATTTCTTGTTTCTTTAGTTGTGTCCTTTCTTTCATGTCCTTAGACTCTCGTGCTTCTAGAATAAGAAGAGGCTTATCACTGGAAATATATCCTATTGCTAAAATAGGAAGAAGGAACATTGTGTTATTTGCCCAACAAAGTGCTCTAAGGAGAACTTTGCCTGATTCATCCAGATCATCTTTCTTTCCCTCATCTATCATCCACAAGATGGCATCTAGTGGTGGATCTGGTGGTACAGGAGGTGATTCCTCCACTCAGGATTCATCTTGGTCAGTGATTGGTAGCTTATATAGCCACCATATCCCTGTTCAATATATCACAAATCCTACCAAAGTCATTAAAAAGTATGGTATTTTTCAGTTTGAAGAAGATACCACAACCACACCATGGCATGTGTCCTCTCCTCTTAACCTAGCACCTGCTACTCATCCATTTCCTAAATTTAAAGAGCATATTCCTAGGTTTTCAGGAAATAACACTGTCACTACAAACGAACACCTGGTGTCATTTTCTAATGCTTGTCATAACATAGGAGTTAATGACAATGATACTTGCATGCACTTATTTGTAAATTCCTTGGAAGGAAAAGTTGTGGCAGACTTCTTTGACCTTCCTCCTAAGATTATGTCTACTTTGGAGGAGTTATTATATTGGTTCAAATCCACTTATGGGAAATCTAAAAGCCCAGCCAAGAAGTTATGGGAGTATAATAACGTTACCTATAAAGATGGTGAGACCATCAAGTCCTTTAACTTGTGTTTCACCAAGTTATACAATCAAATCCCAAAACTTATTTGGCCTCATAAACAAGCCGCTTTCATGCATTACTAAAATGCATTACCTTCCCCCTATCATCATAGGCTCGAAGAAAAATCCATTGATAATCTCAGTTCCACTCTACATGCTTGTTCAGAGTATGAAGAAAATCTTGAAAGAACTAGTCTTCCCCAGGGAGAGTCAGTTAGACAAACATACATGTCCGCCCTTTTATAATTAGTAGAAGACATGAACAATTGTATGATAGGATATGAATGGAAAGGAACTCCCTCCCCTCTCACCCCTAGAGCTTCATCCTCTTCTGCACCCCCCTTTAGAAGTCTAGTGGAAAGTAATTTTCAGCCTAAATCTATCTTGCCTCAAAGTTGGTGTAACTTCTGGGAGGAAGACCACGAGGAAACCACATGTGAGGTAAAAAAGAGTTCCAGAGATAAGATCTTTGGTAATATACCAGAAGCTATTATTGTTGTTCTAGATTTTGCAAAGCTAGAAGACATCATGGTCATCAACACTAGGAACAAATCCTATGCTCCCAAGGGAAAATTTGAGCCTCCCCACAGTTCTTCTAGCCCTAGCCCATACTCACCCACTGCTACTGTCCAGGTTCCTAAAGTTTTTGAGAGTCAAGGAATTACTCCCCCTCTCCCCTCTTCCAAATACAATATCTTGAATCAATTGGCCAACATCAAAGCAGATGCACCCCTTCTAGACATGGTTGTCATCCCTGAACAACAGATGCATCTGAAACAATTCATGAAAGAAAAATCTTCTATTGTAGCCAATATTTCCGAAGAGGTAAACAAAGAGGATTCTTTTGTAAATAAAGTAGGTGTACATAACTTTATATATCATATAAAAAAATCCCCCTTTTTATATTTCTGTAAATATTATGGATAAGATTTCCCATTGTTGCCTCATTGATGGTGGTTTGGGCCCAAGTGTGATGTCGAAGATTATTATGGAAGAGATTGGCTTGTCTTGTACAAATGAAAACGCCAGAAGCATGCTCTCCTATAATAGTCTACAACAAACAACCATAGGTGATATTAAGGATGTGACCTTGGTTTTATGCGCTCATCCTGAAATAAGGACAACCCTTAGCATTCAGGTAATTGATATTCCTATAAGCAATTACTCAATTATCTTAGGAAGAGATTGGAAATCCTTAACATGTGGGTACCTCTCACTCGACGGGATGCATTTATCTGTGCCTCGAAATGGTAAGAACATTATATTCTTTAGAGAGGGGAGGATTTCACCCTACATAGAGAGTGTTCCACAATCTAGTGTAAACTATATCGAAGAGGACCTAAGAGTGTATTCCATCTTTTCTGAGGAGGATATTATTCCTTTGGAACAAATTGATTTATATGATGATATGTGGCACATGCACTTTGATGGTTCACACTCTAATGAAGGTAATGGGGTTGGCATTATCTTGGTTTCCCCTACAGGGAAAATTCATAATTTGTCTTACAGGTTAGAGTTTTCATGTACAAACAATGTCACTGATTTCAAAGATTATTATTATGCATTGAAAACGCCTGTAATCTTGGTTGTGGTCACCTTTCAGCTTTTGGAGATTCTGAGCTTGTTGTAAAACTGATACGTAAGATATTCTCTCCTAGCAACAAGCTAATGGAACGATACACCGAAACTATTTGGGCGCTTATCTCGAACCTTTTATCTTTCAACATCACTCATGTTAAGAGGAAGTTGAATTCAATGGTTGATCGGTTAGTTGCCTTTGCAGCTTCTCCTAATCAACAACTCTTGCCTCACATGCCTGATTATTCTTTTCAATCTCTATATTGTCCATATATCCCTCACAATGTAGAATCTTGGCAAGCCCTCCCTAACGATGAGAGAATTTGTGATTTCATTCAATATGAACCTCTCAAGCCCGAGGAAATTATATCTATAGAAAACCATAATATTCTTGAGGGCTTGACTCCTCTTGAGAGTTTGTTTTCATCGAGTGATGTAGGAAATAAAGAAAAACAGAAGGAAGAGGAGTTGCGAAGGAGGGTGGGTGAAACCATCCCCTTGAACATTGGGGCACTCGAATCTTCGAGGAACATTAACATAAGTACCCAATGTTCTAATAAAGAAGAAAGCGATATTGCCAAGATAGTTGGTGGATTTCAAGAGGTTTCTTCTTGGCCTTATAAGGATATTTGTGGTTTTGATCCTAGTCTTTTACATAATGTTATTCCCATCAAGGAAAGCATGAAACCAGTTATGAAAGAACAAAGATCTATTAACTATGCATTTAAAGAAACTTTTCAAAGGGAGTTGGAAAGTTTCTTAAGGGTTGGGATTATTTTTTCAGTCCACCTTGAATGGGTTTCCAATTGGGTACCTGCTTCAAAGACCACTGATCATATTAGAACCTACATTAATTTTTGCACTTTCAGTCAGGATGTTATGAGAACCCCTTTTCCTCCTCTCAACATGGAAATAATTCTACAATGGTTTGTAGAGTTACAGTTGAGGCCCTTACTTGACAGTTTTTTGGGTTGCAGGAAAATCAAAGTAAAAGGGGAAGATGCTTACCAAAAAAATTCTTATCACTAGTTGTGGTACCATGTCTTACAAATGCCAGGTTTTTGGCTTACTTGATGCAAGTACCACTTTTAAAAAGACTATACACACAACTCTTAATGAATTGATCAACATCCATATCTACCTTGATGATATAATTGTATACATTAAAGGGATGATAATTACCTCGGAATTCCAAGTGTTATTTCTGGATCCTTTCAAAATTTCTTTTGTCCTGGATACTAACTCTTACATTCTAAAAGATCTACAGGAGCAATCATTTTCCTACAACACTAACGGTTCTCATTTGAAACATTACGAGGGACCAACGTGAAAAGTTCTAATGTTGTTTGGATTTTTTGTATGCTAGTAGCCTAGATATTCTTTCATTTCTGTGCTTCTCTTTTCCTCTTTATAGTAATTTCACTTCTTCTTGAACTTTCCTTGTTTCTTTTTCATTTATGTCTTTTATTGTTGTTGTTTTAATTTTTGCATTTTTTTTACTTCTGCCATGATTTTGTTTCCTATCATATTTTAGTTAATTTGGTCAAAATAGGATGTTGGATCAATTCTGCCACAATGACACTCCTGCCAATCATTGCTAGTCAATAAAAATCAAGCTTACATAGCTGTTACGATGTTTCCTTTGAAGGCACCCTTGAATTTGTTACATATTTCCAGTGTTGTCTTATAAAGAATTGGTTATCTCCCACTTCTTCTTGTCATTTCTTCATCCATTGCGATTTTTAAGAGCAAGTCTAAAAATTTTCTCCTTGAAGTTAAGAGAAAATTCCGGCTGAATGATTATGCATACAGTGGTAAAACCCCTCATACTTAACACTTTTCATGAGTTATTCCCAAATTCTTGGTCATTTTTCCATTAAATACGCTCACTTCCCCATGTTGCATAATCTTCATGGTTATATCTCCTTGATTTGTTGTCCTAGTTCTACGAAACCATGAGTTCTGAGTTCTAAATCTATTGAAAACAAATTTACATGTGGAGTCGCCAGTTTGTTGACGATTAAAATCACAACAAAGTTTTTCCCGCAAACTATTGCTAAAGCCTATTATTATAAAAGATAAATAATACTAGTAGGTGGGACCCCTTTGTAGATTGGAGATAATATTTGGTTCTTATTTGATGTTTGTGCCACTGTTCGACACCACTTACATGGTTGATGAGATCTTATTGGCGATGGATGGGGCTTATTATGTGTTGGTTCTATGTGCAACAAGTGAATGTTGGGTAAGGCATGTTATGTTTTGTTCTAATCTCTAATCACATGTTACGATTTCTTATGTTATCCATCCTACTATTTCTGTCTGTTCCTGGACTCATTACTTTGACACCTGCACAACATACATGTTACTAATAATATTAAAGAGCAGTTGGAAAAGGGCAAAATCAATATAAGCAAATGCAAAGGGAAGAAAGAAAACTATGCTATATACTACTCTACATGCATTTTAAATGGTCGTTGTTAGCCCTAGCAATAAACTAATAGTTATGCAATTTGATTGAGTTATATGAAGTGGTGATTTATGTTATAGCATAAGTTTTATATGGGTCGCGTTATTGGTTTTAGTGGGTGATGGTTTCGATACATGGTTTAATTAATTGAGTTAATGAGAAGCTTGTTGGTGTGTACTAACGAATTAATGGAATGGGGATGGAGGTGACATGCATTTACTGCACGTCACCCTTATTCCTTCCACTGGCCACCACCCTAGTTGGGCTATTGTTCAATTGTGTTTGTTGTGGTTATGCTCCGACTTTCAAGCAAAGGGAGAACCGCTCGGCCAACTCGCATTTTAAGGTACTTTGAATATAGGTATGTCTTTTTTTTTACATCCATAAGTCTTCTCTGGTTGTAAAATAGATATTGGCTTGGATGTATGGGTTTGTGTTTTCCTTAAGTATGGAAACTATGTAAAATTGTGATTTTTGAAATGAATCGTTGGTGGATTTCACTGCAATTATGTTTGGAGTCACGATGTTATTGGTCATCCTGAGTGTTAGCATCCATAGAGGCTCTCTATCATCCTTATTGGTTTTAGTTGGAGGGTTTTGTTGGTCTAGAATGGTTGGTTGTCTTCACGCATTCGTATCCCATACCCAGTCTTGGATTTTATGGGGTTTAATGGGTTTGCAACACCTTGCATCACTGCACATTATTCACTATGGGAATTGGGTTGTTCTTGCTACTATTGGTCGTGCAGTGGGTTATGTTGCTTCTTCCCGGCTCTGCTTCATATCAGCGTTGTTAGTTGGCTGGATGGGAGAGCCATGAGGGTTATACCCTGCGTGTGCTAAGTATCGTTACAAGGCCCAAATGGAGCCTTTCTCCTCTATTCATAGCTTCTCCTGTCACGTGATTTGTCACCCTATCCATGAAGTGAATTGTGGTATTTCCTATGTGTGCATCGTTGGTCTCAAAGGTTTTCACCATCACCAAGAGTCGACTCTAGCCTCTCTATGTTGGTCCATAGAGAACACCCTTGATTCCTCAAGTCTCAGTGTTGATAGAGGAGACCGTTATGGCCTATCGCATGTATTGTTGGTAGTTATGGCCTATCGCATGTATTGTTGGTAGTTATGGATTGGTGGTGTATTGTCGATAGAGTGGATTTTGGCTCACCCTGTTGATTATGTGACAATGGTGTTATTTTTGGTATCTAGTCACTACCATTGTTATTATAATTGGATCGATAAGCTCAGCATGGTTAATTGGATGATTTGTTAGATCAAATACACACTCGTTGTCCTTGTATTTATTGAATTGATAACCCAACACTATTTTTAATTGATTAATTTACAACATTGCTTCATGCGTGATGCGTGGGTATGTGCGACATCCCTACAGCATGAGTTAATGACCACTGTGACTGTGTGTTTTAAAATTGTCAAATGGGAATGTTGCAGTCGTGGTGATTATGGCATGGTTGTCCACTGTGTCTATTATCGATATTAATTGATTATTTCATTAGAGAAGGTCATAGCCTTTTGAACATGCCTTTGTTGCAATTTGATCGATTTGTATTGTAAAATTGGGTCTGTTGTTGATTCCTTGTTGTATTGGAGGGACAACCCAGCATTTTGAATGTTTAGATTCAAAGAAAATTGGTCTTGTACAATCACATAAATTCACTTGTGTGTGGTCGAATGGTTTTGTGTATCCCACAACATAGCATGAGTTGAAGTGGTGATCGTTGTCTGTGTGTTGAAATGGCAAGTCAGGATCTTGCAATTTGGATATGAATTGTGGTGTTGATTGTTCACTATGTATGTTAAATGAATACCATTCTTTTTAACAGTGAAAGGCATTGGTGTTGTGACAATATAACTTCATTGCAATTCAATTATTAAATGATTAAAATAAAAAATCAAGCACGACATTTGAGTTTGTATTTGATGATTGGAATAATTCGTGGGTAGTGGTTGATTTTGATGCTGAGCAGAGTGGAAATAGTTTATTGTTTATGCATTTGGAAATTGTTTGAAAATATTAAATGGATAAATGAGAGGATTAGAGCTCCCCTACATGTTGTTGTGGAATGCATACTGTCTTGTTTTGATGATACTATGTTAAATATTTGATTACAACAATGAGAAATTTAATGCACAGAGTTGTTTGGATGGTACACAGTAATTGTTTGGGGTCTCAGTGGTCATTTGGTTGGTGTGTTTCCTTTTGCAGAATGMTTTTATGGATCATTGAATTAATTTTATGAACAATAATCRCTATCCTTCCCTACCATTATTTCTCTTTCYGGTAATTACAACCCCCTCGCCTTCCCACGTTCATTTTTCACTCCCTGTTYTAAAATTAATTACAATCAAGAAAAATTATGTATTGAAGCAGTTTAAAGTCGTTGCATTACACYGGTGTTCTTTTGGGTTGCATTAAAGTTAATTGTTGTGGTCTTTGAGAAGTAACCGTGTTTATTTCCCCCTCATTTTATCATTTTTTCCGCTTAATACAAGCCCCTCGCATATCCCATGACCTTTTGTTCAYCCCTTGCTCATTGACAACAATTAAACAATTTATATGGATTGGATTGCATGAGCTTGATATGTTGYTGAGCCAAAATCTATTTCATATTTTTAAAGAGTTATCATGTATGGTTGTTTAAAGGACTATTTGCTAATCAATCATGCATGCAGGAATGAKTTTTTTYAGCCAAGGTAGCCATGGAAGAGGCAACYGAGGGAGTGGTAACTGGAACAAAGGCCCAAGAAGGCCAAGGTTCTCCATACACTTTGATGTTGACTCGCAAGAGCTAGGTCRGGTTTTTCAATTAGATTGGGCAAGGAATGGTCCAACCTAGGCCTGAAAGGCCTCCTTTCCAAGCTCCACAAGCCCCTGGTATTCTCGTGCCCCCTCATGTCTCATTGCAACCCAAGGTTCCTGAAAACGATGGATGGCAAGAGATTGTCCACCCGACAGTCTCCCAACATCATGGCTGGCCCAATTTGTCCTTGCATGCTCCCCCACCTATTAACCAGATTGCCCAAGTTGCACCTGTCCACTCACTAGTTCAGTCCTCTCATGCTAGTAAAAGGTTGAAAACCGAGGCCCACCATGCCCTTGAAAAAGGAAAATCCATTGTTTCCCCTTCCTTGCCCTCCAATGGCACTGACAAATCTATGTCTTCCTGGATGCATTTGAGGGATGATTTTTCTGACGTGATCAGTGAGATTAGGCCTAAAGGCTCAGTGCAGCCAAAGGAAAATTCAAGAAAATCGAAGGGTGACAATAGAAATCAAGGAAAAATTGTATCTCAGAGTGGGAAATATGGCTTTTGAGTTTTTATTTTATCTATTGTTGATGACAGTTGACTTCATAAGTTTTTGGACATGTTTTATTTTTTGGATATATGAGTAATGATTTTTGGAAAATAATGTCAATTATAAATGAGATAAATTGTCAAATGTGCATGTGATAATGAGAGTCGCAAGGAGAGATGTTCTTGTTTAATTGACTAGTTATGTTGTAATTGTTAAGAGCTAAATGGGATTCACAAGGGGTCCCACCTACTAGTTATTATTTATTTAATATCCTCATTATGATTATTACTTTTCCCCCTGACTAAAAAGTTGGTTGGATCTTTAATTAACTTAACTAATGAGGTGGTTCAACTACATCAACCAATTTTGATTTTCTTAAAGGAAAAATGAAAGGGAGGAACAAGAGCGGGATAAAAGGAGAAGCATACTAAGTTTTGCTCTTTAAGTTTATGTTTAGATAGTTCAGTTTTCATTCATTCCTTAATCTATCACAAGCCTAATTCTCTTTTATGATAGCAGGGTCTTATTGTAGACAACAACATTCAGGGATGAATTACATCATTCAGACACTTGTTTTTTAGAGGTGTTGATCTATCTTTGATCATCTATGTAGGCTTGTCTGTAGTTTTCATGACTGACAAAGGATATTGTGTAGAGTCGAGTGGGCAGCAATCTGTGGTAAGTTGATCCAACTTTTAGAGTTCAGTTTTGATTTTTTGTCAGAGGTCCTTTTCTATTTTCCATCGGGGATGTCTTAGTTTGAATTTGGTCCGAAATTTCTGTATGAGATTTTGTAAAGAAAATGACTCTTTGGTGAATTGGAATGAAATAAAGGATTCCTTTATGTCTCATCTATCTTGATCATCATCTTGGTGTCTTACTTTTGTCTTTACACTTATTTTAAGCAACTATTATATTCAGAAATTCATATTAAAATGAATTTTCCAACAAGCTTTTAATTGTGAAAAGACTAGCCTAAGCACTTGTAATTGATACTTGTGAGTTAGGATTTTATTTTTGATGGCTACCTAGGGTGACATTCCCGTCTATTTTTCTTTAGCCAAGCAGAATCTGAAAATGCTTGAGTAAGATCATTTCATATATTTTCCTCAACATGGTGTAATAAGTGTCAATTGTACACACATAAATCACAAGCCCCATTGGCTCCATTACACCCTTTCATCACTGTTGGACCTTTTTGCAAATGGGGCATAGATTTTATGATATGTAACCCTCCATATAGTAACGGGAAAAAGAACATTGTTGTGGCCATTGACTACTTCACTAAATGGGTTGAATCCATGCCCACATTTAATAACATAGAAAACACTAAAACTCGCTTCCTTTTCAATTATGTCATCACCTACTTTAGGGTTCCCCTATAGCTAGTTTCATACCATGAAAAAAAAAATTAGAATAAAGTGATTGTTGAATTGTCCTCACCCATGAGTTTTCTTCACCCTACTACCCCCAGTCTAATGAAAAAGTTGAGGCTATCAAAAAGTTTCTCAAAACTATGCTACAACAAATTGTGAACAAAAATAAGACTAATTGACACCACATGTTGTTTTCTTCTCTATGAGCATACCGAACAATGATCAAAACCACCAAAATATTCACACCCTTCCACCTCATTCATGGGGTAGAATTAGTATTACCTATTGAGTGTGATATCCCAACACTCTTCATGATAGTTGAATTGTTCCCTGAAGTTGGAAAATTGGTTTTCATTGATGTCAACAAGAAGTAATGGGTGTATTTGAAGAAGTATCCAATGTGTTCCCCTTATGGTCTATATTTAAGAATGGCCCTCACGAGAATACGCTTTGAATAATTCTACAAGAATCCCTTGGAGTATCATTAAGTGGTTAAGTAGTTATGAATCCCCATACATGAGGTCATGAAGCCCGAAGTTGATTGAAGAAAAAAAGTATGAAGGACATCATAAATGCATGTAAAACTCTCATATATTTATGGTCCTCATCATGTTGTTTCCAATGGTATGTGGTATGCCATGTGGTTCCTCACAGTTGAGAAGTTACACCCTCTTAAATATAAAGCCCTAAAGTATGGTAAAAAATCCCCCAAATAATTGCAACAATAAGTTACAAGTCAGCCCCAAAATTAATTAACAAAGAAAAGTTTTTGCAAATAAGAAGGTACAGGTCGGCTCAAGTCAAGTAAAGGAGTTACTTGGAAGGGTATAATTACATATAAAATATCCTCTCATAATGACAAAGCAATCAAGCAAGTATGTGATATCTTAGTGAATCTGAGGTAGCAAAGGAGTGCGAAGAAGGAAGTCTCGAAGCCATAGATTGGAGAAGGGTTTCTAGTAACCCTAATTGAGAAGACCCTCGTGGGTCAAGTATAGGGTGTCTCGTAAGTCCCACGTAGGTTGCACAACACTCGTCACACGAGGCCCCGCGAGTTGATTGGTCTTGTCCAATGAGACTGAAGTAACTTTTGATGAATATGTTATCTTCTTGATGCTAAATTTGAGGAAGGTTTTTATGCTATGGGATCTGTGCACCAGGTTCTTTACATGATAAAAGGTATGGTTATCTATATGTTTTTATTTTCATGCTTGAGGGATATCTTGGAGATTTTGGTATATCCTTGAGGCATATATTGATGGTTATGGTACATGGTTTGAGGCATATCTTGGATGGTATAGCACATGCTTGACGATTTTATCTTGGATACATTGGCACATGCTTGAGGATTGTATCTTGGATACTTTGGCACATGGTTTGAGGTGTATTTTGGATATCTTGGCACATGGTTTGAGGTGTATTTTGGATATCTTGGAACATGCTTAATGCATATCTTGGCACATGGTTTGATGCATATCATAGTGATCTTGATCACATGATTTGGAGATGTCCTTTGGTGATATTGGCATGCTTTTTATGTGGTTATTGGTATGTATATATTTTTTATGATGATGATGTATCAATATTAGTGATCGTTACAGTGACCGGTTGAGTCTAGTTTTGATGATGATGATGTATCAATACCAGTGATAGTTACAGTGATAGGTTGATTTTGGTGTCAATGATGATGATGTATCAATGATAGTAGCAGTGACAGGTTGAGTCTCACACTTATATTTTAGGGAGGAAGGAAGGGGCAAGGAAAGGGGGTTGGAGCCAAAGAATTCAGGGAGTCGTAGCTTCCTTCAGGTTGGAGCCTGTAAACTAGGGGATTGGAGCCTCCTTCCAGTTGGAGCTAGAGAATATAGGGAGTTGTAGCTTCCTTCAAGTTTGAGCTTGTAAATCAGGGGGTTGGTGCCTCCTTCTAGTTGGTGCTGAATAAATTTGGAAGTTCGTGTTTCCTATGAATGTAATATTTTGATATATAACAAAGCATTATGTGGTTTTTTCCCATTTTGATCACATATTTGACTAACACTTAGAAGATCATGTTTTAACCCTTCAACATACAAGACACTATGTGTTTTATTCTTTCCATTATCAATACTAACGATACATTTTCCAACTATCCATGCAGAAGCATTATCCCCAAATTTCATTTTGGGCATGGAAATTAAAAGAGATCGAGAAAACAAAAAACTCTAGTTAAATCAGAGGAAGTATGTTGAGACAATATTGCAGAGGTTTAATATTTAGGAATGTAAACTGGTGAAAGTCTTTATTCCCATAGGTGTAAAGTTATCTACAGATCAATGTCCCAAGACACAGGAAGAGGAAGAGGACATGTCACATGTTTTGTATGCTAGTGTTGTTGGAATTTTGATGTATGCAATGGTTTGTACTAGACTGGACATTGCACATGTTGTGGTATTTTTTAGAAAGTATATGTCAAAACTAGGGAAGAGGCATTGGACAACAATTCAGAGGGTTTTCAGGTATTTGTGTAGCACTAATACTTATGGATTGTGCTACCAAGGAAGACCAAGATTGGACAGAGTGTTAGACATACATGGCTCTGATGATGCAAATTGGGCTAGAGATATGGATCATAGAAGATCCACAAGTGGGTATGTTTTTAACATGTTTGGAGGAGAAATCAGTTGCATGAACAAAAGATAGGTTGTAGTGGAACTCTCAACTACAAAAGTTGAATACATGATATCCACTCATGC
>ML794931.1:208599-222155 GCA_009831015.1 Picea engelmannii
TCAGTCTCAGTTTCTATCGCTCTTTGGGTGGAGGTTTCTTCTTCTTTTTGTGGTTTTGTATTTTTCCTAAATCTACCTCTAGGATCTCTATTTCTCATGAAGTCATATTAAAAATGAAATGAAAGAACTAAGATTGAGTTTCAAAGTACCTGTGATAACTGATATGTCAGTTTTCACCCTTTTTGTTTCCACAGCTGCTCTTACTATCAACCTGCTAACACACCAAATTGAGCTAAGTGCATTCCAAAACTAATCAAAACAACTATCTACTTACCTTTTAAACAGCTCCCCGGCAACGGCGCCAAAAATGTCAGGCTGCTAAATTGAAGCTTTGAGTGACCTGAAACACTAAATTGTCAAACCAGGGTTGGTAAACTTCGAGCTGATACACAATATGTGTAGGTAAGCGTCTAGTCTCTATCTGAATGCTATCCTAAGAAGAAAACACACACTTATTCTAAGAACTTGAATCTTAATGACTAACTTGAAACTAAGCATTTCCTATTTAAGTCATAAACAGAAAAATAGTCTTGTGCTCAAATGCTAGTGCTGCTATTTCTATTCAAAAGTGTGGTTCCACAAGATTATTTTACCTTTATGCCCAATCATCTACCATCATCATTTTTGTTTAAGTCAGGACACACAAAGTATTGTCGAAAATGCATTCATTCTGAGCAGCAACAAATCAATCTAATTCTGTCTACAGGAAAATAGAGTACTATCCTATCTACTGGTACCAGGAGCTCCTTTTGTTCTAACTATAATATAACTATTCTAAGCAGGCAAGGTAACTACTGTCTAACAAAGAAAAATGCATGCTAATTCTGAGTTATATTCGAATTGAAAATGAAAAGCCAAACAATACCACGTTCGTACTCTTAAACCCTACAGGCATCAGACATGTGTTTTATATTCACCAACGTAAAAGATAACAGTCTGTGGGAAATGATTCTGTTGGAGAACGATACGATTCTGAAACAACCAAATTGATTACACACTATGAGCTGCAGATATACCCTTCATGTAAGAAAATGCTAATGTGCTAAAACAACTAAATCTACAAGCGTAAGCTACCTCGTATGCAAGTTCTAAAGCACGGAAATGAACTAAATCTATGACAGCATAAAACTAAATTTATTGCAAAATAAGGTAGTGACTTGCACCGGTTTTGCGGGCCCAACCAAACGGCACAAACACTGTAAGTGATAACCAGAGCCGACTTAGATCATTCTATGCAAACATGGTGTAACTTCATGCCTCATTAACTCATAAGAACAATACTCAAATCATATGACAGTCGAATAATATAACGTAATAGTAGTTTATATTCAAAAACATAGGTTCACAACATAACATAGTCCAACATAATCTAACCCGTTCTCAGAAGTGATCCCGGGTTTATATAAATCCTTCTGTCCATAACAGTCGAAAACAAAGGTACGTAAAACAAACGGATCCCCGATCCGAGAATAGTCTTGGAATCAAGTTTTTAAAACGTATTTCACATCTTCGTGACACGTAGTGTCACGAAGTGTGAACGATGAAGAATAATCGATCCAGATTTATCATTATGCCTTCGAGCACCCTGTGGCGATGACTCCAGCTGTCATGCGAATCTCTCTGTCTCCCATTCGAGCCATAACGCACACCATAACGCACAAATCTTGAGCGGCTCCAATGGTACCTCCACGGGTACGAGTTGGTACCTGGTACCGGCATCCTGTTCCAAAAATAGAAGTGGTACCTAACCCAAGCAATATTAGTTCCAATACCAATTTAAAGCATTAAAGTGCATAAAAATAGCTTGAAATGCAAAGATACCTTAGGTAACCCTATCGAATGGTAGGGAGATGTTAATTATGTCAAAACGAGGCCAAAAGGGTGGTATTGGCATATAAGTGGAGGTATGTGGTATATAATATAGGCAAAGAACATGATCAAAACCGGGGACCAACAAGATGGAATACCTTTGATTTTTTCTCAGCAAAAGGTTTACTACACATTTGGTGAATACCAGAATGAAGGGAAATTTTCTGATTATGGGAGGTTGGAACTGTTGCAGAGATTATTGATAAGGCAGGTAAGCAATGCATCTCAGATACCAAACACGATGTGATGGAATGGACTTCTATGAGAGTATGGTTGAATACACCTTTGGGTTTGTCAATAGAGAAAGAAATTTACAAATCTAGCAATGTTTTGACAAGTTATTGTCAGATTGTCAGGTTGAAGCCAGAGAGGTCTATATATGTTTCTGTTTTAAAAGAAGCTCATGGATTAGCCATATTTACAGTTGCAAAATGTGGCATAGGCATTACTTACAAACTAGGGAATGGGGTATGAGATGATGCATCAAATGAAGTCATATATTCTTCAGACTCTGACATATACACAATAGTCCAGAATTGAAAGGTGCGCAGAAAGAATGCAAGAGTTTAGATATGCATAAGTATTTGACTACATGGCTTCTAGAGAAATTTTCTTTCATCCGAAGCATGGGGCATAACAGAGGTTGGGAGGAAAAGGCATCAGAACCTTGATTAGAAAAGTAAAAAATTGAAGGATTTTTGCATTTAGCAATTTTGAAGAATGTTTGAAAACTGTGCTTTCGACATCTAAAACCATTTCAAAGAGGCAATGTTAATTGCCGAAAGCTTCTCTTTCAGCATCTAACTCTACTATGTTTCACATCTATAAGCCACCAAAAGCACAGACAGGCATAATGTTAGTGTCTCTGCTCAAACTGAATGTTTTTGCTGCTAAAACATCTCAACAAGGTTCTAAATGAATTATAAAATTAAAAGGGATAGAGATCACTCTCTCTTTTAAGTTTTGAATCCGAGACAAAGGAGATAAGGGTTGAAAATATTTTTTCTATTTTTATTTAAAGATATGCCCATGTGTGATAACAGAATCTGGAGTAGCCTTGTCATCATTCAGAAGACATATACAGTTGTCGAAGACTTCAGATTTAGATAATGATTTGATTCCTTTTATATAGGATATATTCCTATTGTTTTGTAACTAGTTTGATATTACTATTCTTAGTATAACTCGATCATCTTTTAATAGGATCTGAGTTCTTGATGTAAAGACTATAAAGTCTATTGTTTCGAAGGACTAAGGAGGTTCGATTTTTGATACAGGGGCCTTATGCTATTGTAAAGTTTTTCAGATATATATGCAATCACAGTCTTCTTTCACTTTTGATGTCAGACCTTCATCCATTACCTCCTTTTCTGTACTCTTATTCAAGTTGTCTTAACTGCTAATGATTGTCATATCATTAGTCACTTCATAGCTTGATCACTAGTTATTTGTATTGTTTATTAAACCCATCATTGTGTATCTGGTTTATAAGCACTGATTTCTTCACCCATAGTCAAAGCCATTTGTCTGATCATTAATCTTTGAAAGCATTGTCATATTTGATTGTATATTGTTTATTATCCTAATCTCAATCCATTAAGGTTGAGTTATCCCATTGATCCACACATACATAAACACAAAAACAATTTTACTTTAAGTTACCAAGCATCTTTGACTTACAACCTCAAAGATTTTCTTGGAGAGATAACAAATTGGCATCATTGTCGAGGAGAGGAGATTGAAGCTCAACTTCCTTGTGAGACGATAAGATCCATCTTTGTGGATAGACAAAGTCTGGACATCATTTGGTTGTAATCATCTATCTGGCGACTCCATGAAGGACGGATTCAGTGGCGACTCCATCGTTTTGAAATCTATTGGCGACTCCACTGGTATGAAATGAACAAGAGGTATGCATTTTGTAATTTCTCAAGTATTTCTGGTTACCCTCATCCAGTACCTAGTAGAGATGAATGGGAATGTAGTATTCCCAGATTTCGAGGAGAAGAGTGGGAATTCTCAGTTGAACACTTGCTTGATTTTCATGATTTTATTTATCAGCTTGGAATTGTACATGAGGACGTTCAAATTAATCTTTTCAGGTATTCATTAGAGGGGATTGCCCTTGATTGGTGCAGATCTCTTCCATCTTTAAGTATTCACTCATTGACAAGTTTTCATTATGCTTTCCATTTGTTTTTTAAATATGAATTTCCAGCTGAAAGTCTCTTTGAAGATTGTTGTGATGAATTCGAGAAGCAAGTTCAACAGGAAGTAGTCTTTTCTTTTGTTTGTCAAGGTGAAAATTATATTGTTAAGGAAGATCTTCATGATACAAATAAGAATTGTATAGCTATAGATGCATCAGACCCTATCTCTGTTGCACCTACTGCCTTTGATTTGCATGAAGAAACAGTTAGAGAGGAAGATTTTTCTTAACTTTTTCAAGAGGTTGCCTACGATATGTTTTCACCTATGATTGGAGAGAAGGATTTGAAGATTGCTTGTATTTCTTTGCAAGATACAAAGGTTTTATGTTCACTTATTTTTTATAAGTATGCAAATGGAGAAGAGAAAATTTCTACATCAAATAATGTTGACTTGAGCAACAGTCAGCCAATATATGACATTTATCACTCTGATTTCAACGAGCCTTCTTCTTTTCCCTCTAAGGAACAACTTCATGTTGTAATCAACCATTCCATGTTTGCAGAAGACATTGAATATGATGAGTTTAATCTGGCTAAAAATTTCAGGTCTTCTCTTATGTTTATAATGCTTCGTGAGCAGAAAATTGAAATCACCTATTAAGAAGATATCAAAAAAGAAGGGATTAGCAGTCCAATCAGCTCACAGCTACTTTCAGATTTGCAGGAACCAGTTTATGACAACTATATATCAGAGGTTGAAGAAAGTCTTGAGAAGAAAGCATAGTTAACTTATTTCTATGATCCGATAGTCATTTATATGGAGTTATATTTTTCAGAAGTCTTCACTTTTGCAATCTTTGGAATCAAAGCAAATGATGATTGTAAGTATGCTCTGCAAGTTGAAATTCTACTGCATGACATGAAGTGTTCTTTGAAATTTATATACATGCAAAGGATTCTTGTAATTAGTCCAATGTTATCATGGCTTCATTGGAAGCATGATGTCACATGATGAGCCCATTTTTCTGGTTAGAAGTAGGAATAGATAGAGAATAATCTCGCCACCGAGCATGACATCCTTTTCAGTCTAATAGTTTGTAGCAGGAAATTGTGTTCGGCACTTTGTTAGATTTTGAATAAGTTGCAGTATTCGGATTAGGTTTTGAAATCATCTTTTGACACTCCATATCCCAATGGATGCGAGGCATTGCTCGTAGGTTTACAGTCGAACATTTGTGGATAGATTGCAGAGATCTAGTGAGGCTATTAATGACTCCATGGCCCAATGGACTAGACACAATACGAAATTGTGGATGATTGTTGAGCAAGTTGCATGATTTTCAGGTTATATGGATAGGCACAGGTCTGCTTGTTCTTGGAAACCTCACAGGGAGGTCTCCATCCCAGTTGGAGCCAGATGTTAGCGATAAAAAATGCACTGGTATTTTTGGAGTGTCTTCTCAACTTTTATTCAATACGCTCATTACTAAAGTTTTGTCGCAAGTATTTTAACTTCCAGATCTTCATCAAAGCTCTATGTGATTGTTTTCACCTGCAATTCAAAGCATCGTCAATGCTTCCTAAACCCTAGTTTTTATGGCTTTTCTATACTTTGAAATGAAATATATATTTTATTCCAAAAATTCCAAAGCAAAAAGTGATGTGTGCACTTAAGTGTTTTATTCCTAAACTATCCTAAACCTAAGCCATATCACACCAAAAACCATATACCAAATTCTTTGCTAAACACCAAGCTAAACCGTGAGTCAGTCTACAAGATTCTCGGGTTTATTAACTTTTTACAAAAGTTGGGAGGGGGTGGACACAGCACAAGCCATGAGTTAACTCATATTTGACAGGTCAAATAAAGCCACGCAACATAGAACCCAGCGCAATTGCCAAGTTCCATAGTCGTCCACACCTCATCCATTTAAACATGTATATCGGCATATCTAAAGGTTGTGAGGCTCAAACTTCTGATATATGTTGGGATTTGTCCCTTATCAAATATTAAAAAATAAAACACAGATACAGAGTAAATGCCAACTGCCACATGAATGCACAATTGTCATTTTGTGAGTATAGTTGCGTCTCTCAACTCTTTGACAGTCAAAGGCATCATATCGAAGACATATAGTCACAAGGAAGAATCATGAAGAAAAGGGAATTTGCGCCAACCTTCAGATTTCATTTGCCTCTGCCAAATGTTTTTGTTGAGATTACAGGTGTTGAATTGTGGTCAAACGCTGCAAGGTTTGAAGGTATCCACCGAACTGCCAGACTCAAGGCATTTTTGAAGAAGTTGAGGTCTTACACCGAGTTGACAAGGTCGAAGCTTTTAGCTTATCAATGCACAGCTTGAAGTGACAATGGTAATTGCAGAGAGAAAGTTATAGGTGCCCGAGATTGCAAGTGCCACAAGTATTGAAGTTATTGCCAGGTGTTTTTAGGTTTTGAAGCAGATGGTTTTTCTGAGGAATATCAGTAACGCTGAAGTATTATTGGGGCTTATAAGGCTTATCCTGGACTGTAAAAGAGGTCAACCATGGATCATGGCTTGATTTTGTTTGTAATGTAACTTGAAAAATTGTCAAACAACAGTCATCTCGGCATCGGATCACGTCCATAGCACGACCCCACAGACTGGGAAATAGGGAACACTTGAATGTACCCAATTTTTTACTTTTCAATCATTTGATTCATTGAATGTGCCCATATTTTTCTAGGATTCTTCACATTAAGATGAAATATTCCAGCTTCTAAGCTGCCATCGAGCAATCTGCTACTCTGGGGCATCTATCAGACTAAACTATGAATTCAAAAATCAATTGAGTTTATAGCCAATTGGGCCATGGATTCAAACAAGTTCCACACGCTTGATGAAAAAAGTCTTGTGGACTATATTAAAAGCGTTCCATCTCTGGCAGAGAGGGTGGGAAACTGCATTGCAAAAGAGGTCATGGTGAGGGAATTTGGAGATGGTAACCTAAATTTTGTTTACATTGTCATTTGGCCTCAAGGATCCTTCGTTATCAAGGAGGTCATCCCATATATTCATTGTATTGGGGAGTCATGGTCGATGACAAAGGAACGTGCATGTTTTGAGGTTACAGCTCTGAAAGAGCATGGTCAATTTTTTCTAGAACATGTTCCATAAGTTTATTACTTTGATCATTGCATGGATTTATTTTCTATGTGTTACTTGGAAACCAAAAACGCAAGAGGTTGAAGACCTTTGATTTTACCTCAGCAAAAGGTTTACTTCACGTTTGGTGAATACCAGAATGAAGAGAAAGTTCCTGTTATGGGAGGTTGGAACTGTTGCAGATATTTCTGATAAGGCAGGTAAGCAATACAACTCAGATACCAAACATGATGTGATGGACTGGACTTCTATGAGAGTATGGTTGAATACGCCTTTGGGTTTCTCAATAGAGAAAGAAATTTACAAATCTAGCAATGTTTTGACAAGTTATTGTCAGATTGTAAGGCTGAAGCCAGAGAGGTCTATATATGTTTCTGTTTTAAAAGAAGCTCATGTATTAGCCATATTTACAGTTGCAAACGTTGGCATATGCATTAATTACAAATTAGGGACTGGGGTATGAAATGTTGCATCAAATGAAGTCATATATTCTTCAGACTCTGACATATACACAACAGTCCAGAATTGAAAGGTGCATAGAAAGAATGCAGGAGTTTAGATATGAAAAAGTATTTGACTACATGGCTTCTAGAGCAATTTTATTTCATCTGAAGCATGGGGCATAACAGAGGCTGGGAGGAAAGGGCATCAGAACCTTGCTCAGAGGAGTAAAAAATTGAAGGATTTTTGCATTTAGCAATTTTGAAGCAAGTTTGAAAACTGTGCTTTTTCCAGCTAAAACCATTTCAAAGAGGAAATGTTAGTTGTTGAAATATCCGCTTTCGGTAGCTAACCCTACTATGTTTCATATCTATAAGCCACCAGAAGAAAAGACAGGCATAATGTTAGTATCTCTGCTCAAACTGAATGTTTTTGCTGCTAATTCATCTCAGCAAGGTTCTAAATGAATTATAAAATTAAAAGGGATAGAGATCACTCTCTCTTTTAAGTTTTGAATCTGAGACAAAGGAGATAAGGGTTGAAAATCTTTTTCTATTTTTAGATAAAAATATAACCATGTGTCATAACAGAATCTGGAGTAGCCTTGTCATCATTGAGAAGACTTATGTAGATGTTGAAGACTTCACATTTAGATAATGATTTGATTCCTTTTATATAATATATATTCTTATTGTTTTGTAATTAGTTTGATATTACTATTCTTAGTATAATTCGATCCTCTTTTATAGGATCTGAGTTCCTGATGTAAAGACTATAAAATCTATTGTTTCAAAGGACTAAGGAGATTCGATTTTGGATACAGAGGCCTTAAGCTATTGTACATTTTTTCAGATATATATACAATCACAGTCTTCTTTCACTTTTGATGTCTGACCTTCATTCATTACCTTCTTTTATGTACTCTTATTCAAGTTGACTGCTAATGATTGTCATCTCATTAGTCAGTTCATAGCTTGATTACTAGTTATTTGTATTATTTATTAAACCCATCATTGTGTATCTAGTTTATAAGCATTGATTTCTTCACCCATAGTTAAGGCTATTTGTCTAATCATTAATCTTTGAAAGCACTGTCATATTTGATTGTATACTGTTGATTATCCTAATATCAATCCATTAAGGTTGATTTATCCTATTGATCCACACATCCATAAACACAAAAATAGTTTTACTTTAAGTTACCAAGCATCTTTGACTTACAACCTCAAAGATTTTCTTGGAGAGATAAAAAATTGGCGTCGTTGCTGGGGAGAGTAGATTGAATCTCAGCTTCCTTGGGAGATGACAAGATCCAGCTTTGATGATAGACAAAGTCTGGACATCATTTGGTTGTAATCATCTATCTGGAGACTCCATGAAGGACGGAATCAGTGGCGACTCCATCGTTCTAAAATCTGTTGGCGACTCCACTGGTATGAAATGAACAAGAGGTATACATCTTGCAATTTCTCAAGTATTTATGGTTACCCTCATCCAGTACCTAGTAGAGATGAATGGGAATGTTGTATTCCTAGATTTCAAGGAGAAGAGTGGGAAGTGCCCGCTGAACACTTGCTGAATTTTCATGATTTTATTCATCGGCTTGGAATTGTACATGAGGACATTCAAATTAATCTTTTCAACTATTCATTAGAGGGAATTTCCCTTGATTGGTGCAGATCTCTTCCAGCTTCAAGTATTCACTCATTGGCAAGTTTTCATTATGCTTTCCATTTGTTTTGTAAAGATGAATTTCCAGTTGAAAGTCTCTTTGAAGATTGCTGTGATGAATTCGAGAAGCAAGTTCAACAGAAAGTAGTCTTTTCTTCTGTTTTCCAAGGTGAAAATGATATTGTTAAGGAATATCTTCATGATACAAATAAGAATTGCATAGGTGTAGATACATCAAACCCTATCTCTGTTGCACCTGTTGCTTTTGATTTGCATGAAGAAACTGTTAGAGAGGAATATTTTTCGGAACTTTTTCAAGAGGTTGCCTACGATATGTTTTCACCTGTGATTGGAGAGAAGGATCTAAAGATTTATTTTCTTTCTTTGCAATAATGTGCCCATCTTTTGCTTTGGAATTTGCCTTTTCAAGACTTTTCAAGACTTTTCAATCATTCGATTTATTGAATGTGCCCATCTTTTGCTTGCATTCTTCACATTAAGCTACCATCGAGCAATCTTTTACTCTTGGGCATCTAACAGACTGAACTGTGAATTCAAAAATCAATTGGGTCATGCATTCAAACAAGTTCCACGCACTTGATGAAAAAAGTCTTAAGAGCGTTCCAGCTCTGGCAGAGAGGGTGGGAAACTGCACTTCAGAAGAGATTACGATGAGGGAAGTTGGAGAATGGTAACCTCAATTTCGTTTACATTGTGATTTGGCCTCAAGGATCCTTCGTTATCAAGCAGGTCGTCCCATATATTCGTTGTATTGGGGAGTCATGGTGGATGACAAAGGAATGTCCATATTTTGAGGTTACAACTCTGAAAGAGCATGGTCAATTTTGCGATGGACTGGACTTCTATGAGACTATGGTTACAGCTTAGATACCAAACATGATGCGATGGAATGGACTTCTATGAGATTATGGTTGAATACGCCTTTGGGTTTGTCAATAGAGAAAGAAATTTACAAATCTAGCAATGTTTTGACAAGTTATTGTCAAATTGTAAGGCTGAAGCCAGAGAGGTATATATATGTTTCTGTTTTAAAAGAAGCTCATGGATTAGCCATCTTTACAGTTAGAAAATCTGGCATAGGCATTAATTACAAACTAGGGACTGGGGTATGAGATGCTGCATCAAATGAAGGCATATATTCTTCAGACTCTGACATATACACAACAGTCCAGAATTGAAAGGTGCACATAAAGAATGCAGGAGTTTAGATATGCAGAAGTATTTGACTACATGGCTTCTAGAACAATTTTCTTTCATCCGAAGTATGGGGCATAACAGAGGTTGGGAGGAAAAGGCATCAGAACCTTGATTAGAAGAGTAAAAAATTGAAGGATTTTTGCATTTAGCAATTTTGAAGCAAGTTTGAAAACTGTGCTTTCGGCATCTAAAACCATTTCAAAGAGGAAATGTTAGTTGCCGAAAGATCCTCTTTCGGTAGCTAACCCTACTTTGTTTCATATTTATAATCCACCAAAATCACAGAGAGGCAGAATGTTAGTATCTCTGCCTAGACCGAATGTTTTTTCTGCTAAATCATCTTAGCAAGGTTCTAAATGAATTATAAAATTAAAAGGGATAGAGATCACTCTCTCTTTTAAGTTTTGAATCCAAGACAAAGAAGATAAGGGTTGAAAATATTTTTCTATTTTTAGTTAAATATATGCCCATGTGTCATAACAGAATCTAGAGTAGCCTTGTCATCATTCAGAAGACTTATGCATCTGGAGTAGCCTTTTCATCATTCAGAAGATTTATGCAGTTGTCGAAGACTTCAGATTTAGATAATGATTTGATTCCTTTTATATAGGATTTATTCATTTGTTTTGTAACTTGTTTGATATTACTATTCTTAGTATAATTCGATCCTCTTTTATAGGATCTGAGTTTTGGATGTAAAGACTATAAAGTCTATTGTTTCGAAGGACTAAGGAGGTTCGATTTTGAATACAGGGGCCTTATTCTATTGTACTGTTTTTCAGATATATATACATTACAATAGAATGAGGCCTTCTAGAACAATTTTATTTCATCTGAAGCATGGGGCATAACAGAGGCTGGGAGGAAAAGGCATCAGAACCTTGATCAGAAGAGTAAAAAATTGAAGGATTTTTGCATTTAACAATTTTGAAGAAAGTTTGAAAACTGTTCTTTTTGCAGCTAAAACCATTTCAAAGAGGCAATGTTAGTTCCCGAAAGCTCCTCTTTCATAAATTAAACCTACTATGTTTCATATATATAAGCCACCAAAGCACATAGAGGCAGAATGTTAGTATCTCTGCTCAGACCGAATGTTTTTGCTGCTAAATCATCTCAGCAAGGTTCTAAATGAATTATAAAATTAAAAGGGATAGATATCACTCTCTCTTTTAAGTTTTGAATCCAAGACAAAGGAGATAAGGGTTGAAAATCTTTGTCTATTTTTAGTTAAAGATATGCCCATGTGTCATAACAGAATCTGGAGTAGCCTTGTCATCATTCAGAAGACTTATGCAGTTGTCGAAGACTTCATATTTAGATAATGATTTGATTCCTTTTATATAAGATCTATTCCTATTGTTTTGTAACTAGTTTAATATTAATATTCTTAGTATAATTCGGTCCTCTTTTATAGGATCTGAGTTCTTGATGTAAAGACTATAAATTCTATTGTTTCGAAGGACTAAGGAGGTTTGATTTTGGATACAGGGGCCTTATGCTATTGTATAGTTTTTCAGATATATATACAATCACAGTCTTCTTTCACTTTTGATGTCAGACCTTCATCCATTACCTTATTTTTTGTACTCTTATTCAAGTTGTCTTAACTGCTAATGATTGTCATCTCATTAGTCAGTTCATAACTTGATTACTAGTTATTTGTATTGTTTAGTAAACCCATCATTGTGTATATGGTTTATAAGCATTGATTTCTTCACCCATAGTCAAAGCTATTTGTCTTATCATTAATCTTTGAAAGCATTGTCATATTTGATCGTATACTGTTGATTATCCTAATCTCAATCCGTTAAGGTTGAGTTATTCCATTGATCCACACATACATAAACACAAAAACAATTTTACTTTAAGTTACCAAGCATCTTTGACTTACAACCTCAAAGAGTTTCTTGGAGAGATAACATAATACATTTTCTAATCGCTCTTGTACCCATAATAGCATATATTTCTTAGTTCTCCTCAAAACCAAAGAGCCTCACATGCTCTACTTCCTCTCCAATTGTCTTTCAACCTACTTGTGTGTATTTTCTTCCCTCTGGCCCCGATTTTCTTGAATTTTCTTTCCTCTCCCAAAAATATTTTGTGGGTCAGATCAGGAAATTTCCAGACGGCTACTCTTCCCATCTCCTTATTTACTCTTGAGGAAATTTTCCCAACTACCAGCTTTACTGGTAATTAAATTTTATGGGCTAAAAGATTGTTCTGGGTCTGAGAAATTTATATGCAATAGCGTATTGGTCTGGCAGGTTCATCTCAACCATCAATGGCTCCCCTTACCATCCCCTCTCATGCATCATGATCCATATTAGCCACCTCATTTTAGCAGCTATGCCACGGTTTTCCATTTTTATTTAATAACATAAAATATATATATACAATACCTTTAATAACAAGGTTCATTGTCTCTTCCAAAATTCTCATGACGGGTTTGTCTACAGTATTTTATCCAAATATAATTATATTTAAAAAATGGGGGAAACATGGGTATTACAATCCCTTACCCCTTAAAGGAACACCATCATCGGTGTTATACATGTTGGTGTGGTCTTTATGTACAACAGTGAACAAAAATGGGTTTGCAAGTTTCATGGCATCCTCCAATTCCCATGTAGCTTCATCTAAACCAAATTGATTCCATTGCACCTTGACCTATGCAATGGTTCTATTCAGGAATGGAGTTTCCTTCATGTCTAGTATGCATTAGGGTTCTGGTAGGAATTATCCCTCTGGTTCCACCTGGATAACAGACCAATCAATTATATAATTAGAATCATGTACATATTTATTAAAAAATGAAACATGGAAAACATTGTGTGCTTTCACTGTGTGAGGAAGTTCTAGTCTATATGTTATAGGTCCCACTTTGTCCAAAATTTCAAAGGGTCCACAAAAATGAGGTGTCATCTTGGCACAAGTTCCCATTCTCAAGGAAATTCTTCTGTGTTAGAAAAACAGGACCGCGGAGCAATAAAATAAAACAAATGCAGAAACAAAACACAGAAGACACACAATACAAGAGAGACACAGATTTACGTGGTTCACCC
>ML794931.1:228860-252296 GCA_009831015.1 Picea engelmannii
GCATGAACCACATAATCTTGACCTGCTTTGGTTAATTGATATTGATTCTTTGTCCTGTAGAAGATTGTCTTACGATCATATAAGTATGGACTACCTAAGACCATTCCACATTCACTTAACGACACTACATCACATGTTACCTCATCCACATACTTAAATGAAATTGCAAATTTGATTGTGCACTTCTTTGTTATGTGCATTTGATGATGATTTCTTATCCATTTAAGTGTGTAAGGATTATGATGCGTTTGTCTTTTTAACCCCAATTGCTTAATCAATTCTTCTAAGATTAGATTATCTTGAGATCCACTGTCGATTAATGTGTCTATATTAGTGTGTCGCATGATGGTCCTTATATGAAACAAGTTACTTCTACAATCAATGCCTTCACCAATTTTACCTGTCATACCAACCAATGAGACCTTAGATTTGTCACCTGAATCTGATCCCAAGTCTGTGGTTCTTGTTGTCGCTGCCACTGTTTGACTTCCCTTATTTTCCTTGAACCACTTTGGCCTCTTCTCGGGATGCAACTACCAACAAATGTCCTCATCATGTCCCTCTTTCTTGCAATTCTTGCAAGAGGGCTTCCCTTCCTTCCTCGTCACTGCATTTGAATTCTTTCCATGCCATTTCCTCTTGTCCTCTTTCCTTGAAGACGATGATTCCCCTGACACACCTTCTTTTCCTGCTTCAATATACGTAGCTTGAACAGAAACCTCATCAAGGTTAGTGGGTCCAAACATGAACACAGTGTTTCTAATATGTGCAGGTAAACCTTCTATATACTTCATAAGGGTTTCCTATGTATGTAAAGGCATATCTAACATCAATTCCATTTTTTGAAAGCCATCAATATACTCTTGCACCATTTGTCATTTTCTTAGTTTTAAGGATTGTCATTCAATTAATGTTTTTTCTTTATAACCCAAAGGATAGAATTGTTTCCTAAGTGTAGAAATGAAGTTTTTCCATGATGGAAATACATTACCCACTTGTTGTGTTCCATTTTTCAACTTGCTTTGCCACCATATGAGAGTTGTGCCTGCAAGTCTCAAAGATGCCAACTTGATTTGTGTGGCCTCATCCTTGATCTATTGCACACTGCAGTAAACCTCCATCTGCCTAACCCAATTTTCAAGTCTCTTTGCATTAACTTCACCATCATATATGGGTAACTTCCCTGGTTAACATGCAAAACTCAAATCCAAATGTCAACTAGCTCTGATACCACTTGATCCGAAAATATATTTTAATGATTGTGGTTTAGTTTTTAATTGCATGTGATTATTAACCATTTAAGAAGATAATGAAAGAGGATGAATATGATAGAATATATCACAGCCATAATACAAAATACAGATCTGAACTGAAGCAATAAGAACAACAAACCATAACAAGAGAAGTGATAACGGAGTTCGACACAAAATTGCCTACATCTCCGGGCCTTTGTCTCAGTGGGGGAGGCTTATTTATTTATTCTTCAATTCTTGAAAAGTACAAAAAATGGATCTCATATTGGTCTCACTGTGTTCTGCTCGACCTCAGAAATCCAACACAACTGACGGCACTGAAAAATACTGAGTGTAGCTCTCAGAAATGGCCCGCAAGTGTCTTCTCCTCAACAACTTCCCTGCATAAAAATGGATTTGGCTTGGCTTCCTTTCAGCATAACTCTTCTCTGATTATCCTTCATGGCCTCAAACAGGCTTGGTTTTTATAGATCTAAAGTTGGTTATCCATCCCCAACTTCCTCCCAAAATATGGCCTCCAAAAATGCCCAATATCCCCCAAAAATGGGCAAAATCCACTAATAACAGGCCAAAATCAACTAAAAAATCCAAAATGCATAGTTAAAACCCACTTTATGTTTAATAATAGGGCTTAGCCCCCTCTCCCTGGGTGCGTGCCCCTCTTTTAAGGTCAGATGAATCTCATATGGCCAAGTGCCAACACTTTGGGCTGCGCGCTGGCCTTGAATAGGCTCCAAGCTCCTGGTTCCTGGGCACGTTCCATGGGACCGATGGTCAAGGATAGACCTCCTGTGCCTTTGAAGGGGATAGGCCCTGGTCTTGTGGGATCCCCCTGAGATCCAAGGTTTGGTTCCTATCGTGACCCCCACACTCTGCCCTGTTGCTTGGTTCTATGGTAGGGGCGTGTGAAAAGACAATAGACCACGGGCTGGGGCTTAGCCCCAACCCCCCTTTCCATGCCACATTACAATATTTCACTTTATATATTAAAGTGTGGGTTATATATAACAAGGCACACATGTGGCTCATTGGTGTTGGGTCATTTCTCAAGGCTAGGCGCCTACTAAGAGGTTATGGGTTCGAATCCCATGAGCTCCATTACAATTTTTCCATTAAACGATTGATCCAGCCACCGAGTGCCATGTGGCAGCCCAAGTCAGGCCACGTGGCACTTCCTTGGCCAAATCCTCCATTAAATCCATTTTTTGGGCTAAATATCAGTCAAAAATCCCAAAAAATCATTAATATATGGTTTAAAAACCACTTTTTGTTTAATCATGTACATATTTATTAAAAAATGAAACATGGAAAACATTGTGTGCTTTCACTATGTGAGGAAGTTCTAGTATATATGTTATATGTCCCACTTTGTCCAAAATTTCAAAGGGTCCACAAAAACGAGGTGTCAGCTTGGCACAAGTTCCCATTCTCAAGGAAATCCTTCTGGGTCTAATCTGGAGATACACATGATCCCCTACTTTGAACTCCCTAAGAGTATTATTTTTGTCTGCATAGCTCTTTTGTCGGTCTTGAGCCGGCTTCAGATTATGTCTTATTTGAACTACTTGTTGTTCCATTTATTTTAATAGGTTTGTCCCGAGTGTTATTCTTCCCACTGATTTATTCTCGCTGATTGGAAGGTTGCTTTGCCTACCATAGAGACCCTCAAAAGGACTCATCTTCAACGGTTCCTGATAGCCATTGTTATAAGCAAATTCTACCAGTGGTAGGTAGTTTTCCCACTTCTTCAACTGATGCATCATATGCATCCTTAACATGCCCTCTAACACTTGGTTTACCCTTTATGTTTATCCATTAGTTTGAGGGTGATAAGTCGTACTAAATAGTAATTTTGTTTCAAAACCAACAAACAAATATTTCCAAAAGTTTGAAGTAAATTGTGTATCTCTGTCTGATATGATTTCCTTAGGCATGCCATGTAGTCTAAATATTTCTTTCATGAAAATATTGGCAACATCTTAAAGGAACACCGTCATCGGTGTTATACATGTTAGTGTGGTATTTATGTACAACAGTGAACAAAAATGGGTCTGCAAGTTTCATGGCATCCTCCAATTCCCATGTAGCTTCATCTGAACCAAATTGTTTCCATTGCACCTTGACCTATGCAATGGTTCTATTCCTTAATGGAGTTTCCTTCATGTCTAATATGCATTAGGGTTCTGGTAGGAATTATCCCTCTGGTTCCACCTGGATCACAAACCAGTCAATTATATGATTAGAATCATGTACATATTTATTAAAAAATGAAACATGGAAAACATTGTGTGATTTCACTGTGTGAGGAAGTTCTAGTCTATATGTTATAGGTCCCACTTTGTCCAAAATTTCAAAGGTTCCACAAAAACAATGTGTCAACTTAGAACAAGTTCCCATTCTCAAAGAAATTATTTTGGGTCTAATCTGGAGATACACATGATCCCCTACTTTGAACTCCCTAAGAGTCTTATTTTTGTTTGCATAGCTCTTTTGTCGGTCTTGAGCCGACTTCAGATTATGTCTTATTTGAACTACTTGTTGTTCCATTTATTTTAATAGGTTTGTCTTGAGTGTTATTCTTCCCATTGGTTTATTCTCATTGATTGGAAGGTTGCATTGCCTACCATAGATACCCTCAAAAGGACTCATCTTCAAGGGTTCCTGATAGCCATTGTTATAAGCAAATTCTACCAATGGTAGGTAGTTTTCCCACTTCTTCAACTGATGCATCATATGCATCCTTAACATGTCCTCTAGCACTTGGTTTACCCTTTATGTTTATCCATTAGTTTGAGGGTGATAAGTCATACTAAATAGTAATTTTGTTTCAAAACCAACAAACCAATATTTCCAAAAGTTTGAAGTAAATTGTGTATCTATGTCTGATATGATTTCCTTAGGCATGTCATGCAATCTAAATATTTCTTTCATGAAAATATTGGCAACATCTATATCCTTGCAAGTTGACTTTACGGGTATAAAGTAAGAAACCTTGCTCAGCTTATCCACAAATACCATAATAGCATCATTCTTCTTGGTTGATTTAGGTAGTCCGGTGATAAAATCCATGGAGATGGTTTCCCATTTCCATTCTGGAATTGGTAGGGGCTGCAATAGCGTTTCTAGATGTCTGTTCTCCACCTTAATCTGTTGACATTCTAAGAACTTATCCAAGTTGTCATCTATGTCCTTCTTCATTCTCGGTCAATAAAATAATTTCTTGGTGGTTGTGATCATTTTATGATAACCAAGGTGACCAGTGTATGGTGTTTTATGTAGTTCATCCAGTATGAACCTCCTCATATCGTCACTATTTGGAACATACAACCTACCTTTGTAAGTTAGCAAGCCATCATTCAACAATTGATATCCCTCATACTTCATCCTTGTGGGCTCTTTCTCTAAGTATGATTTCATTGTTTTGAAAAACTCATCCACTTCCTCTGCACTTTTAACTCTCTTCTTGATGTTTGATTCACAGGTACTTACAACTCCAAATGAATCACTTTCATACTTCTACTGAGTGCATCAGCCACTATGTTTTCCTTTCCCTTAATATGTTTGACTTTGAAATCAAATTCACTGAGGAGGTCAATCCACCTAGCTCATCTGGCATTGAGTTTGAGCTGGTCAAACAAGTATCTCAACCCACAATGGTCGGTCATAAGTACAAATCTTCGACCTAGGAGGTAATGCCTCCACATTTTAAAAGAAGGAACTATGGAAGCCAATTCTAGGTCATGTGTCACATAATTGATTTCATGTGTATTCAATTTTATGGATGCATAACAGATTACATGCCCTTCTTGCATGAGGACTCCTCCAATTCCTTCTTTGCAAGAATATGTACACACCAGGAAGTCCTTATGTGGGTCTTCAATTTTCAGTATCGGTGCATTAGTTAAAAGGTATTTCAATTGGTGAAAACTCTCTTCACATTCTGTGGTCCAAATAAATTTAACTCCCTTTTTCTGTAGGGAGGTGATTGGATAAAAAAATCTAGGGAAACCCCTTTATGAACCTTCTATAGTATATTTCTAGGCCCATAAAGGGTCTGGAATCAGAGACATCCTTTGGTGTAAGCCAACCCATGATGTCTTTAATATTTTCAGGTTCAATTGTCACTCCTTCCTTAGTGATGAGATGTCCTAAGTAATGGACCTTACTTTGAAAAAAATCAGACTTACTAAACTTTACATATAGCTTGTGCTCTCTTAGCACTTGAATCAGTGACTTGAGGTGCTCACCATGCTCTTATCTACTCTTATAATAGATCATAATGTAATCTATGAAGACCAACACAAATATGTCCAAGAATTTGTTGAGGACATTATTCATCAGGCACATAAAGGTGGTTGGTGCATTGGTAAGCCCAAATGGCACCACCACAAATTCATAGTTCCCATATGTTGGACACAGGCTGAGGCAGAAAAGCAAGGCGATTTTGGAAAAGAAAGCATGCACGAGAAAAGAGACAACTGGAAGGAAGAATAGCAAGCACGCATGCGAGGGAATACCTAACGACATTAGGGTTAGGGTTTTGGTAATGTATTGTAATGGATGAAGAGTTGAAAACGTATAAATATCGATACTTAGGTATCATAGAGAGGTTAGAGAGTTTCTAAGTCAGATTGTTGTTATTGTTTTGAGATATATGCGAGTGGATACGATATGTACTCTTTTGTTTTATGATCTACGTTGTATAAGTTGTTGAGCTAGAGAAGAGGAAGGAGGGTAGATCTTGAGGGTTGGATCGCAGGTTGTGGAGCTTGGTGCGATCTAGTCTGCCTCATATAGATCTCACCCGATAGAGAAGAGTTGTAAGTGTGTGGCGCGTTGCGATAGAACGACTATAATAAAAGAGTTGAGATCCAAATCTTTGTGGATGTATCCCATGAGGGGGTGAACCACAGTAACATCTGTGTTGTGTGATGAATGCATGCGTATACTTATCATTTTTTTAATAGTTATTGTTATGCTTAATGAATGGGTTGTTATATTTCCTGCATATTCACAAATGACAGTATATTGCAGATACAATTATAATAATGGTTCAATATTCATTCCTCATATCTCACACTCAATCCTAGGTTGTAAACACCTGAGTCTTAGAGCCACCCATTAAATCTATCTCGGGTGAGACTGCACAACGCATTATGTGTGTTGCGTTGCCTTCCGGTTTACCAGGAGGGTCGATAGTTTTAGAGGCTTTGTTAGAAACCTGAAAAACATGAACCTTGGGTCAATAAACGCAGAAAGTATAGAGGAAAACTAAACCATTGTCTTTGGTAGGAACAGGAGAGGGTTGAGTAGATGAGATAGGTTGAGCAAGAAAAGAGAAAAGAAAAGAAGAAATCAATGAGCCAATAGAAGGGGATGTTGAGACCATGGAATCCCACAAAAGAAGAGATTGAAAGTTGGTTAAGAACGAAAGAGATAGATTTTGCACATAAATACAATAGAAACCCTAGAATAACACCCCGCAAATATCTTGAGAAATACATGTTTACTGATTTGCATGAAGACTTTTTCTGTGATTTTCCACATTTATTGTAGGAGTGTATACTAAGGTTAAAGGATAATCATGCAATGAACCGGATTCGACAGCTAGAGTGGACCCCAGTATAGATTGAGCAACTTCAGCAGGTGAATAAAAAATTCACCCTTGCAGTAGTTTTTTGGCTTGACAACATTGTGGCAGGATTTATAACAGAGTTTGTAGTAGACACAGTGAAGTCGTACAGTGCAGTGGAGAAAGAGTTTCTACATGGACCTCGAGGAAGGTACATTCAATCCTTGTATACTTATATTAATATACTACTATATGATAAAGGTGTAATGAAAATGGAGTCAGACAACTAAACTTCCCTGTGTGCATGGGGGAAGGGGGGAAGCATTGATAGAGAAAGGAGAAATGGAAGGAGGAAAGGATAAGGGAAAGAAGGAGGAACTCTTGGACCCAATCATGATGGATGACAACCAGATCAAGAATATCATGGCGACAGATGGAAAGACGTGTAGTGGAGTACCCTACCAATACAAGGTGAATACCAAGAAGAGAGTTGTAGTTGTGAGGGAAGGCTTGGCGAGTGATGAGGAAGAGATAGAGGATCTTCGGGTTGTGGAGAAGATTGAGGAAATAATGTGTGCAACATATGAGAGGAAGACAAGAGGTCCAAGAATGGGAAGAGAAGGCAGAAATCATATCCATATTAATGTCAGTGTGGAACCCATAAACCCATGTGCGATTAATACACCAAAGGGAACACCACCGTTTAGACAACAGAAGTTCAGAAGCAGTCAGACAGCAGGAAGTACATCTACACAAGGAACAACTAGAGAAGCCAGTTCAAGAAACACTAGTTAGGTATCTACACCGCGTGGAGGTAGTAGTTCAGCGTTCAGAATGGCAGGACACGATCCCGCCATCAGGTTACTCGAATTTCAAGGACAAGCAACAGAAGACCCTAAGAAACACTTGTTCATTTTTGTAAATATCTTCGAAGAAAAATAGATCACTTATGAAGATACCAAACTCGCACAGCTAGCGATTACGCTAAGAGACCATGCACTAGACTGGTACATGATTTTAAACGCAAACAGTTCCCCTAGGACGACAAGGACACCGGAAGAAATTAAGAAGTTACTGATAAATGAGTTCCAAAAGTTGAGCTTAGAGGATCAGTACATGAATGAGATTATCGAAATAAGACAGAAACTAGGAGAGTTTGTATGGGAGATTGACTAGATATTCAAGCGACTGAAGGGAAAGTTAAAATATCTCATGATCGATATGCAATATCGGCACCTGTTTTTCAACTCACTGCTCCCACACTTAAAATACCCTTTGGGAAAACAAAATTTCCAGACATAGGCAGAGGCTCTGTAGGCATCCCTGCAACTAGAAGAAAATCAGTATCATCATATGGACCCAGCTATCGAAGAACTAAAGGTGGACTTGAAGAATCTAACGTTTCAGCTAAACCGGAATAAGAACAAGGACAAACGAGAAGTTTTTTGGTGTACTACATGCAGGATGGAAGGACACCACAAGAACGAATATCCAACATTTTCACAGTATATGGCAGCAGGAATGAAAAATCTGTTACCAACAAGTGGACTATGGTGCAAAATCTACAAGAAACCGGGTCACGACCCTTATCATTACACGATGATGCAGAAATACCAAACAGTCCCAAGGAGTTCCTATTGCACCTTTTGCAAGTCAGTAGGCCACGGTGACAAAGATTATAGAACCATGGAGTTGATGAGAGAAAGGACATATGATGCATATAGAGTGCAAGTAGAAATGATGAATGGGCAAGCCGCACCACAATTTAATCAAGTTCCATCTCCCTACAACACTGCACAACACTAGTATAATATTGTGCAACAACCATATAATAACAAGCAGCTGCAGTACAACATAGCACATCCTTAGTACAATACCACGCAGTATAATCAGGCGCCTCAGTATGACATGTCGAGAGGATATTGAGCATGTTACAGAGGGGGAGGATGAGAAAGAGGAGGTTTTGGATGAGGTAGAGGACTGGTGGTATGTCATAAATTTCAACAACCAGGACATTATGCAAGAGAATGGTAGCTTCCACCAGCAACTTGTATGTACAGTCGCACATCGGACCATGATACAGAGGAATGCCCGACACTACTAGTAAATATTGAGGAAGAGAGGAACCAGAATAGCCAGAATGTTCAGTGGATTTCTGTCAAAGCAAGGGATGAAGGACAGAACATCAATATAGTTACTCGCGGAGGAGCTAAAAGAGGTGAAGACGTTGTTCGACAAGAGCCAGCACAAAACCAATGGGTGAAAAAGAACGTCGAACCAAGGAAGCAGTTCAATGCACAAAAGGAGAAAGAGATACTTAAAGAAGCCAGACAAGAATTTAAGAAGGAAGACATAGCGTCGACTTCAACTATGCAGCAAAACAAGGAAGCACTGGAGTACGATATGCCTCCACTATTGAATTATACCAACGAAATGCAACCCATGGGACTAGTAAGTACAATCAAAGGATTTTTGCAATCCTGTGTAAAAGTATCAAATGATCCATCATCTATGAAAATATTGCAAAACATACTAGAAAAATGTAGCATTGAGATGGAAGAAAAACTAGAACGAAAAATTGTCAATCACCTACATACAAGGAGAAGAACTAGTAGGGAGTCCAGACTCAATTCCAACATAAAATATTTCAACATGGGAGACATCATAATGGATCTAGGACTTGAAGTTAATGTATTACCAAAGAAGACATGGCAATGCATGGGAGAGCCCACATTAGGATATTCACATGTTCAATTGAAACTGGAAAACCAACACAGAGTCCTACCAATCAGTAGACTGAAAGGAGTGACAGTAAACCTAGATGGAGTGCACATTAAAGAAGATTTTGAATTCATTGAAATAATGGACGACACAACACCATACCCAACATTTCTTGGTCTAGATTGGGTGTTTGATAACCAAGCCATACTCAACTTGAAGACCTAGAAAATGGCATTTGAGTCAAGAGAATATAGGTTCATTGTGCCATTATATCCATCGGAAGGGTAGAGGTTCATAGAACCCACTTGTTTGGACGTAGAGGAAATCGACCAGTTGTACAGAACAACTGCGTGCAATGACGATTATGTAAACCCAACTGCACATGGGATGCTCAGTTGGAGGAGCATTACTTCATGTGCAACAAATTCAAATATTGGGTTAGAGAATTGGCACCAAAGGCTACACGAAGTTTCCACGAGAAGATGTGCACGGATAGACTGTGTAGTAAGATGGGTAGGCACAATAATAAGGGAACCACCCAGTTTCCACGGGATAAATGATTTTTAAACATTCTTGACACAGTATAAAGATGCAATATTAGAGAACCAGAGACTGTTATCACTTGAACTAGCACTTAAGTCTACACCTGCAATATGGTGGGGTGCACACAAAGAGACAATCACAGATTGATACCAATGTAAGCAGTTATTGTGCATAAGGTTTGACGCAGAACAGAAAAACAAAAAGAAATAGAAATATGATGGAAAAGGGGAGCCAACGGAACACTTGGAGCAGTGTAGAACGTTGTGGAAATTCACACCCCCATAGAAATGACCTCATCATTTTATACACACTCTAGAGGGCATACCAACAAATTGGTATATAGACCAGGAATTGCGCAAAGGAACTACCACCTGGACGACATTGCAACATAATTTTACAGTCACTTTCTCATTCGAGCATGAGGACCCCAACATAGATGTGGCACTTAAACAGATAAGAGGAGTGATATTCATCAAATAACCAGAAGTAGAATTTATCACAAAAGAACAACAACGGAACAAACAGACACTCAAGGCACTATTGTCATGTTACCATGTACAAGAGGAAGCACCGGATGAAGACGATCCATGCAATATTTAGATTGAAGAAGAAGAAGGTGAAAGAGAAGTGGAGGGACCACCTATAGAATCAGAATTTATTGTTGCACCGATCAAGGTAAATAAATTCAACATTGGGACAGTCGAGCATCCCAAAATGGCCAACATTGGAGACTACTGGGATGCAAAAACAATAGAAAGGATAGCAAAGTTGTTGTGCAAGTACAATGACCTGTTTCCCACAACATTTACAGATATGAAGGGTATAGCTGGATAGCTAGGAGAAATGAAGATACCACTCAGACCTAAAGCGAGATCGATCAGACAACGACCATACAGATTGAACCCAATATATAAGAAAAAATTTAAAGTTGATATCAATAGGATGCTCGAAGATGGAATCATAGAATCGGTTCAGGAATCAAAATAGATAAGCCCGATGGTAGTTTAGGACAAGAAACAAGGAGGGATCAGGATATGCGTCAAATTGAGGAAGTTGAACGATGCATGCCTACATGACCCATTCCCTACACCTTTCACGGATGAAGTGTTAAAAAATGTAGGTGGACATGAAGCTTACTCATTCACTGATGGATTCTCAGGCTACCATCAGATCAATATAGCACAGGAAGATAGATACAATACCATGTTTGCAATAGAATGGGGATATTACCAATACATAGTCATGTCGTTTGGACTGAAGAATGCACCAGCAATATTTCCTAGAGTAGTCATCACAACATTTAAGGAATTCATCCATCAGTTCCTAGAAGTATACTTGGAATAATGGACAGTCTATAATTTGTTGAAGGACCATGTAGAATTTTTACACCTATTGTTAGAAATATGTAGGCAGTGCTAGATATCACTGAACATAAATAAATGCATATTCGGAACACCATTTGGGATACTATTGGGTAATATAGTATGAAAATAGGGTTTATTAGTAGATCCTGCAAAGATTTTATAATTGTTAACTTACCACCACCAAAAATAGTCCGTTAGCTAAGAGCGACATTGGGACATACGGGATACTACAAGAAATTTATCAAAGGATATGCATAGTTTACTGCACCAATGGAAAATTTGTTAAGAAAGGATACAAAGTTTCAGTGGAAGGACGAGTGCCAACACGGTCTGGATACCCTGAAGGAAAAGATGGTTACCACGCCGATATTAGTATTTCCAGACTGGGAGAAGACATTCCACATGCATGTAGATTCATAATCCATAGCACTTGGAGATATCTTAGTGCAACTAGGAGTGGGAGACTTGGATCACCCGATAGCATTTGCAAGAAGAAAGTTTTCAAAATTGGAGCAGAACTATAACACTATAAAAAGGGAAGGCCTAGATATTGTTTATGCACTGCAAAAATTCAGACATTACTTATTGGGGAAACACTTTAAGATGTTCACAGATCACTCAGCCCTAAAATACCTAGTCAATAAGCCAGTGTTGGGGGGAGAATTTGTCGTTGGTTACTACTATTTCAAGAATTTGACTTTGAAGTAATAGTCAAACCAGGAAAATTGAATGCAGGACCTGACCACCTCTCAAGAGTCACAAATGGAGAAGAGCCTACGAATGTAGAGGACAACTTTCCAGATGCACAGTTATTTTCAGTACATATCGCTAATGAACACTTCACAAATATCATTCAGTACTTGAGCACGGGTACTGCGCTGTAAGAATATAGCACCGTGCAGAAGAAAATCCTGGTAGTCTGCGTTGTCGACTATCAACTGATTGCAAGACACTTATACAAAATGGGTGCAGATGGCATCTTGTGAAGATATGTGTTAGAACATGAAAGACCAAGAGTTTTAGCAAAACCCCATGAAAGAATAGCATGAGGGCACTATGCAGGCAAAGCTACCATGTAGAAGGTATTATGCGTAGGACTATGGTGGTCAACGATTCACAGAGACTCGAGGGAGTACAGTCAAAGATGCGATGTCTATCAAAGAGTAGGCAAACCTAACAGAAGGGACAAGATGCCATTAAGACCACAAGTAATGTTGTAGGCATTTGATAAATGGGCAATAGACTTTGTGGGACCAATCAACCCACCAGCAAAAATAACAGAAGCAAGGTACATTATCACTGCGATGGAGTACCTAACAAGATGGGCGGAAGCCACACCAGTGAAGGATTGCAGCACAAAAACAACAACACACTTTTTATTTGAACAAGTAATCACTAGATTTGGGTGCCTGAGAGTTTTTATGAGCGACCAAGGGACACACTTCATAAACAACACCATCAGCACTATGACTGAAGATTTTGAAGTCCATCATCAGAAGAGCACACCATATCACCCACAGGAAAATGGCATAGTGGAAGCATTTAACAAAATCCTGGAGAACGCGCTAACAAAAATCTATAATGTCAACAGGGATGACTAGGACCTCAAAGTACCAGCAGTATTATGGACCTACAGGACTACGTGCAAAAAGTTGACAGGACACACACCATTTAAATTGGTTTATGGCCAAGAAGCAGTGGTGCCATTAGAATTTTTAGTACCAACCTTGCACGTAGCAGCAGTTACACAAATGATAGAATGAGGCACAGTACAGGAGAAACTAAATCAGTTAATGACCATGGAGGAAGACTGAATCTTAGCAGTATTTCACCAACAAGTTCAGAAAGCAAGGGACAAATCTTGGCATGATGGACACATAAAGAAGAAAACTTTCAAGGAAGGAGATCTAGTATTGATGTATGACAACAAATCGTTTCAGCATCCAAGAAAGCTAAGAATGCATTGGCTAGGACCATACGAGGTAAAATCTATCACAGATGGAGGATTTGTACAGTTGAGAGACTTATCAGGCACAAAAATCAGAGGCATGATCAATGGGAGCCAACTGAAGTTGTACAAGGACAGTGAACCACCCATCACACAGTAAAAATAAATAAATAAAAATTGAAAACAATACCAACAGAGGGAAACAGAGGTGCAGTGCATCGGGGGAAGAAAAGGCATGCACACTTAGGAACACAAAATCGGTGAGGAGAAGGAAAACAATCACATACAAAGGGAAATAAGCGGGAAAAGGAAAGTTAGTAAAAGCAGAACAACATGACAGCCCTAGGTTGAAATAAAAGACGACAAGGACCGATGGGACGCCACATTAATCGTGCCAATTGGAGATGGAAAATAAGAAGTAATGGCAATGGCAAGTATGAAACTATTGGAGGTTCATTTGACCCATAATTAATGAAGCGTCCTCAACACACTTCATGGGAAGCCCATACAACACACGGATGCAGGAGAAAACAGTCTATTTGCGAAAAGAGAACAAACAAAGAGCATTAGAGGCTAAAACACACAGAGCGAGTTCACAAAGGTTATAGAGACCATTTGCATTTGGCACAGGTTCAACATTCATCACCATGGCACCACCAAAGAAAGCATAAGTGAGCCATATTGCCCGAAAAACTAGAGTTCAGACCCGGTCACGAGTACAGGTGGAAGAAGGTGAAAAACAATCGTCAGAGATTGTCAATATCGATGAAATCCTATCTCCAGACATGATATCGGTAAATTCAACACCTATACTAGAATAAATCCTACAACCAGTAATCGAGAGCACAAATATAGATATACCAGCAGAAGTACAGGAGCCGCAAAACCAGGACGCAGAAACCCTGAAGGAGGTGCAACCAGAGAACACTAAAGAAACTCCAAGAGTTAATGGAATGACGTTGAATCTGGAATCAGTAGTTGAGCCAGACGAGTATTAAATGACCATATCAGACCACCCACAAGAAGGAACGGTCGAAGATGTCATAGATTGTCTGTAATGGTATACTGAGGAACAACCGGAAGTTGTTGGAACTTTGAGCCAGCCACCACCACTGCAGAAGGACAAGATACAGATACCCAGGACACCTCACAAGAAACCTGCTGCAGAAATCCTTCTACTGCATATACCATATGGGGTACAGGTAGGACCAGACCTGCTGGGTCATATAGGTAATTTCAAATACTCAAACCATGATGTAGCAGATGAACACAAGTTTCAAGAACTTCCAAAGAGAGTGTACATAGAGACGGTGGGCATGAATCCATTTGGGGAACCGATTAATCAACCACTCTAATGGGAAATAGGGTTGGAGAAGATAGGAATTTTAGGTTTGGTAGACCTACCACATTTTTGCAGAAGTCAGTATGCAACCGTGTGCGCCAAACAAATGTTAGCAGTCACACATGGAGGGGACATCTAGTTGGACAAGCTCGTCTCAATAAACGTAGAGCTTATTTCCATCATAACAAGATTGCCATCTCAGGGCATGGATCCCGCCCATTTTTTGGATGACAAAGATAGGGAGAAGGCACTAGCAGAAGAGATGAAGAAGAAGTATGGAACCAACAGGGGGACAAGAGAGATCATTATCAAGAGGATCAATGATGTTGCAACACAATTATGTGCCAAAATATTAGCCTACAAGCTGCTAAGAAAATGTTGCAGGGAGGAAGTTTCGGCTAGAGTTGTCGCAGTTGCATCTCAGTGCACAGAAGGCACCACAGTGAGCTAGGCATAGTACCTCTTGAACTTGTTCCTGGATGATTGCAAGGATGCACACAATCTAGGCACAAAGTTTAACTATTCATGGTTGATCAAATTAATAGTCTTCATGGGATGGAAAGAACCAAGGTATGTAGTTTTTTGTACCATACCCAAACCGAATCAAGGAGAAAGATATTTGTTGCTCAGATATAGGACGAATGGTAGGAGAAAAAGGGCGAATGGTTCCATCTTTGAATGATACCTACGCGACCTACAATAATCTATCTCCAAGATGTGTAGAATAACACGAGAGGATGTCGCACGATATGGGTACATTTCCAACTTCAGAGCTACACGACATACAATGTGGATACAGACGCGGAAGTATATTGATAAAATGTGGCTACAGATGCTCTATTGTGTCACATAGGGTGGCATTGACATGGTCATCAGTGAATGGGACGATGAATGGAGGATTCCATCCATGACCTAGGAATTTCCAGAAAGAACACTAGGAGAAGAGGCAGGGCAGGGAGAAACCCAGCCAAAGAAAATCCAAGTGCCCAAGAGATGAATAATGTGTCAGGGAAAAATAACACAGACAAATGAAGGGCCAATGAAGACAGGGACCCAGAATGAGAGGAAGGATAAGACGCAGTCAACCAAGGAGCAGTAGGAACAGGCTGAGGCCATGTAAGGGACCACAACAAATCCAAACTCACAGGAACCGGGGGGAATAAGAGTCCAACCACGCAGACAGGAGGCATGCGCAAGAAAATGAAGGCACAAAGAACACCTCCAGAGTATACGATCACGGATGACTATGGAGAGATGATAGCCTGAATGGTCCAGGACTGACTAGCCAAGAATTTTGACCATTTTACGCAACACAGAGACGAGATTCAAAAGGAGTTGGCAGACATGCGAAAATTACTCAAGAAAATAGGGGAAGCACACACAACAACTAGCAGCATGAGAACAGAGTCATCGACACCATAGAAAAAGGAAAGAACAAAAGTAGAAGAACGAGATCCAGTCCATCCATTACCACACTCGAACGCAACTTTCCACATCACACTCAGTATGCCTCACATGGATGAGATTGTGGGACAAACAACCTTAAAGGAATTAATCCAAATCTAACTGGTGTTGACACAGATGCCAACCAAGGCACTCCACAAGTTGCAGGTTAGCATAAACCACGAAGTACATTCTCGCTCACAAAAAGACTTAGTCAAATTTTAGAAGGCAACAGATAAGTGGGACATGCTAGAGATAGTCTATGAGTAGGATAAATATGAGACCCAGGAGGAAAGGGAGCGCATAAAAGGATTGGAGCAGAAAGTGGCAGGAACTTACGAGAAGATTCCATAGGCCACGCAAAAAGATGGAATCACAACAATAGAAAATATTGATCAGATTGCACAGGCAATCGATCAATATCAAAAGGAGATCGAGAATCTATGAGAATAACTCACACCAACAACTCCACCAGCAGTGAAGGAGAAAAGAAAGAAGGAAGAAACAACGTAGCTGTAGGAGATAAAGCAGCAGGTCAGCACAACAACTAACTTGTTTGATAAAGCAACATAGCTTTGGACCAGGTTAGAGGAGGGTCAGGAGGTCCAACAATGGGACAAGGAAGAAGAAAGGATTAGCATAGTGATTCAAGACCTCAAGAAGAGGAAGAAGAAAATTCCAATCACAGAACGTGTCAAAGGGGTGCAGGACATGAAGAAATTGCAAGAAAAACTCACCATTGTGCAAACACAGAAACAAGAGAGTCAGGCTCAAATGGAACCGTTGCAAGAGCGGGTAGTAGAAGTCCTGGAAAAAATAGAGGAATCCAAGACACAGATATCACAGACCCAGGCAGAGTGCCTGGAATTGATCAGTGGTGAAATGGCAGTCCAGATAGTGGACACACTCAAGGAGAAGACTGCGCAGGCACAGATACATGCAACAGATCTTAAGGAAAAATTACAGGTGATCACCGAGGAGATCGAGGATGCACACAAAGGTTAGGTAGCTCGGGACGAGCCACATGTGAGTGTTGGGGACCTGTTGGAAGTATTATGAGGTAGAAAAGAAAGGCGATTTTGGGAAAGAAAGCATGCACGAGGAAAGTGACAGCTGGAAGGAAGAACAACACATGTGCATGCGAGGGGAGACCTAACAATGTGAGGGTTAGGGTTTTGGTAATGTATTGTAATGGATGAAGAGTCAAAAATGTATAAATATAGATACTTAGGTATCATAGAGAGGATAGAGAGTTTCTAAGTCAGATTGTTGTTGTTACTGTTTTGAGATATACATGAGTGGATACGATATGTACTATTTTTCTATATGATCTACATTGTATAAGTTGTTGAGCTAGAGAAGAGGAAGGAGGTTAGATATTGAGGGTTGGATTGTAGGCTATGGATCCTAGTGCAATCTAGTCCAACTCATATAGATCTCACCCGACGGGGAAGAGTTGTAAGTGTGTGGGGCATTGCGATAGAACGACTATAATAAAAGAGCTGAGAGCCAAATATTTGTGGACGTATCCCTAGAGGGGGTGAACCATGGTAACATATGTATTGTTTGATGAATGCATTCTTATGTTTATCATCTTTTCAGTAGTTATCATTGTGATTAATGAATGGGTTGTTATATTTCCTGCATATTCGCAAATGATAGTATATTGCAGTTACAGTTATAATAATGGTTCAATATTCATTCCTCATATCTCATGCTCAATCCTAGTTTGTAAACACCTGAGTCTTACAGACACTCATTAAATCTATCTCGGGTGAGACTGCACAACACATTCTGTGTGTTGCGTTGCCTTCTGGTTTGCCAGGAGGGCCAACAGTTTTAGAGGCTTTGTTGGAAACACAACAGACATGAATCCTGGGTCAATAAACGTAGACAATATAGAACAAAACAAAAACAACATCATATCTTGTCCTAAAGGATTTTTTGTGGATGTCTTCATCCTTAATTTGGACTTGATGGTACCCCTACCTCAGCTGGTCAAACCGGTCATCAATTCTCGGCAAGGGATACTTATTCTTAATGGTCATCTTGTTGAGTTGTCGATAGTCTATGCAAAATCTAAGTGTGTCATCCTTCTTTTTCACAAACAAGGTTAGTGCTCCCCAAGGGGACACACTAGGTTGGATGTAACCCTTTTCCAGCATCTCCTTCAGTTGCAGTTTGAGCTCAACTAGTTTTGGTGTACTCATTTTATATGGTGCTCTAGACATTGGCACCGCTCTAGGTACAAGTTATATTGAAAATTCAATATCTCTTCTTGGGGGTAGATTTGGTACCTCTTCTAGAAACACATATTTATACTCTCTTAATATAGGATGGTCCCCTAGGCTTGGTTTACTATCTTCAATAGAGTTCAACACTTGTATTCAATATAAACAACATCCTTTTCTGCAATTTTTATTTACTTGAAGTGTTGATATTTGTCTCACTGAAACAAGATTTTGAATTCCTTGTAGGGTTATTTTCCTCCCTTCCTCATCTTCACACTCCAATGTTTTATTATAACATTCTAACTTGGCTTTATGGGAAGCCAACCATTCCATGCCAATCAGCAGGTCATAAGATCATAAAGGAAGTATATTTAGAGTTTCTCGGGTGCACAACCCACTCAAAATGAATTGGCTTGTTGGTAAGACCTATGTTACTTTTATTTTTGTCCTAGTGGCTAGTTGTACCAGGCATGATTTAGTATGTTTTATTGGATGCAAATTACATTTCACCAAAGTTTGAGGGGAAACATAACTCTGGTTAGAACCAGGGTCAATCAAAATAGAAACAAGATCGTTGACAACTGTACCTTCCATCTCCACTACTGAAGCTTGGTGATCAACTTGTTGATTATCTAGAGCTGCATAAATTTGTGGCATGCTCCCAACCACATCATTGATTGTGGTAGTTTCTTGGATGTTGTATATGCTCCTATTGGCTTGTTTCCTATGGGGGCAATCCCTCAACAAATTTTCTTCTTCGCATCCTCAACATTTCAATGGTTCTATTCTTTTCTCATCAGTCTTTTTTGGGACTAATCCAATGGGTTTATTTCCACTTGGATATGGAAAATTATATTGATACACACTTTTGGTAGGAAGGCTCATCTTAGATTCTTTCCCATGGTTCCTAAACCTTGAAGGTTTAAACCCCTTCTTCTTGAATCCCAATTTTGTTTCCTTTTTCCAATCCTAATCAGGTTCTTCCTTGTGCTTGAATTGCTCATAGCAGTACATTTCCTTCCTAATGGTGTCTTCTAGAGTCTTGTCTTCATCAAACTCAATTATGTCTCGATAGGATTAAGGCATCTCGCTAATGAATTATTTCACCTTCGCATTTTCATCCTTGATGTAAGGCACATACCTCAACAACTCAAGAAATTTTTTGACATATTCATCAATGGTGAGTTGGCCAAATTTGAGTTCATAGAACTCCTTAGTCCTTTCATCATAGTACCTTTCGGATAGGTACTTTCTCTTAAAATATTTTTCAAATTGTTTCCATGAAAACTCCTTCTCATGAATTCCTTTCACATTTCTAAGGTCCTCCAATCAGATGGAGACCTTTCCATTCAAGTTAAAGATGGTTATTCAGGCCTTTAAATTCTTAGAGTAGTCATGGACTCTGAAGTACTTCTTTAGGTTGAGTAGAAAAGCTTCTGCTTCTTCCCCCTTCTTGGTCTCTCCATCAAAAGTGGGTGGTTTGGATTTCTTAAACTCTTTAGGGTCATGGTTCTTGGAATTTCTCCTCTTATTTCTTCTCCTCTGAGAAAGTGAACTAGTCTCACTACTAGACAACTCCTTGGAGTTGTCAATTTATTCTCTAGATGATTTTTCAATTGAATCCTTGTCATTAACATGTCTCTTGGCTCTATGTTTGTCCTTCTTTGAGGTGCTTTTCCTTGTGTGGATACTTTCAAGACCATGTTTTTGTATCTCATGTGGGCTATGGGTTTTCTTCGTATGATGTTTATCCATGTTACTAGTTGTTGGCCCATGTTACAATTTCCTTTGTATATCTGATAGGCTTTGCAGTAGGACTACATTAATTTCAGTTTTTTTTTCCTATTCTTTTATCAGCCTTTCATTTTCTTCCTTACAACTTTGTAATTTTTCCATGAGGCTTCTTAAAGTTTTAGCCGAATCTGGAGGGGTTTTTACCACCCTCCTCTCATCAGATTCTTCTTCTCTATTGTGGGATATTTCCCCCAACTCATGGTGTGTCACCATTCTTTATGGTGTAGTTTTCCTTGTTGTCCACTGACTATTTAAGTGTTGATAAACATTTTCTATTAGTCAACCGTCCTCAAATTTTATGAACAACACAGGTAAATTTTTTTGTAAGGTAAAATTAGCTTCATTATTCCACATATAACAACAATATGCAGTTCATATTTAGAACATGTAAACAGGATAAGGTCTCACTCTTTTCAATAGTAAATATTTAATAAGTTCTTACAGGTGAGGAGGGTAGAGTGCCCTTTCCCTTAAGCTTTTCTATTAAAAAAAAATCCGCTCTTTCATGAGCCCAAGCGGGTTGAGTGTTTTTTCTTTCCCTGATACCAATATGTCACACATCCAACCCCCTAAGTACCATTTTAAGGGATGGGGTATAATTTTTTCTCCTTCCTATAGCTTCTCTAAGTTCCTTGAATAAGGGCCACATTGCATTCTTCTCTCTGACATCTTTCCAACGACTATAAACTCGTCCAAAACCGAGTTGAGTCGAAATTTATGGCTCCTTGAACTTCTCGGGGAATCGTTGGTCAAAGACCACATGGCACCTGCGTGGCTCCACCTCATTCATACCATCCTACATGGCACTAAAACGACCTCGGTAGTCATCCTCTAGTGATGACATGGTTGTTGGAGGGGCGGTTGTAGGGGATATCTCTCAGGACTTTGTGGGTAATAGGCCTTTGGCCCCTTCGATATTCATGTACAGGTCTACAAACTTCCCTTGAGTTCTGAAGTCTAAAGGAATATTTCCACTCTAGAATTTATGGTGGATATTCTATCCACCCTTGGATCTTATGGCTAAGATTCATTTCTGCTTAACACATAGCTTAGACTTGAGAAGAGTGGGGGACGGTCCCACACTTAATTCCTGACCAATCCCACGATGCCACATGGAAATACCTAGATGCACCACATCATCACGGCGTGTGTTCCCTATCCAGCCAAGGTTGGCACTAACATGGGGATTTTGACACTTTGGCACTTCAGTGCTTTGATGCTTAACATACCATCCTATATCTGTGCATCTCTCGAAGTCCCAGAATTCCAAATTCCTAGACTATGAATTTGCCAAAGTGTTTACATTGTCTCCCTCTAGTTGATCAAATGGTCAAGAAGGCTCCCAACGGACCCTCGATCAACGATCCACAATGTTCCCAAATTCCTCCCCTCGATCTGACAGTTGGCGGGATTTCGCTACTTCAGGACTTTGACAACTTCATGTCCCTTACAGGTCTTAACCCATTAAGTTTCAAAGGCTTACCTACCAGAAATGTCATAAAGAGGGGATGACTTCTTGTTTTCAGTTGATGGTACCGCTTACTCTATCCTTCCACTATACTTGATCTAACGATCGATAAGGGTCCTGAAGGATCCTTGGATCTCTGGCACACATTACTTCGTGACTTTGGCATTCGGGGATTACAGTTGTTTAACACATTTTCACTCCTAGAGTAAGTCAACGCTGAATTTGACTGTAGCGTATATCCAATGGTCAGGAAAGATCTTGAAGGTCCTTAGATCTATGGCTCGTGTTACTTCGCAATAGAAAGGTTGGTCAAAGTTTAATGGAAATATGGGTCCCATGATAACGGGTAAGAGACTATCAATTGTTGATCAAATCATCTGGTTACCATTTCGGCAGGTTACCTCTGGGAGGATTTGAATGTTGTGAGGTTTCAACATCCTGAAGCTCCGGACTTCTGAAGTCCCAAATCTAGGAAGGCTTAGCTCCTATTGGGCATAGTGTAGAGTCCAGGGTCCTAGTCATATAGAAATTTGGCAAGCCCTGAGGAATACACTCTTAAATATTATCCACAATTTGGTTAAGGTCACGGACTTGAACGTACGATCACTCAAGAAAAATGGTTTGAAGGAAGCACCCTGCATCTACAGAACTTGAATCCACAACAAGAAAAAGGTATTTTCAAGGGATTAGTAGGACTGGAGTAGTCCTGTAGAGTCTGTCTTGACTCTATATCTACGGATTTGATCCTTGGCAAAACCCTTGAGGATTTTCCAACCAACACAGGGGCCAAAGTTTTATGTCCCCAATTTCGTTTAAAATCCCATGGCTAGTGGTTCTCATTTTCTAAACATAGGTAGGAAAACACCATCTACAAAATATGATATTCACGCCTTACTCCAAATTTCCCAGGCCTCTAGGCCATCAAAGCCACAAATTCTACCATTCAAACAATATATCATATGTGCCATTATCTAACTCAGGAAGATACATATTACAACAAACAGTCAAGACAACATAAAAACTCACAGTCACACTTATCTAAAATTGGAAATTAGTTGGCAACTACTGAAAGGGGTGCTCTTTTCTACCCAACCACAGGCATAGTTTTCTCTTTGAGTATTCCTCAACTGGCCACCCCCTAGCTAGACCATGATGCCATGCAATAGATTAAGTTTTCTTTTTTCCTCATCTACAACAAGGGACAAAGGTTACTCTCCTTTTCCCACAGGGCCCTGGCAGTTCAATTTTCTATCCACCGAGCAAGGGAACCTGCTATGATTTCTCACTTAATCATGACATCTATGTTTATCATCTTCATTAGAAGACATTTTCCAAGCGCTCTTGTACCCATAATAGCATAAATTTCTCAGTTTTCCTCATAACCAGAGAACCTTGCATGCTCTGCTTCCTCTCCAATGATCTTCTAACCTACTCATGTGTATATTATGTCCTCTGCCCCCAATTTTCCTAAATTTTCTTTCCTCTACCAATAAGATTTCATGGTTCAGATAAGGAATTTTCTAGATAGGTACTCTGCCCATCTCCTCATTTACTCTTGAGGAAGACATCCCAACTACTAACTTGACTGGTAATTCAATTTTATGGGCTAGAAGATTGTTTTGGTTCTGAGCAATTTATATCCAACAATGTACTAGTCTGGCAGGGTCATCTCAACCATCATTGGCTTCCCTTACCATGCATCATGATCCATACTAGCCACCTCCTTTCAGCAATTATACCACGATTTTCCATTTGTA
>ML794932.1:0-12324 GCA_009831015.1 Picea engelmannii
TTTCGCCAATTCCTTGGAAATGGCCACTCATTCGATGACCCTGTCAGCAAATACATGGAGTGGCATTTCTCCTATGCCTTGGAGCCGCCCTATTTCATCTCAACTCCAGCCTGTAAGGAGGAGTTGATGAGTGTAACCGTTCTACTGTCATGGATACACCATCTGCTGATGATCATTGACAGAAGGAAGGAGCTTCTATCCAGGAAGCTGCTTGAATGGCTATGGTGGAAGTTCTCTTTCACCTAGCCCATGTAAAATATTTTATTAGTTTAGGATTGTATATAAATAAGCTCCTTTGAGCATGTAGCTTTATTTTGTTACTTTTATTTTTCGGCCTGTATTTTCAGCAACGGGATGTTTTCAGCATGACTCCATAGCCCAATAGCAAGGCACTGAAGCTACGGAATGAGTTCTTAGAGCATCGCAGGGACAACTCTATCCCCCATGGAGCCTAATTTTAGCGATATTTCTTGTCTCGAGACAACAAATAGAAACAAGACAGCGAAAGTCCCGAATCCCCGAGAGTTAATAGGGACCGTCCATCTGGAAAGGATGCGTGGCAGGAGATCAACGTTATCGGGGAGGGTCCCGACAGGGAAGCGTCCATCGGAGTTGAAGCCATCGGGATATCGGGGATCCCGGGGACGAGTGATTCGTGCACTTCAAAATTGCGATCCGCGAAACCTCGATCGATGGGGAACAACTGTCAGTCATGGTGGGACTGAGAGGAGCACCATAGTGTGGGAGCCAGTTGTCAACTGGGCGGAGGTCAAGATTATCGGAGAATCGCGAGTTCGTAGGATGCATGCACATTGACGTCGCAAACCCCGAAACCCCGATGGAAAGCTATATGGCTGCGGTCATATGGTAGCAGGTCACATGGACCATTGTATAGCTCAGATGGGCTAAGGGAAAAAGAGCGCTCATCGGAGAATCGGTGATCAGGAGTTCAAAGGGTCAAGAACTCTTGACAACAGGGAACGCGAAACCCTGAAACCCGATACAGAGTCTGGGAAAAGTCATGGTGAAGAACAGGAGACCGTGAGGAAAGAAGAAGAGACCTGTGGACTGGGTCGGGTTTTCATCAGGGACTCCACTCGGGGATCTAAAGAGCCGCTTCGGCTCAACATAAAAGGAGAAAGAGGGTGGGTGAAGCCTCGCGTCACCCATTTATTGCAGAGTATGGAGGTCCCGAATGAAATTTACCCAGGAGGGTCCCTTGTACCGGTTCTCTTCAGGAAAGCCATGCCGAGTCTCCAACTCACCAGAGGAACCTACACACGCCAGTTCAACATTCAAAGGGATCAACTACCCCCTGGCGCGAGCCATGCTGAATTAAGGAGGCGTATGACAGGGGAGCAGAGGACAGATTTGATTGAGGTAGACTGACAACCCATCCTGATAGAGAAGCTCCTCAACGTCAAGCATTGAATTCATGATATGATCGCGCCTTCAGCGCCTGAGTCAGCTCCAAGTATATGTAGACATTTTTGCCATTTTTGTAAGGATCGATGGTTGAGCAGAGCTCCCTACTGCAATGTTTTAGCAGCTATTCTAGTTTTCAGCTGATGCATCTTTATTTGAGATATCTCGTTTATGACAGACAGTTTTTCTTGTTCCATCTGGTTTTCTTCTCATGCTTAGAGAGTTCGTGACTGACTGAGTCACGCGAATTATTACAGTTATGTTATGATAAATGATTTATCGTTGCATTATTGTACTCTCTGGTTTTTGTATTTAAGTGCAAGAAGACCTTGCATTTGGATGCCTTCTTCTATAGTCTGTTAGGAACCTGTCGTTTGTAACAGACCTTCGCACTCCTTCCATACAAATCTTCCATCTTTTCACCATTTAATACACTCACTATCTGAAGTTTATAAATACCTCACTCACCCATGCATGCCTGGCCTAGTTTAGGTTTGGAATGATATCGTTTTGAGTTGGCTTCCATTCGGTCACCCCATCTATAAACAAACCGTGACATAAAAAACTGATGGGCGTCAGGCTCTGCTCCTGATAGCAATCCAGGAGTGACTTCCATCGCCAAAAATATGAATAACATTGAGGAATTTCCTCCCTTAGGTATCGTGGTCTTCTGTAGCACATCTGACCCCCTAACTCTCACTTAGGCTAGTGGGATGTCATAATTTCTTCTTCTTCTACTTGCTTCATTTCGAGCATTGCACCCTGCAAATGGATTCTACTCTTTGATCTTCTTTCCAACAACTGTATTCTTGTCCAATTTCAAGCTCGACATCAAGAATTACAACCTCCTGACCTTTTTCAACTTAATGTCACATGGCTACCTATCCCTCGCACCATCCAATGTGGAACTAATGTGCCACTAGCCACCTATCTCAGTGATTCAACAGTTCCTATCTCCCAGGACCTTTCCTTGTCATCGTCAGGGTCCTCTTTCTCTCATGGAGACATAATTCACCCTCGACTCCAAGATCTGATAATGAACTTGGATAAGTCTAGTCCTCAAATCCGATGGTTCTTGGGTCTTAACATCCAAAGCCTTTGCTTGCGTCATTGCCTCCAATTTGCACGATAATTAACGTGTTGGTTGTGGAGCCTGATTATCTTCCTAATTCAAAGGTCTTTGATTTCAGCCGTGTTTATACCCCATGAAGACTTTACACCCCAGTGGGGGTTCGAGGGCGAAGCCCTTGAAGGAAAAATTTCCTTGTAAATGTATATTGTAATTTTATAGTAAATATGGACCATTCATTATAAGGTCATAGATCTGACAGTATAAGTTATGTTAGAGTTTTTTACCTAGAAGGAAACCCTCTTTTATGAGGGAAATGTATTATGGCAATGGATCATTGCAAATATTGTATTCTGAGTGAGGAGACTCTGAGAGAAAGAAGAGGAAGTTACAACGGGTGTGTTGTAGGTTGTATCCCTTCATTTGCTGGATAATAATAAAGGAATGACCTGGAAATTTCTTTGGTGGACATAGCCCACACTAGGTGAACCACGTATATCTGTGTCTCTATTGTATTCTGTATCTTATGTGTTTTATTTCCACATATGTTTTATTTTATTGCTCTGCGATCCTATTTTTCTAACAATTGGTATCAGAGAGAAAGGTAACTCGCAGGAAAAGGGGGTTCCTGGTTCGAATGGGAGCAATGGAGGAAGATGGAAAGTTTAGGGTCGATAAATTTAATGGCCAAAACTACCAATTATGGAAGATGCAGATGAAATATTATTTATACCAGAAGGATCTATTCCTACCATTGGGTAGAATAGCAAAGAAGCCAACGACCATGAAGGACGAAAAATGGGAGGTTCTTAAAAAAAAGTCACTAGGAACGATATGGCTAAGCCTGACAGCGTCGGTGGCTTTCAATATTTCGAAAGAAAATACAATGAAGGATCTGATGGATGCATTGGCTAAATTTTATGAAAAACCCTCGGCGTCCAATAAGGTATTTCTAAAGAAGAGATTATTTAATATGAAGATGTCAGAAGGTGGGTCTATTGCAGATCATTTAAATGAATTTAATATGGTTACTAATCAACTAAGTTCTATAAAAGTGGACTTTGATGATGAGGTCAGACCTCTTCTAATCTTGTGCTCAATTCCAGAAAGTTGTAGCAACTTGATCATGGTTGTAAGTAACTCTGTCTCTGGTTCAAACACTTTAAAATTTGATGTTGTTGTTGGTGTTATCCTTAGTGACAAAATGCGACGGAAAAGCATAGGTGAGGCATCAGGTAATGCATTAAACATGGAGAACAGGGGAATTCTAGGAAGGTCATATCCAAATCCAAACACAGAAAGATTGAGTGTTGGAATTGTGGGAAGAAAGGACTTATGAAGAAATACTGTAGAGATCCAAAGAAACAAAGAGATGGACAACAAGAAAAAGATCAGGAAGCAAATGTAACAGGTGATGTGTTACAAGATGCTTTGATTCTTTATGTAGATAATATTTTTGAGTCTTGGGTAGTAGATTCAGGGGCTTCATTTCATGNAACATTTTCTAGATTATGTTCAAGGTGATTCTGGACAGGTTCATTTGGGTGATGATGCACCGTGCAAAATTGTTGGAATGTGAAAGGTAAAAGCAAAGCAATGAAAACCAACGGTTTTTGAAAGAGGTAAGACATGTTTCAGATCTAAGGAAAAATCTAATTTCAACAAGGTGGTTGGAAAGTGAAGGTTGTATATCCATATTTACATATAAGATGTGGAAGGTCACCAAAGGATCATTGGTGATAGCAAAAGGAGAGAAGGTAGGTACATTGTATTTATGTACTGGTAATACTGACTCTTCTTTATCATTAGCTTCTACATGAGTGGATACAACACTATGGAATCATAGATTTGGACACATGAGTGAGAAGGAGATGCAGATACTTCACAAAAGAAGTTTGTTGCCATATCTTAAACAAATTGATTTGGATTTCTGTGAGCATTGTGTTTATGGAAAACATAAGAGAGTCAGATTTCTCAGAGTCAGAAAAGAAAAGAAGAGTGAAAGGTTAGAGCTTGTGCATACAGATGTATGGGGACCAACTCAGGTATCATCTCTTGGTGGCTCTCATTATTATGTTACTTTTATTTATGATGTAACTAGAAAAACTTGGGTTTATTGCATTCGACAAAAATATGATGTTTTTGATACTTTTAAGAAATGGAAAGCTTTGTTTGAGAATGAGACAAGAAAAACCTTGAAGTGTCTTAGATCAAACAATGGAGGTGAATATTGCATCAAGGAGTTTGATGATTATTGTTCATACCATGGGATTAGTAGAGAGAAGACAGTTCTAGGAACACCACAAGAAAATGGTGTGTCAGAAAGGATGAACATGACAATCATGGAGCGTGCAAGGAGTATGAGATTGCATGCTGGTATGCCCTTATAGTTCTGGGAAAATGTTGTAGATATTGATGTTTACTTAATAAATAGAGGACCTTCAAGTTCTTTGGATGGTGGAATTCTAGAGGAGGCATGGACAGGTAAAAAGGTAAACTATTTTTTTTTGTATACATTCGGTTGTGAAGAATTTGTCAATATTGATAAAGAAAATAGAACAAAGCTTGAGGCAAAATCCAAGAAGTGTACCTTTATTGGATACAGTGTTAATGATTTTGGTTATCCCTTATGGTATTATGAAAATCACAAAATCATTAGGAGTAGAGATGTCATATTCAATGAGAAGGTCATGTACAAAGATCAATTGTAGGAAAAGATACAAAAAAAAGAAAAACCAGAATACAAAGTGCTTGATGAGATCACCGAAAAAGAAATTTCAAAGGGACCAAAAAATCAAAATGTACAACAACACGAGAAACAAGCACCTCAAACTCCTACAATTGTTGTTAGAATATCTACCAGGTTAAGTAGACCCCTTGAACGATACTCTCCTTCATTGTATTATTTATTGTTGACTAATTCTAGTGAACCAGAATGTTATGAAGAGGCAATGCATGTAGACACCAAAAAGAAGTGGGAACAAGGAATGAAAGAGGAAATGGATTCCCTGGTAAATGACCAAAATTGGTATTTGGTTCAGTTTCCTGTAAGAAAAAGAGGATTACAAAATAAATGCATTTACAAGTTGAAGGAAGAAGATGGAGGCAAAATGTACTACAAGGCTAGACTTGTTGTAAAGGGGTTTGCGCAAAAGAAAGGTATAGATTTTGATGAAATATTTTCTCCTATTGTTAAAATGACTTCAATTAGGACTATTTTAAGTCTTGTGGTAGTAGAAGATTTACATCTTGAACAGTTAGATGTAAAAACTACTTTTCTCGATGGGGATTTGGAGGAAGAGATTTATATGCAACAACCACAGGGGTATGAGTTCAAAGGGAAGGAGAATTTGGTATATAGGTTGAAGAAGAGCTTGTATGGCCTAAAGAAAGCTCCAAGGCAGTGGTAATTGAAGTTTGACAGGTTTATGATAGAACAAGGTTATAGTAGATGTCATTCTGATCATTGTGTTTATTTTAAAAGGCTAGAAAATGGAAGCTATGTTATCTTGCTATTGTATGTAGATGACATGCTTGTTGCAGGGTCTAATGTGCAGGATATAAATGTTCTCAAGAAGAAATTAGTTAATTTATTTGTGATGAAGGATTTGGGTGTTGCAAAGAAAATCCTTGGTATGAGAATAACAAGAGATAGGAAAAATTCCAAATTGGCATTGTCTCAGGGTGAGTACATAGAGAAGGTGTTGGAGAGGTTTAGAATACAGAATGCAAAACCAGTTAGTACACCTTTGGCCAACCATTTCAAATTAACTAAGGAAATGTGTCCAAAGACACAGGAGGAGATATAATACATGTCTAGGGTCCTTTATTCATCATTAGTTGACATCTTGATATATGCGATGGTTTGCACAAGACCATATATTGCACATGCAGTGGGAGTTGTGAGAAGGTATATAAAAAATTCAGGTAAAGAACATTGGTAGGTAGTAAAGTGGATTCTCGGGTATTTGATAGGTACTGCTACTCATGCATTATGTTTTGAAGGTTCATACATTTTTCTATAGGGATATGTTGATTCATATATGGAAGGTGATAGAGATAGAAGGAGGAGCACCACACGATATGTTTTTACTATAGGTGGAACAACAGTAAGTTGTATTTTGAAAATGCAAAAGGTTGTTGCACTTTCAAAAATAAAGGCAGAGTATGTTGCTGCTATAGAGGCTAGTAAAGAGATGATTTGGTTATAGAGGTTTATGGAGGAATTGAGAAAGAAGCAAGAGAATAGTACGTTGTTCTGTGACAGTGAGAGTTCCATTCATCTTGCAAAGAACTCAACCTTCCATTTTAAGACTAAGCATATACAACTCATGTACCATTTCATACGATCCATCTTGGAAGATGGACATTTGAAGTTGGAAAATATACACACTAGCCAGAATCCTATAGACATGTTAACTAAGGAAGTAAGTAGGGAGAAATTGAGTTCCTGCTCAGTTTCAATTGGTCTTCAAGCATGAATATGAAGATGAGAAATTTTCCATGTCCAAGAAGGATCATAGTCCAACAGATACAACAACGGTGGAGTTGTTGAGATTAGTCTCCAAGTGGGAGATTGTTGGTTGTGGAGCCTAATTATCTTCCTAATTTAGAGGTCTTTTTTTTCAGCCGTGTTTATACCCCCTGAAGACTTTACACTCCGACGGGGATTTTGGGGTGGAGCCCCCAAAGGAAAAGTTTCCTTGTAAATGTATATTGTAATTTCATAGTAAATATGGACGATTCATTATAAGGTTGCAAATATGACGATAGAAGTTATGTTAGGGTTTTTTTCCCTAGAAGGCAACCCTCTTTTATGAGGGAAATGTATTGTGCCTATGGATCATTGCGAATATTGTATTCTGAGTGAGGAGACTATGAGAGAAAGAAGAGGAAGTTACAGCAGGTATGTTGTAGGTTGTATCCATTCATTTGTTGGATAATAATAAAGGAAGGACCTGGCAATTTCTCTCGTGGACGTAGCCCACACTGGGTGAACCATGTATATCTGTGTCTCTATTGTATTGTGTATATTCTATGTTTTATTTCAACATTTGTTTTATTTTATTGCTCCGTTATCCTGTTTTTCTAACATAATGTTCGTTCTTTGAAACTATTCTAAGGCAACGAGGTGGGACCTACGGTAGTCTATGGCTGAGTTTCCATCTCACTTGTCCATCGATCAACAACCCTTGTCTAACCTTGTTAAGGTATTCATCATCATTGAAGTGCACTCACTTCAACTCCAAAGCCTACTCTCAATTGCATGGTCATGACAATCACTTGGACAGATCTGGTGATGATCGCAACACCTCCGTCAATGGTTAGGATCCAATCCTCGGGTTCTACCTGGGTGATGGTTAATGTTATTAGTCCCCCTCTTCATGTCCAATCAAAATATATCCAATGATGATGATCTATCTGAACCTCTTTTGACAGATCAATGTCTCCCATGTACTTCGTCCTCAGCGGATCTATGCTCCTGTATCCTCTTCAAGACTGATGAATTCTCTCCTTCCAATGAAACTAGGCTCAACATCAATGGACCAAATTTTTCCTTTCTAGACTCCACCCAATCAATGTCTCCTACACTCTCAACCCTTTATTCATTAAAATGGATCTCATAGATCCAACGGTGAGGATAGATCCTCCCATAGATCTAAGGCTTATGGATTCTCTTCGTCATCGTTGAAGTTCCCCACTCCAACTCTTAGTCATGTTCAAGGAATTTTTCCCCAGCGAATGGCTCAGATGCGTTCACTGCACTGAACCAACGGGTAAGAGTCATTCTGACTCAAAACACATGGTTTTTCACTGGAATATTTTCCGACTCGATATTTAGTCAAATTTTGGGTTCTAACAAGCCAACATCCTCTGGTTTCCAAATCCTCAAGGGTTCATACAACACTATAAGACTCTTATGGTCCTTTCATCTTCATCTTAAATGAAGTTATTGCATATCTTACAAGGTTTCCACTTAAGGGTAGGATATTCTAACTGGACTTGGGGCTCCTCGCTCCCCTCAGAACTTCACAGATGCAAGGATACTCTCATTGTCTCCCAAACAAATTTTTTGTCCATATCTTGCAAACTTTCCTCTCAAGCAACAACACTTCTAGGAATACATAGCACCACATAGTGTTCACTTGACTTAATAAATTCAACAGATTAATGGTGGAAATAAAATAATACATTCCATTTTACTCTGATATTTCAATTCATACATTCATGTGCATTCATATTTTCCCATTAAACTAGAAACCACACAGTTACATTATTATCAAACAATAACCAAGCCAAATTAAACACTTATTTGTTTAGGGAAAATATTAGCAACCAATTGACTGAGAGAGGATTCATTTCCTCCCAAATGTAGGCCATACTGCAGAGTACCTTCCTACAGTACTCCACCCACATTCCAAGCCATGATATCACAAGAGATTGATTCAGTTGGTCTTCAAGTTCAGATGATCCAGGAAGGTTACTCTCCTCCCTCTACTGACAAAAACAAAAGTTGCCCCCCCTCCCACTAAGTGCAGGGCTTCCATGTGTTTTTAGGTAGTTTATCAACATGATTTCCTCTACACAAGGGAGTACCTTCTCTACTATATAGTCCCTCAATGACCTCCCCTTAACAATATCAGTTTATGTCCAGTAAGTACCAAGCTACGAGCCTTTTTTTCTCCAGTCTAGATCTGAGTCTTCTCTGTTTCAGGGTGATCATCATTAAATTGGACAAGATTCCTAATTTATTCAAGGGAATCTATCCACTTTATTATTCTTCATACTTGTGCCAACAAACACCTCTTTTAACTACACCTCTTGTTCGTGAGTCTCTTACTCACATGCGATTCCTTAGGGTATTCTCCTCTCAACGTTGTGTGTGTGCCTTCACTTTTCTCTTGGTGATGTTTTTCACCTTTTTCCTCTTCCTCTACCAATCCTTGGGACTCCCGTGGCTTCTGTGAGACGTGACCTGCATTTTGGAGTCGAAAATTCTGAAGGAGAAATTTCATGGTGTCCTTCTTTTAGGCGGTTCAATTGACCCATTTTTCCTTCTTCAAGAGACCAAAACCATCATCAGTTATTAACTACTCCAACCATTGTTTTGAATTTCATTACTAGTCACGTGGCCCCATACCAATTCAGGTACGCTGGTAGTTGTAAGCTCATGTTTACAAGAATAGGAAAGCTTGCTAAGAAAGCTTCCTATTTTCTTCACTAGAACATCTCATCTCCACCTCACCTGCCCACTTCATCAATTCCACATATGATATCATGGCTAATACTTCCAATGATTTTTTTCCTCCTCGGTCAGTTGTAGGGTGTTTTCATTAATCAAAACATGATTATGAATCTTTCATAATCATAACCATATGAAGTATTAAGGATAATTACAACTATGGGGGAAAACAACGTGTTACATTCTTTCCCCCCTTAAATAAACACCATCCTCGGTGTTCAAAACACCATGTATATACAATTATATAGAAAAAAAATGGGTATGCCACTCTCATGGAATCTTCCACTTCCCATGTAGCCTCTTCTTCTCAAAAGTTCTTCCATCGTACCTTTACCTGCATGATGGATCGTTTCTGGAGCATTGTTTCTCACTTTTCCAGGATGCATTGTGATTTGGGATGACACTCTCCCTCTGGTTCCACTTGTATCACAATCCAATCAATAACATGATTAGGGTCTTTAACATATCTCTTTAATAAAGACACATGGAAAACATTATGAGATTTGTTTGACAACACAGGTATTCCAACAGAGGACGAACACCTTCAGTAACCACTCACATAACCAGATCAAAGATCAACATACCAATGTTTTCATGTGGTAAAACCCCTACAGGGAAACATCCATGACCCCAGCCAACGTGACCACTTGGAGCAGTTTTTTAATGCAAAAGGAAAATATTACAAAGATATTTTACAAGAGAGTTTATCACAATCAATCATCTAAAAATGACCCTCCATGCTCTTAAATAGAGATCATGGACCAATCAGGTGTTAAGCCACAGTTCAATGGTCGTTAATATCGAGGAGAGTATGAACTGTCGGATCACTCTATGTCGGGAAAATATCGTGACCGTTGGATTTCCTAACTACAAATGCATACTAATGCATACTAAAGAAACACACTTTTACCTAACAACACATTAGACCAAGTAGATCTTAACTAACTACTAAGTGTCTAAATATCCTAACATCCCCCCTTAAGAACAACTTGGGATAGGATTGAAGGATTTACAATGTTGATACAATAGGATAAGGAAGGAGGAATTAGATCCTATCCCCCCTTAATGACAACTTCATGAACTCCTAAGATAGATCGAAGTTTGGAAAACTTCACTTCTGTAAGAGACTTTGTGAAAATGTCTGCAACTTGATCTTTTGTAGGGAAAAAGAGCACTTCAATAATTTGATCATGAATGAGATTTCTGATGAAGTGCATGTGTAGCTTGATGTGCTTGTTGCTTTGATGTTGAACTAGGTCTTTGGCAAGCTTGATGGCACTTTGATTGTCACACCAAAAGATGGTCGGATGTTGCTGCTCGAATACAAACTCTGAAAGGATCTGTCAAAGCCACAAGGCTTCCTGAATTGCATTTATCGTTGCTCGGTACTCTGCTTCTACTGAAGAAAGTGCAATAGCCTATTGTTTATTACAGGCCTAAGTGACAGGTATTGAACCAAGGCTAAAAACATAACCTATAGTAGACTTCCAATCATCAGGGTCGCTGGCCCAATCTGAATCAGTGAAACCAACCAATAAAGGAGTCCCCCCTGAACTGTAATGTATTCCAAACTAAATTGTACCACGAACATAACGAAGTATCCTTTTAGTTTATTTCATGAATTTCATGGGGTGTTTGCATATACTGGGAAACAAGACCAACAACAAAGGAAATATCAGGATGAGTATGAGTCAAGTATAAGAGGCTACCAACTAACTAACGATACAGGGTGGCATCAACTTCAAGAGAAGTGCAGGTGGTAGTAATATTGACTCTGGACTGGAAGGGAGAAGGGGTTGGTTTACAATCATCCATGTGAAAGAGACAAAGAAGGTCACAAGCATACTTAGACTGGGAAAGAAAAATTCCTTCATTGGTTTGCAAAACTTGGAGGCCAAGGAAATAGTGCAAAAAGCCTAAGTCTGTCATTTCAAATTTCTTCTTAAGGTTGGTTTTCACATGGTTTAAAATTTTTGAGTCATTACCAGTAAGGATAAGTTCATCAACATAAAAGACACGGATTATGAGATGGCTTCCTACTTTCTTGGTATAGACATTAGGATTAGAATGGCACCTAGAGAATCTGGTGTCAATAAGAAAGATGTCAATTTTGGCATACCAAGCTCGAGGAGCTTGCTTAATACCATAAAGATATTTCTTAAGGTGAAAACAAGGCTAGAGTCATTCTGGACATAGCCAAGAGGTTGTTCCATGTAGATTTCTTCTTGAAAATCCCCATGCAAGAAAGCAGATTTAACATCCATCTGATGGACCTCCCATTTATGTGAGGCAGCAAGGGAAAGAACAAGGTGGATGGAATTCATTTTGGCTACAAGGGAAAAGGTTTCATTATAGTCAATTCCTTCAACTTGGGAAAATCCTTTGGAAACTAACCGAGACTTGTGTCCTTCAACACTTCCATCTGATGCATACTTAGTTTCATAGACCCATTTACATCTGACAATTTTTCTTCCTTTTGGAAGAGGTACAAGATCCCAAGTATCGTTTTCCATTAAAGAACGATACTCTTCATTCATTGTTGTATCCCAATATGGATGACCTGAAGCTTCTGCAAATGTCTCTGGAT
>ML794932.1:17644-33009 GCA_009831015.1 Picea engelmannii
ATGCAATCTGAAAATTTCTTTTATAAAAACATTAGCAACATCTATGGCCTTACAAGTAGACTCAATAGGAATAAAGTGAGTTTCCTTGATCAACTTATCTACTACAACCATGATTGGGTCATGTTGATTCACTGTCTTTGGTAGACTAGTAATAAAATCCATGGAGATTGTCTCCCACTTCTACTCTAGAATTTGTAAAGGATTCAATAGACTTGCAGGGTGTCTGTGCTCAACTTTCACTTGTTGGCACTCTAGACATATATAAATATACTCAACAATGCCCTACTTCATTCTTGGCCAATAATACAACTACCTCATTGTTGTTAACATCTTCTGATAACCAGAGTGACCTACATAAGGTGTCCTATGGAATTCATCCATAAATAGACATCTCAACTCTGTTGAACTAGGCACATACAACTTATTTATACATCAACAAATTATCAGCCCCAAGCCGATACCCTTCATACTTCCTTTCCCTGGGTTCTTGTTGTAGCCCTTCTCTTACCTAGTTGGAGAACTCATCTCCTTGCAAGAGGTTTTTAATCCTCTTCTTGATGTTAGACTATCATACACTTGTTGTTGCTAAGTGTATAGCATGTACACTTTAGCTGAGTGTGTCTACCACTTTGTTCTCTTTCCCATGTGTTTGATTTCAAAATAAAACTCGCTAATCAATGCCATCCACCTGGTCTATCTAGCATTCAACCATGATTGGTCGAACAAATATTTCATAACATAGTGGTATGCCATCTAAACAAACCTCCTTCAAAGAAAATGATGTTTCCACATCTTCAAAGTATGCATAATCGTTGCAATCTCTAGATCATGAGTGATATACTTCTTCTCATGCTCATTTAGCATTCACGATTCGTAGCAAATCAATTTCCCTTCTTGCATAAGAACCCCATTGAGTCCTTCATTGCAAGCATCAATACAAACCAATAAATAATTTTCAGGGTCTGCAATATTCAAAATAGGGGCAATAGTCAAAAGATGTTTCAACTACTGGAAGCTAGCCTCACACTCTTATGACCATACAAATTTATTCCCCTTTCATTGTAATGAGGTAATGGGATTACCTATCTTGGAAAATCCCCTTATAAACCTTCTGTAATACCCAACCAATCCCATGAAAGATATTACCTCTGTTACATTTCTAGGGGTAGGCCAATCCATGATTGTCTTGATCTTCTAAGGGTCTACTTTCACTCCTTCAAACCAGATTATGTGGCCTAAGTACTAAATTTTATTTTGAAAGAATTCACACTTTCTAAACTTCACATAGATATGGTTTTCTCTCAACACCTGCAACATCATCCTGAGATGTTCTTCATGCTCCTCTCTAGTTTTGGAATACACCATGATTTCATCCACAAAAACCATGACAAATTTGTCTAGATATTTACTGAGCACGCTATTCATCAAGCACATGAAAACAGATAAGATGAGCAAGGACTATCATTTTATTCCTGAGCTACATATATCCTTGGCACACTTCTCCATAGTTGAAGGTTAATGATACACTTATGGCCACATCATTAACTATAGCTACACATATTCTTAGCACACTTCTCCACATCTACATATATCCTTGGAACACTTCTCCACAACTACATATATCCTTGGCACACTTATGGCCACATCATTAACTATAGTTTCTTCCTGTACGTGATACACCTTCTTGATATTATGTTTTCTATGAGGACAATCCATCAATAAATGTGGTTCTCCACATCCCAAACATTGCAAAGGTCCTTTCTTAGACTCCTATTCTCTCTCTCCTTCTTGCTCTATTGGCTTATTTCCACTTTAAAATGGAAAATTTTGCTAGCACATGGTTATGCTTGGTTGACCAAATTATGCACCCTTCCTAGAATTCTTGTATGGAGAGGACGTGAATCTCTTTTTTGGAATCCACCCTTATGCTTCCTTTTCCAATCCTTAGAAGGCCATGGCTTATGTCTAGATTGATCATAACAACACTTGTCATTCCTTATACTGTTCTCCAATGTCCTTGGCTTCTCAAATTCAATTATGTGCTAATAGGATTGTGGAAATCCACTGAGAAAACAATGAACTCTTTCTTTCTTGTCCTTGAGGTAGGGAGCATACCTCAATAGTTCCATGAATATCTTGGCATAGGCATTGATCCATATTATTTTCGGCATGAAATGAGAGAGGAGATATAATAAATAAATGTACAGAGATATCTCAGATATCCAATAATATAAAAGAAATGTATTAGATATGAAACCATAAACACAGAGATACAATAATACACAATTTTCTATTAATGAACAAAAATGTACAAAGATTGTAAAAATACAGAGTGAAAGACTCGTTAGAATGGTGGCATTTTATCTCTGAGAAGAGATGTGTCCACTACTCGCATTCGCAAGAATATGATTTTACAATGAGGCTCCAAAGGCCTTTTTATCATAAATAAAATAAAAAATCCTAACCCCAGAAGATGAAAAGAGAACAGTTTTGTGGACCTCGTTTTGGGTAGTTTGGTGTATCAACTTCCTGGGGGCATAACTTTGGCATGCTATCTCCATTTGGAGTGAACGATAGCTTGTTGGAAAGGTATCGTCGTGGAGATTAATTTTGGGGGATAAATCAGAACCTTCAACTATCAATGAGAAGATCGATCCCAAAAAACCTTCATTTAGGCCCTTAAAATGGCCCCGGAAGTTAAAAACTACTAAAAATAGTAAATTACCAAAATTACCAGAAAACTATTTTGAGCCAGCTGGAAAAGGTGGGTGGCCACCGATATCTACCTAGATCAATACTCCCTCCTTAGGAAGCAATTGTCTCCATTGTTTTGAGTGCTCGGGGGAGAGGGAAAAGCGTTTGTTGAATCTGGATCTTCATGAGCTGCATGCCTTGTTGGAGAAGTTGCGTTGCTTAGTTTGTTGAAGGTTGTCACGAACCTATGGCTGGAAGGGTTGAACCTTTTTAACCAGTCTGGATACATGAGATTCCTATGTGCAAAAGGAATATTTACACTTTGTTGCAATCTTGTCGACCTGCTTCTATTGGATAGAAGGTGCTTGGGCCAAGGCTGTAGTGGTTGCAGTATCCTTCTGTTCACCTTTTGAATAGATTATGAAGAAGTTGACTTTTGTAGTATGAGATACTACCTTGTGGCATTGTTTAGGTGCGAAATTAGTTGGAAATACCTCTGGTATCCTGTAGAGATGACCCCCCACAGTAACAATGACACTACGGGGTCAAGACTCATAGATAACATGGCGCTTCCACATATATGGTTTGCCCAAAAGAACATCACATACATCTAGCGGGGAAACATCACATAATACCTCATCCTTGAAGGGATGGATGTTGTATGACAATCGACATTGTTGGCTGACATGAAGATCTCGTCCTTGGAAAAGCCACCCAATTTTGTATGGTTGCGAGTGTGGTGTTGTCAACAATCCCAACTGTTTGACGACCTATATTGAAATGACGTTCTTCTGGCTTCCGCTATCAACAATAAAATGCAGCAGGGTCCCCTTCACCCACATATGTGAATTAAAAAGGTGCTCCCCCTCTTCAGGATCTGTGGGTTATTTTGGTTGAATTGTTGCGATCGCAACAATAACAGTGGGGTCTCCGTCGATGATCTGTCTTCTATCAATATTTTATGAATTAGATTCTGAATCAAGGTTCATCTCCTTGTCTTTGATCTTGGCCACCAATGATTGTTTTGAGCAACATTCATCGGTGTTGTGCCAGGGGATTTTGTGGAAATCACACCATTTTTTGGTGTCCTTCTTTGTCTTTCTGTGACCCTTCTTTTCCTATGTCTTGGACTGGTTTTCAGGAGACTGTTTGTTAGGGCCATATTTATCATACTTTGGTTGTTGCAGATTTGTAGACCCGAACTTTGTTTTTTCTGGTGCTTAAATTTCTACTCGATTTTAACAACATATCGATAAGAAACACCGAGTGATGAGATGTCCAGAAAATCCATTTCAATTTGGGTGTATCTGTGTAGAGCCCCATGGTATTTCAGAACCAAATGTCGTTCGAAGTCTTTGATACCCATCTTGGTGCACAAGGTATGGAAGGTATTGGTGAACTATGGAACTGCTTGGCCACTCTCTTTCTGTAGTGTGGTCCATCTCATGTACTGGTCCTCATAGTTTCGAACAGGGTAATATTGTTCCTTTACCGCATCCACAAAAAAATCCCAAGTGGGCTCGACCCCATATATTCCAGAATCCTCTGCGGAAATTTTCTCCCAGTAAGTTTCCCATCAATGTTTGACATGGGGGAGATCCTTAAGGAGTGCGAAGGTGATATTGTCCCTGTCGGAGAAATTATGAACAGAGAAATAATCTTCTAGCAGATTTAACCATTTTCTAGGGCATTTGCATCTATATGTCCTTCAAATATGGGAATATAAAAATTAACTTGTACCTTGAAAGGCAAGGTGCCTCCAAAGTGGTCACTTGATGAAGATGTGTCTATTTTTATCGACAGGTGTTGAAGGATGTGGGAAAAATTATCCGTCATTTCGTCCCTCTGTCACGTGAGACCTTGCTCAAGCAACATATTAATAGAATTGTCTTCTCTATCATTTTCATTTTCTTCCTCCATGGAGGGTTTCTTTTTCATGCGAGATCGATTTTCCTCAACATAGACAATCTCAAGACCCAACTTTCTATACTCGGACCTCGTCTTGGACATGCACTGAAAAACGATCAAGAGCAGCCTGCTCTAATACCACTGATCTGGATTATTTTCGGCACGAAATGAGAGAAGAGATATAATAAATAAATGTACAGATATATCTTGGATATCCAATAATATAACAAAAAATTATCATAGATGCAACCATAAACACAGAGATACAGTAATACAAAATTTTCTATTAATGAGTGAAAATATACAAAGATTGTAAAAATACAGAGTGAAAGACTCGCTAGAATGGTGGCAGCTTATCTCTGAGAAGGGATGTGTCTGCTACTCGCATTCACAAGAAGATGATTTTACAATGAGGCTCAAAAGGCCTTTTATCATAAAGAAAATAAAAAAATCTAACCCCAGAAGATGAAAAGCCAACAGTTTTGTGGACCTCGTTTTGGGTAGTTTGGTGTAGCAACTTCTCGAGGGCGTAACTTTGGCATACGATATTCATTTGGGGCGCATGATAGCTCATTGGAAAGGTATCGTTGAGGATATTAATTTTGGGGGTTCAATCAGAGACTTTGTCTATCATTGATAAGATCTATCCAGAAAAACCTTCATTTAGGCCCTTAAAATGGCCCCAGAAGTTAAAAACTACTAAAAATAGTAAATTACCAAAATTGCCAGAAAATTGTTTTGAGCCCATTGGAAAAGATGGGTGGCCACCGATATCCACCTAGATCAGGCATCCATCATAAGTTGAACCAACTTATGCTCATGGAATTCCTTTATTTTTTCATCGAAGTACTTCTCCGATAAGTATGCCCTTATGAAGTATTTTTCAAACTACTTCCAATTCATTTTGCTTTCCTTCAATCGTTTTATTTCCTTGAGTTCATCCCACCAAATGGAGGATCCTCTATTCAAATTAAAAATAGAAATCCTTTCCTTTGTATTCTAAGAGTAATTGTTTACCTGAAAATACATCTTCAAACCAAACAACCATGCCTCAACCTCTTCTCCCTTACTAATATCTCCGTCAAAGATAGGCGGCTTAGACTTCTTGAATTATTTAGTCAGAGAATTCTGAGAATGTCTTCTTTCTCTTTGGAATGCTTGTTTCAGTGTCATTTCTCAACAACTCTTTGGAAAAAATATTCCTGTTGGATGACTCTGTGGAATCACTTCCACTAGATTTTCGTTTCTTAGCATTTCGATGTCTCTTCTTGGAGGAACTTCTCCCCACATTGCTATGACTTAATCCATGTCTTTGGGAATCCTATAGGCTCTTCATATTTTCTGACTACTAAAAATCTGCATTACTAGGGCCTTGTTGTAGATTCTTCTGGATTTCAAACAAACTCTGCAGTAATATTGCATTCAACTCTGCCTTCTCGGCCTGAGCTTTCTTCAGGATTCTAACAGTGTCCATCAAATCTGGAGGGGTTTCTCTATCTGTTCGACCATATGATTCCTCATCTATGAAATGCGACATGTCTTCCATGATTCACTACACCATTCACCTTTCTTTCCCTTCAATACTTCCTACGTGATGAAACAACAACCCTTATTAGCAATTACATCATCATTTTAAAATACACATGTCAGGCATCATCAAAATTTTCTAAACAATTTTAAGTGGCCTCGGTGGCCCATTCAAGCCTAGAGTTTGAACTCTGCTCTGATACCACTTTGTAACACACCCGACCCCCTAAATATCACTTAGGCTGGTGAGATGTCATAATTTCCTCTTCTTCTACTTGCTTCATTTCGATCATTGCACCCTGTAAACAGATTCTGCTCTTCGATACACTTTTCAACGATTGTAATCTTGTCCAATTTTGAGCTTGACATGAAGAATTACGACCTCCCTACATTTTTCAACTTACTTCCATGTGGAATCCACGTGGATACCTATCCCTCACGCCATCCAATGTGGCACTGACATGGCATTAGCCACCTGGATCAATGATTCAACAGTTTCTGTCTCTCAGGACCTTTCCTCATCATCATTGAGGTCCCCTTTATCTCACAAAGACATAAGTCACCCTAGACTCCAAGCTCCAACGACGAACTCAAATGAGTCCAGTCTTCAGATCCGACGAATCTTGGGTCTTAACATCCAACGAATGTGATTGATTCCATGCCTCCAATTTTCATGATGATTAATGATCGTTCTTTGAAACTCTTCTAAGGAAACTAGGTGGGACCTACAATAGTCCATGACTGAGATTCCATCTTGCCCGTCCACCAATCAATGACCCTCATCTAACCTTGTAAAGATCTTCGTCATCGTTGAAGTGCATGCACTTCAAATCCAGAGCCTACTCTTGATTGCCTAGTCTTTACAATCACTTGGCCAAATCTGACGGTGATCACAACACCTCTATCAATGGTCACGATCCAATCCTTGGGTTCTACCTATGTGATGGATAATTTTATTGGTCCCCCTCTTTGTGACCAATCAAAAGAGATCCAATGATGCTGATCTATCTGGACCTCTTCCAAAAGATCAACGACTCCCATTTGCTTAGTCTTTGTTGACTCTATGCTCATGTCTCCTCTTCAAGACTGTCGACTGCTCTCTTTTTGACAAAACTAGGCTCAGAATCAACTGCCTATATTTTTCCTTTCTGGCCTCCTCCCAATCAATGCATCCTACACCCTTAGCCATTTCTTCATTAAAATGGATCTCATAGATCCAATGGTGAGGATAGATCCTACCATAGATCTAAGGCCTATGGACTCTCTTCATCATCATCAGAGTTCCCCACTCCAACTCTTAGTCATTTTCAAGGATGTTTTCCCCAACAAATGACTCAGATGTGTTCACTGCACTGAACTGATGGTTAAGAGAAGGGATGATTTTAGGGGCTAAATTTCACTCATGGGATAATTTTCCATGGTTTTTCCCAAAACATTATTCATTATTCTCCCACATTCTATAGGATAAAATTATTTTACCTTAAAAATTGCCAAAAATTTATACAAACTATATAAAGTCCTTAGAAATTTGAATATTTTTTACAAAAATATCGCTAAACATTTATAGTTAGAATATGAAGGATTAGTAATATTTGCCAAGGTTTCTACATTTTAAAATAAATTTCCATCCTTAAAATCATCCTTGGAACTTAAGAGTCGTTCTGAATCAAAACATAGGGTTTTTCATTGGAATATTGTTCGACCCAAGACTTAGTCAAATTTTGGGTTCTAACAGGCCAACACCCTCTGGTTTCCAAATCCTCAATGGTTCATACATCGCTATAAGACTCTTATGGTCCTTTGGTCTTCATCGTAAATTAAGTTCTTGAATGTCTTACCAGATTTCCACTTAAGGGTAGGAAATTATAACATGACTTGGGGCTCCTCACTCCCCTTAGAACTTCACAGATGCAGGGATACTCTCATCATATTCCAAACGAATTTTTTGTCCATATATTGCAAAATTTCATCTCAAGTAGAAAGACGTCTAGGAATACATAGTGCCATAGAGTGTTCACTTGAATTCATAAATTCAATGGATCAATGGTGGAAATAAAATCACACATTCCATTTTAGTCAGATCTTTCAATTCATACATTCAAATGCATTCATATTTTCCCATTAAAATGGAAACCACACATTTACATTATTATCAAACTATAACCAAGCCAGATTAAACACTTATTTGTTCAAGGAAAATATCAGTAGCCAACTTACTGAGATAGGATGCCTTTCCTCCCAACCTTAGGCCATACTGAAAAGTTCCTTCCTACAGTACGCCACCCCCATGTCAAGCCATGATACCACAATGGAAACATTTAGTTGGTATTTAAGTTCAGATGATCCAGGGAGGTTACTCTCCTCCCTCTGCTGACAACATTGGAAGTTACCACCCCTCCCACTGAGCTCAAATAATTAAAGATAATTAAATAAAATCATAGTTAGGAACTGATACCCAATTCCCGAAATTTATGACCTTCTTGACCAACTCAAGGGGGGAAATTTCTTCAGCAATATTGACCTAAAGTCTGGCTACCACCAGGTTCCCATCGAACCTACTGATGTATGGAAGACAACTTTCAAATCTAAATAAGGTCTCTTCGAATGGTTGGTCATGCCCTTTGGCTTAAAAAATGCACCAACAACTTTCACGAGGTTGATGGATGATGTATTGGAGCCCTTCACCAATTTTGTTGTGGTGGTAAATTTGGATGACATCCTCATCTTCAACAGAACTTGGGAGGATCACATGCAGCATATTCAACAGGTTTTGAGCACTCTGTGGCAATACAAGCTACATTCCAACTTGGAAAAATGCTCATTTGGAATGAACATGGTCCAATACTTGGGCTACATTGTTGATGAGCATGGGTGCTTATGGATCTAGCTAAGATCCAAGTCATCCATGATTGGCTAGCCCTGACCACACTAACTGAGCTTTGGAGCTTCTTGGGACTTTCCAACTTCTACCAATGGTTTGTGTTAGGATTATCCCATATTGCATGGGCCCTCAACCAAGGGACCAAGGGTGGTGGCAAGACAAATTTCTCATGGGGGAAGTTGCAACAATGAACATTTGATGATCTGAAGCATCGCTTGTGCTTAGATCTAGTACTCTCCTTACTCGATCTGCAACAACCATTTGAAATTGAGATTGATGCATCTGACTATGTTGTAGGCACAATTATCACTCATCACGATCATCCAATAACATACCATAGTGAGACACTCTCAGATACCATCCGAAAATACCCCACATATGAAAAGGAAATGTATTCCAATGTGAAAGCTTTTCGTCAATGGATACATTACATTCTAGGAAAGGAGACAATCATCCACACTGATCACAAGCCTCTGCAGTTCATACAGAAATAGGGGAAGTTGCAGAACAATCGCCATCAAAAGTGGTCCACATACCTGTAGAAGTTCCATATCAACATCAAGTATAAGATAGGGAGAAAAAATCATGTTGTTGACTGCCTCAGTCAACCTCCCATTGTTGCACTCACCACCGTGCTCCATTCTTGTGGGCATGAGGCATTTGAGTGACACCAACTTTATAAACGAGATCCTGACTTCATCACCACCTATCATCTCTTGGGTATAGATGTGAATGCCACCGATTTCCACATTAAAGATGGACTATTATGCCATTTGGGCCATCTCTGTGTTCCCGCAAAAGAGCATGCAAAGCTGATTTTGGAGGCTCACTACAACCGGATGGAAAGACATTTTGGTCTGGAGAAAACTCTGGTCATTCTACATAAACATATTTATTGGCCAAAAATTCAACAAGACATCATCAAGTATATCATATCTTTCACTTCTTGTGTCATTTCCAAGCCAGTCATCAAGAAGCAAGGATTATACACCCCTCTTCCTACTCTCGAGAGGCCTTGGGAATCCATCTCAATGGATTAAATATTCGACCTTTCGTCCACTAAGAAAGGAAATGGTTATGTATTTGTGGTGGTTGATTAGTTTTCGAAGATGGCCATTCTCACAACCTGCAAGAAGAGCATCACAATGGCAGATACTGCCAATCTCTTCTTCGAACGGGTGTGGGTCCATTTTGGGATACCATAGGTCATCATCTCATATCGGGACAACAGGTTCCTCAACACATTTTGGTCAAGTCTTTGGTCACTGTTGGACACCAAGCTCACTAAATCCACTGCCTTCCACCCTCAAACTGATGGCCAAACATAGGTAGTGTTGTAGGTGAATCCCCCTGCGGACAAGTGGATTCCCTCTTGGTCTCTAGACTCCTAAGGCCAAGACAAAAAAGTGCTTAACATGGTCACTGACTTCCTTTTAGATCTAATCAAGCTAATAAATGAAAGAGAAGGATAAATATATGTACCTTATTAGTGACGTTTGTCCTTGCAAAGTCCAAGTTGAGCTTCGACCCTGAGCTCCCTGATAGGTCCTGCAAAACAAACAAAGACACAATCAAATTCCTACAAAATCATATGGAACAAGCATAAGTTTGAAAGAAACAGACCAAGCATTGATTATTAATGAGAACAAGTAAAAGTACTTACAATCCTTTGAATGAAGGTGCGATAGCTTCTTCCAGTTCTCCTTGTCCACCCCCTTTGCTCAAGTAATCTCCATTGATTTCTTTGATGACATCTCACTCATGAGATCATAAGTTTGATGTAATTCTCAATCTCTATCCCTGTTTTCTTTATGTTTCCTATGAGATCATAGGTTTCATACCTCCAATCTTTTTCATGTACCTTTCACCATGAGAAGGCCACCTTATATAACCTTGGAGAGGCCCAACCACTTGAGAGATAGTTGGGATAAGTTGAGGATTCCTCTCCTTCAGTTGAGGATCTTTCCTAAGATCATGACTTGACCATCTATTCAAATCCAACCACCTTCAGGAATTGAGGGATTCTTCCCTGATTTGTCTCAACAAACCCAAAACTTGCTCAGAAAAGGGTAGCTCTCCCCCAAAATTGTACACAAGGTGCTCAAACACTCCCCCAAAGAGGCTCAAGGAGTGCTAGCACTCCCTAACAGTGGGTAGGGGAGCACTCCTCTCCAAAATCCATTTTTTAGTGGTTCTTTCAGTGGCAAAAGGTTTGTACTCCCTGTCAACTGATTTCTCTTCTTCAAAACTAGTCTTTGAGGTGTCTTAAGTGTCTTTATGATGTCGTTAGAGGCAAGACATAGGAAATATGGTAGTATGATGTTTGTGACACTTGCAACACTTGTGGTCAAGATGTGACACTTGCGGACAAGATGCGACACTTACAACACTTGTAATGACGATACTTGCAACACTATCGAAGTGAGTAATTTTGAGGTGTAACAGATTGCCCCCCAAAGTACGAAGTTAGAAGACAATGATGACTGAATTACTTTTTATACTTTTTCAAGAAAGGGTATGGACACAGAGAGGCTGGAAAAAGCTGCACATAACCATCAAACAAATATTATGATATGTTTCAAACCCAAGGCAGACATACCTATACTTGAGTGATAAAGACTTTTTAGGTATGGCCACCATAAAATACACTGCGAATACATAATTATATTGACAAAATTGTATATCCACTGAAGATACAATGTGGATCTATACTCCTATGACCTGAAATGATCGTAGCCATGAAGAATACACAGTGGATCTACGAGATGACAAGACATAGCCACGACCAATGCAAAGTGGATCTATGTAACAGTATATGTGTCATAGTTCAAAAGAACTCCTTCGCAACCTGGGCAAAGTATACATAAGAGTGAAAACTCAACCCAGGGTCTTCTTACCGATCCCAATGTAGTATGAATCCAACCATGTGAATAGATGTCCTGGTGTTGAACATGGCAGAAACCACTTGATTACCGGTCAATGATGTAAATCGTTAACAAGTGTGAGGGAAATCACCATTGATGTCAATGATTCCCAAGGTACTCTAGCACATTCCGATGAATGTGAATAGATGAGCTGAAGTCGAACATCCGTGGAATAATATGATCAGAGGTCAATGATGTAAACCCACTATCATACATGAGAAGGCCTGCCATTGAGGCATGCAGGTCCCAAGGTACTAACTGGTTTCTAAGTCTAACTCCTGGATAATGTGCTGAAGTCAACAAGAATAGACTCGTCGAAGGAGGACCTTAATGTATCCCCCATCAATGACACGAAACTAAAACATAGATGTAATTGGTAGATCAAATGAACATGGACTGACACAGGTATTGAAACAGGATATTTGTGATGGCTGACTCTTGAGGCAGATACTTCCCTTGAACACTGAGGCACAACAACATAAACTTGACATGGACCAAACTTGATGATGAAGTGGATGTTGTGACTTTCCTCAGGTGACCCAAAGGAGTAAAATAAACTCATAGGATTGGCTTAGTGCAGAGGCTCAATGGATTAAAATGTGTGCAAATACAAAGTGTCATGTTCAAGGGCGACCATAGGAGCTACTGGTACTGTTCTCAAAAAACTGCTTGGCTTGCTTCCTTCAATTTTTCCCCCATCCAGATAGACGAGTACCTCTTTTTAATTTAACGAGCCCAAGGAGGGTAACACATGCTCGATATAACTCACCTTCGGTAGGTCCCTCTTCCTTTGTTTAACGAACTGGAATAAGTAAGGGTTCGGTCCCGTATGGGCCCTTCAATATATGATTGTTTAACGAGTCTAGAGAAGGTAAACTAGGTGTTTTTTCATATTTAAAGAGTCTGAAAACAACTTAAAGATGACTCCAATGTTGTCCTTTATCGTAATTTTAGTCTCGCGAGGCTGAAAAAGAGATAAATTATCACTTGAAATACGCCCTTTCAAACCTTTTAACGAGTGGGAAAGGAAGCAAGATCACTCAACAATCTTTTCATGTTTAGAGAGTCTGAAAAGAGCTTAAAGATGACTCCAGGGGGTTCCTTTTTCATGTAACCATGTGAGCCCGTAAAAGAGATAAAAGGTTGCTCGATTGAATTCTCATGTATTTACGAGAACGAGAGAGAACAAAGACTAAGCCCGGTATTCCCCCAGCTTGAAAGCTGGGGGATTAACTCTAGAATGATCATCAAAGGCTGGAAACATGCCCTCCAAGCTTCAATTCATTCTTCGACTTTGAGGTTGTCACCAATTTCTATACTAGATGGAGAAAAAGGATAAGGGTGGATGAAATGAAGGTTCAAAAGAGGTGACTGTTTCATTTTTTAACGAGCTTGAAACAAGAAAGGAACTATGATCAGGGCTCTGGGTTCAATCCCTAGATTGTTGTTTCATTTTTTAACGAGCTTGCTACAAAGAGGAAAACTATGCTCAAAGCTTCTGTTTCATTTTTTAACGAGCTTGCCACAGAGAAGAGAAACTGTGCTCGTGACTTCTGTTTCATTTTTTAATGAGCTTGCCACAGAGAAGAGAAACTATGCTCATGACCTCTGTTTCATTTTTTAACGATCTTGCTATAGAGAAGAGAAACTGTGCTCATGACCTCTGTTTCATTTTTTAACGAGCTTGCCACAGAGAAGAGAAACTATGCTCGTAACCTCTGTTTCATTTTTTAACGAGCTTGCTACAGAGAAGAGAAACTATGCTCGTGGAATCTTCTTGATCATAGCTTCCAAGAGAATAATGCGCTGGAAGGAAACGATGTCAAGGGACAAAACTCGGTCATGGCTTCCAAGAGATCTTCACCTATTCTGACTGGCTTATTTTGGAAATTTTCATGTCAGTACATCTTTCTATACTTCCAGGGCCATTTTGGGGACCTAAACAATGTTTTTTTGGCTTGCCATAGTCAAACTGTAGAAGAATTCAAAGTTTGATGGAACAATGTGTAGTTCTCGAAAATACCTTTCCAATGGGATATCACATGCCTAAAACATAGGTCGTATGCAAAAGTTACGACCCCGGGAAGTTGAGGTACCAACTTACCCATCGAGGCCCACATAACTTTTGGCGTTTCATCTCCTAGGGTTAGGTTTTTAGATGTCTAGGGTTTTGGAATTCATGAGTAATGTTAAAAATGCCTTTGGAGTCTCATTGTAATCATTCTACTTAGACGGATATGCATAGAAACCACATCTCTTCTCAAAGATAGCTACCACCATTTGAGCAATTTGTTTTTAGTTATGCAGTTTTACAATTTCAACCTATTTTATTTATTCAATAGAAGTTATTGTTCACTAGATATATGTTGTTGTTCTCTGTATCTCTGTGGTATTGTATTAAATCTATTATTCATTTCGTTCCACTCATAAATTCGGATCATCCTGTTACTAGTGTCGGTTTCTATCCAGTAAGTACCAAGTTGTGACCCTTTTTTTCTCCAATCTGGATCCCGGTTTTCTCTGTTTTAGGGTGATCATCATTAAATTGGACGAGCTTCCTATTTTCTTCAAGGAAATATCTCCAATTTATTCTTCTTGTAATTTGTTTCAATGAACAACTCTATTCGTTGCACCTCTTGTTTGTGATTCTCTTACTCACCTGCTCTTCCTCAGGGTATTCTCCTCTCAGCATTGCATGTGTGCCTTCTCTTTTCTCTTAGTGATGTTTTTCACCTTTGGCCTCTTCCTCTACCAATCCTTGGGATGATCATGACTTCTGTTAAACGTGACCTACTATCTAGAGTCTGAATTTCTGAAGGGGAAATTGCACGGTGTCATGTTTTCAGGTCGTTTAGTTGACCCCTTTTTCCTTCTTCAAGAGACCAAAACCATCAATTGTTATTAAATTCTCCAACCATTGTTCTAAATTTCATTACTAGTCATGTGGCCCGATACCAATCTAGTTACGTTGGTAGTTGTAAGATCATGTTTACAAGTATAGGCAATCTTGTTAAGAAAACTTCCTATTTTCTTCACTAAAACATCTCAGTTCCATCTCACATGTCCACTTCATCAATTCCACATGTGATATCATGGTTAGTACTTTCAAGGCTTTTTTCCTCCCCCATCATTTGTTTGGTGTTTTCATTAATAAAAACATGAATACAAGATTCATAATCATAACCATATGAAGTCTTAAGCATAATTACAAATATGGGGGAAAACATGGTGTTACATCTTCTCCTTGTAAATTGGAGGACGATTCACCATTGATTTTTGGTTAGAATTAAAAATATAAGTTAAGCATTGGGTAATGGTGTCATTTATCATATATGGAGCATCCTCTTCATTGTTAATGGCAGAATGTCATTACTTTATCGTTGAAGTATTGATAATTATTGGAATACATTGCATGTCATAATTGAGAGAAT
>ML794932.1:33728-44653 GCA_009831015.1 Picea engelmannii
TATATATATATATATATATATATATATATATCTTCATTGTGGGAGTGTTGCATAAAACTATCGGTGTAAACAACATTGGTATTTGGCCACTAGAATCAAAATTGATAACACAGAGCTATGACGGTGTCTCAACTTTGTCCATTTGAAAATAATATTTTTGTGTTTTCAATCAATTGCATTTTTAACTAAGCAATAATGGGTTTGTTGATTGACATTGTTAGCTACTTGTTGTGTGCAAGCTACATTGAGAACAATATATCTTTGTATAAGACAGAGAACAAAGACTAGAAGTTATTTTTTTAGAGGATCCATGTTGGTGAAGTGAGTGCAATATAATTCGTTCGTTTACTGATCATAAGGTATCAGAGAAATTGAATCCTTGATTGTGATGTTGTTGCGAGAAATTTGAAGAGAATGTGGGCCTAGCATGGTTAAACAAAAATAAAAATAAAGGTTGGAAGACTTAAGTGCCATCAATGTTCAACTTCAAGAAGAGAACACATGATTGAAGGGGAAGGTCCATATGCATGAATAGAGGATAGAAAAGATGGAGAATAACCATGAGACCTTTCCCAAACTAATGCCATTGCTAAAGAAGAAATTTGATGAATGCCAAGACTCCCTCATTGTGGTTATGGTAGATTGGGACAAGTGTGTAGTGCAATTTATACAATTGGGAGAGAAGGTCATCCATATGGATAGTTGGTAGGAGGATAGGCTAACTCAAATGATGGTTTAGATACACTGAGAGTTGGAAAAGAAGGAAGAAGCATTGGCAAAGCTACAAGTAACTTTCCAAGAGACCAAGGAAGAAAAGAAACCTTCCATTTCCACTTCCAAGGTTGACACCATTAACAATACAACTTTGGTAAGCTTGCCTTCCTTAGAATATTCTCAAGAGAATTTCAATGAATTTGAAAATCACACTAGGGGCATTGGTTTGAAATTGTTACGGTAGATGGGCTACGATGGATAAGGGATAGGTAAGAGAAGACAAGGAATCATAAACCCCATTGTAGTTGCACCAAGGGTCAAGCATGAAGACCTAGGTCTCAATGGAAAAGGGGGAAATCCCATGACCATGAAGACCACTTTTGTGAAGGAAAGACATGGAAAAGTTGGCTTGTTCATCAAAATAAAGAGCAACAACAAAGGAAGAGGGAAGAACACAAGAGGGAAGAACACTCTCGCTCCATCCTTCTTATGGCATGTTATAGAAGGGAAACGATGAGGAAAGTTCAAAGACTTGGTATACAAAATCCCTCAAAAGAAGTGGAAATAAGATTGTTATAATCCTAAATTTCACCACACATGTAGACCTGGCATCAGGCCATCTTACTTACTATTTTTGCCAACGCAACACATAACAACTCTTCTTAAAAACACTATTTTTGAATATGTGCGTGCCCTACACCACTACTTCTCATGTATGTACACTAGATGCACCACTATTTCCCACGTACGTATGCTAGCTGCACCATTACAGCCCGCATATACCCACAAAAGTTGCAAAAAATAAAAAGTTGCAAGGGATTTGTTGAGATTACAGCCTATTGGGTAGTTTCCCAACCAATTGACCACCTATAACCCATCACCCAACCAAATAACCATGTTTTTGTCATATAAAAAGAGGTGTTGGGGTCTCATTCTAGGGAGAAACACAACAACAATGAAACTCTGCCCATTTTTCTTTCCCCCCCTTGCCCCAAGAATTTGCAGCCACATTGTGAGTTTTGAGCCAGAATTCCCTATTCTTGCCTTTTCCCTCATCCATAAGCCTATGTCCATTCTCTAGAGAGAAGTGTGAGAGAAGAAGGATACGTGGAAGAAGTTGGATCTTGGTGAAGAGGAGCCCAGGACCGAGTTCAAGGAGCAGTCGTCGATCTCATTTTGTAAGTAACTCTGTGAGATTAATATAAAGAAGTACTTTTTCCATCCCGCCATATGATGTGTTCAATCTTCATGTTTGATCTACATTTTGTTATGACATATAACCCACTAATTCATATATAGAATGCATGTTCGTAGTTTCTTTTTTGTCTTTTGGTGAATGCAGATCATCCCTGGGAGGAGATTTGCAATCTAGAAGTGACCAAACGCAAAGGGATCGACATCAGACACGGAGTTTAAGGTAAGACTACCGGATCTCTATACTTTGTACTTTATGCATGAATGTGGGGTGTTGTTGGGATAGTTATTAAAAGTAGGAAACTTTAGACGGTTATCTCTGCCTGCACTTTAGAACCCTAGTGTAGGCCATAGGGGGGGTTTCCCACTATAGCAGAATTGGCGACCATAGTAGTCATCCTCTTCCCTGATTGAAGTCTGCCTTCTCAGGGGTTTCTTGATTTAGTCCTGGTCTTTGTAGTTATATTCTTTGAGCCTAGGCTTGACGTCAGTTTCTTTATCTTTTAATGATTGCTTGTGTTTTCGTTGGAAGGGTTTTTCTTTGATGAGTCTGTGAGTCTTTTCTGTTTTAGCCTTTGTGGTTCTTTCAGTGACTCCCTACGATCTGTAGTAGACCTGAAGTCAGTTTCTTGGGTCTTGTATTGTCTTTACTTTTCCCTTTTACTTGCTTTAGAAGAAAAGAAAATAATTCATTTTCAAGTTTCTTATTTTGAAGCATAAAAAAAAAAAAGATTTCAATTTCTTGTTTTGTTAAGTAGTTAGGTTAGTTGTCTTTATTTTTCAGGAAGAAGAGTGCTTTCTTAAGTTATTTATTGAATAATTATGACTTTAAGTAGCTCATAGTCGAGCGAAATTCAGTTTTGAGTTTTATCTTTTAAAAGATCTTAGAAAGACAAGTTAGTTAGAAAACTTGGTTAAAGAGTTTCCAATTTGCAAATTTTTGTTTTTTGAAGAAGTAATTTTGTTTCCAGCATTTGTTCTTCTCTTTCGTCTCTTTACAAACACCATCAATTTCATTTATGTTCCTTTGACTTAAGATAAACCACTTAAAATTAACTCTTAATTAAAATTAATCATACTTTCATGTTTGTAGGGTCCATCAACTAGATTAGGCTAGAGCCTTGATTTAGGTTGGAGAGGAAACTCTTCAAGTCTATAAAACAAATATAGGTGTCTGTGCTAGGGAGTGAAAAAATTCCAGTAACATGGAAATTATCCGGGTCCCCCCTCTAACACAGGGGTTAAACAAGAGGTCGTGTGTGGAAAGGTAGCAAAGATAACCCCTCCAAAGCCATACCAATCGTAGCGGAGGAACACATACAGATGACTTATCTTGGGATTACGTTGATTGCATTTGCCACAGAGCTTCGTGGGTCTCGAATCCATTCGAGGTACTCAATCGTCTTTCGTAACACCTTCTTTCAATAACCTCGATAGGTTTCAAGCCTAATACCCTGCTCATTGCGATCCACCCGACTGTCGACTTTACCTGCCTAGTAGTTGTTCACAAGCTAGCAACCTAGTTGCCTTGATTTTAGGGACTTACACAGGTGACTGCGAGGGTATACTGTAGTACCTAGGGTAGACATTAGGCCACGCTTTGTAGAGTGTACCCAGAGGGTGCTTCCGTATTCTAGTTTCACTTGCATCGATAATTTTCTCTAGTGTTGGTTGTTGTAACTATTCTTCCAACTAGTAATAGTGGTTTGCTTTCTGCATCTCATAGGAACTTTTTATAGTGCATGTTTGGTATTCAACATTAGAAAATCCTTAGTGTGTCGTTGATTTTCTCACACGGTGGAAGATAAAGAGCTCTGCTGGTCGTGAGGGATTTTGGGCCTGCCGTCAGTTAACTTGGAGCCACCACTGCCACCGCGAAGGTGAAGACTTGACCAGGAAGGGTCATTTGAGGCGACCGGGCCATAGGAAACTGTACTCGAGTCAACTCCGAGAGGGGAACATTTGTTTCTGGAGGAACTGACTATTTCTAACCTTGGAGTGGAAGCTCTCATTCCATATAAATCTCTGATCACTGACTTGTCAGCGCCACTTTTGATACAGCTTGCCCCTCCAAGGGTAACACATCACGAGCGTCAGATGGTCCTGCAAGAAATGATGGAATAAAATGCTGCTACTTCGTCAGGGATTCCTCATACTCCCTCTACCACTACCACAACTGGGGGCATTCCGCCTCCTAACTCACCTTCGTAGGTCCGGGCCACTATGGTCTCGACTGCCTCTACCTCAGGCAGTGGTCCGATTCCGTCCATGGCGGTGATCACTGCACCTTTTACGCAGAGTGCAATGGGCCCTTCGTTTTCATACGGGATGCCCAACTTTGACACGAACTCAGTCCTCAGCTACTCCACCCTACAGAATTTGGGTCTGGGGTCAGGGAGCTCTAACGCTCCTCTCCAAGGGTCCATGGGGGGTACCTTATCCCCCTATAACGCTTTCCCTTACGACGGGGTTCATATACCTCCATCGTCCCCCTCGCTTGGCGGTGTTTCTTAGCAGCCCACCTAGTCGAACATGAATCACAACTTGTTCGGAGCAGGTACTCAAGGACCTTCTTCCAATACCACACCGATGGGCTCTTTGTCGTTCTCTTTGTTCGGCGCATTTGGTAACAATGCATTCTCGTCAGTTGTCATCTCGGTCGAGGGCGACCTTGGTTTTGGATCACAAAATCCTTCGTAGGGTACTATTCCTGCACAGGGGGCACACACTTCTCAAGGACCTTGGAATCTGTGGCAGGGATCAGTTCCCTCGTCAAGGATGTCGACCAGGGGCAACCCCTTCCATGGTCTATGGAACCCCGAGAAAGGCTCATTACCTATGCCCATCGGATCGACAGAGGGCAACCCTTTCTAGAACCTTTGGAACACAACATCAGGAGCAATCCCTTCTCTTCCCTCAATGTCCTATTACAGGAGTTAGCCGATGACATCTCAACCATCGCAATATCTGAATGCTAGCCTAGGCCATGGATTTTACTAGAACCCGGGCCAACAACCTAAATTTTCTTGGAAACCTGGTTCCATCCAAATCCCAGGCTCCTATTCTCTTGTACATACTCAACAACCTAAGCTACCATTTCTGGAAACTTTGCATTTGCCAAACTTGTCAAGATTATTGAATAACCCAATCTGTCACAATCCATGTTGGCCTGCTATGCTGACCAAGTTTCCCTCGGACATTCCAAAGTTCAGAGGCAAGCCTAATGAATATTCAGGCGATCATGTGACTACCTTTCACTTATGGTGCTCATCCAACTCTTTGAGAGACGACTTTGTCTAGTTGCGTCTGTTTCAATGCACTATTATCAGGAGTGCCTCGAAATGGTACAACGAGCTCGACCACTCAAGATACTCTACTTTTTGCGAATTGGAAATGGTTTTTCTAAACCATTTTCAACTACCTGTGAGATACGATGCCGACAAAGAACTACTAGACAACTTTGAGCAAACAAAGGCTGACCATATCTATTATCACATCCGAGAATGGCGGTGCTGAAAGAGTTTGATTTGATTAAAGTATCATTTCCACTAGCATTCTTGTTGGAATGGTTCCTTAAGTCTTTGGTACCCCAACTATCCAAGGACGTATCAACATCAGGGGTATTTTCGGAGGAAGAGGAAATAATGAGAGCTCAACATCTTGAGCTGATTTACTCTTAGTCTAGTTTTCTTTACAAAGTTTTGCTAGATGTGCCACGTTCTATTCGTGATAAGACCGGACACAAGTATGGACCACATGATGATGACATTGTTGGTTCATCACAAGCAAATCCCACTAATCCATTGTCAAACCAATTGCAACAATTTTCTATACAGTAGACATTGGCCAACCCAACTCCTAGTTTGGTTTCTGCCCCTACTCAGACGTCGGATGTACACAACATGCAATCGACGAACCTAAAGGCCAACTAGCAGGTCGAAGGGAAGAAAAAACATTGAAATAAGGGTAAGGGGGATAAGAAACCGACCAATAATGCTGGTGGGGGAAACACAGAGAGAAAGAAGTCGAAGTATTCATGCAACCTTGCACAGAAGACCACCCGACTCACCTGTGCCCTCAACTCACGGAGGCCCAAAAGTTATTAGCGCAACAGCAACTTGCAGTGTTAACGAACCCATTTCCTCATGGGAAAAATTTAACTCAAGCCTCTGCGAACGTGGATGGGGGTAGTCAAGGACCCCCTTCGTTGTCTAGTAATCCCTCGACCTCAAATATCTATATGTTGAAAGGTGAAGCTCACATAGATACTAGGGCACATGATTATGGAATGCCGAGTACTACTGAAAAGGGTAAAGAATATGAAAACCTATCTGTTCCTCTACAGATCAAGAGAATGATGGGTGAAACAATGACATGCATCCTGAAAGGGGCGTTCAAGAAGGATTCACATAATCCAAATGTGAGGGCCGCCCAAAACTACTCTATGGTGGAGGATTTGTCACAAACCCCTTGTGCAATGTTTGCTTTGGAGGTCCTCTAGAGCTTCCCTTCGTAGAGAAAGGCTATGATAGGCCCCTTAGGATCCAATGAGACATGTAATCTGGGAACTATCACGCTTGATACAACTGAATTGAAGCCTCGTCTCCCATACCACATCGCATTTCAGATAGTTGTGGCTCACTCCATGAAATATTCTACCCAGAATATTTTTCGTATCATGGTTGATGAGGGTGCCTCGACATGCGTGATGTCATTGATGTGTTGGAAGGCCATTGGCCAACCCATTTTGTCTCCTTCACCTACTTTTCTTACAGCTTTCGATGGTCATTCTTTTAGACCACATGGAATCATTCCTTCTTTCACCGTGCAGTTAGAAGGAAAGAATGTGTGCGTCGAAGTTGAAGTGGTCAATGAACCTCTCGACTACAACCTCTTGTTAGGAAGGAGTTGGACATATGCCATGCATGCAATGGTTGCCACAGTTTTTTGGGTCTTGTTGTTTCCACATGAGCGCTGAATCATGACCATTGATCAATTGTCCTTCTTCAGACCAGACCCTTCATCGGGGGCATCCACAGTCCCGATGATTGATAACCCACAACTCGACGTCGTCAACATGGGGGTTGGTTTGTGCCCACCTCTCATGGGTAATTTTTATTACTCGCCTCCTTCCAGCAATGTCAAAATGATATCAATTGTCCCCGAACAACCTAAGGTTGAAATCTTTTCAGTGTCGTCATTCCACACGACTTACTTTAATGATCAGTGGATTCTTCTCTCCACATCATCCATGATGGAAGGGAGAGGGAATCATGGCATGTCCATGCTCTTGTCCACGATAGAAGTTGTGTACTCTATAGTCTAACAAGCTTCTTCTGACCCCAATCTGACTCCTGCATAGGAGTTAGATCTAGTTCTCGAGCCTTACTGGGCTCAAGGTTCCCTTGCCACTATTGATTCTTTAGACTTGGTATTTCCTTTTAACGAGGTAATTTTAGAGGCATTGACTGGTCTAGAAATACCCTAGGATGATCTCCATCACAGATCATATTTCCTCCCAGAGATAGGAAGAATAGAGGCAGGAGAATTTGTGTTGACTATGACTGGAGATAGGTCTTGTCCTATCAATCCTCTGGCTATGCACGCAGTTTATACTGAGGGTAATATGGAAACCATCATTAAAATGATACCTATCGATATCTCCAAAACCCTTGGCGTCATGGAGAATGTCTTTGTCAGAGAGGATTGTTCCCCCGAGGAGATTCATATCTATATAGATTTATTTAAAGAATTTTGCAACATTCTTTCTTGGTCTTATGAGGAAATGTCGAGCATTGATCCAAGAATCGTTGAACATTATATTACGACATACCCTGACGCCAAGCCGGTCCGACAAAAGCTTCATCCAGTTAATTCTAGGAAAGTAGCAGCTATCAAGGTTGAAGTAGAGAAACTACTCAAAGTTGGTTTCATCTATCCCATCCAATTGACTCAATGGGTGTCAAATCCAGTTCCAGTCAACAAAAAACAGGGAACGATTCATGTATGTATGGACTTCCGTGATTTGAACAAGGCATGTCCAAAGGATAATTTTCCCACCCTATTCATTGACCAGATTGTTGATGAATGCATAGGTTGTGAGGTACTTTCATTCATGGATGGTTTTTCGGGATACAATCAGATATAGATTAAGCCCGAAGACCAGCATAAAACAACTTTTATCTATCCGTGGGGTACATTTTCTTATCGGAAGATGCCTTTTGGCCTAAAGAATGTTGGAACCACCTTTCAGTGGGCCATGTATTTTGATTTCCACGACCTCAAACACCTAGTCGAGGCTTATCTCAATGATTTAGTGACATGATCTCATAAGAAAGTTGATCATCCCACATACCTCCGAATTATCTTTGAGCAATGTCACTACTATTGGATTCACTTGAATCCAAACAAGTGTAGTTTTTGCGTGACGTCGGGTCATCTTTGAGGTTTTATAGTTTTGACAACAGGGATCATGGTCGATCCTCTAAATTTTGAGGCGATAGTTCAATTGCCTCCCCCGTGCACAGTCCCTCAGCTTTAGAGTTTACAGGGAAAAGCCAGTTTTCTTCGGTGTTTTATCAAAAACTATGCTGAGATCACTAAAGGGTTTATGCATTTACTGAATAAGGGAGTTCCTTTTCATTGGGACAAATCCACTCAATGCTCTTTCTAAGCATTGAAATGAGCCCTCATGTCTGCCCCTCTACTTCGGAAACCCAATTATAATAAAGATTTCTTATTGTATTTGGCCGTGACAGAGTCAACTATCGGTATGGTCTTGGTTCAGAAGGATGATTTGCTTGAAGAACACGTCATCTACTACCTGAGCCAAGGCCTAGTTGGACCAGAACTCAACTACTCCCACATTGAGAAACTTGTGTTGGCAGCAGTACATGTTGTCCAACAGTTTCGTCACTATATCTTGTTTCACAAGACCCCCGTCATTGTCATTGTGAATCTGTTCCAATACGTGTTGACATGACGTGTAATCGGCTTAAAGATCAATAGATGGATTGTTATCCTCCAGGAATTTGACTTGGATTTTTTTTCTACGAAATCCAAAAAGTAGTTGGTCTTTGCAGAACTTATATCAGAACTTCCGGTCGAGTCAGGTGATGTTACGCCTAAAGAATCACCGATTAAAGGAGATCTTTTTCTGATTTCATCTTCGGACCCCTGGTATGGAGATATACTAGTCTATCTCCAGACTTTGAAGTGCCCCGCCTCTACTTCCCGTGATGAGCGTCGACGTATACACCATCAGGAAAAAAACTATCTCATACTCGAAGTCACTTTGTATCATCGAGGTGTAGATTTCATCCTTCGTCGATGCCTTACTCATGAAGAAGTGAAACTTGTGCTTAACGACTGCCACATGAGAGCTTGTGGTGGTCATTTGTCTGGGTTGGAAAAAATCCAAAAGATTCTATGAGCTAGATACTATTGGTCGACGTTAATCAAAGATTGCATTGAATCGGTCAAGAAGTGCCACCCATGTCAAATCTTCTCATGGAAGATGAGGGCACACCCTTCTCCTATGTTTCTTGTCATCAGAGTTGGCCCCTTCACTAAGTGGGGAATTGATTATACTACATGCCACCCCCCTTCATCCAAGGGGCACCATTATATCATCGTAGCAGTGGACTACTTCACTAAGTGGGTCGAAGCTATGCCAATGTTCAAAGATGCTGGAGAGGCAAAAGCTCTCTTCTTGTTTAATCAGATAATAGCAAGGTTTGGCATCCTGAAGGAGATTGTCACTGACCATGGCAATCACTTTCAGAACAAAATGATATCTGAGTTAGTGTCAAAGATAGGTTTGAGACAAGAACACTCATCACTTTATTACCCACAAGTGAATGGTCAGGTGGAAGCTGTGAATAAGTATCTCAAGACCATTCTACAACGAATGATCAATTTGGCCAATTCAAATTGGCTTTTGATGTTGTACTCGACATTGTGGGCCTACCAAACATCTGTAAAGACTGCCACTGGTTTCTCACCTTTTCAACTCGTTTACGGGTTGGAAGCAGTATTTCCTATAGAATGCCATATCCCATCTCTTAAGTTGGCAGTACAGTTATTGCCAGACACTTCACCTCTTGAGGAATGCTTATTATATCTCGAGAAACTCAATGAAAAATGACGCGATGCAGCCTTGGCTAACGAGGCTCACAAGAAAAAATTCAAGTGTCAGTATGATTGGTTCATTTGTCCTTGGATTTTCTTTGAAGGTGACCTTGTCCTGGTCTATGACCAAGATAAGGATCCCCTGGGGGCAGGCAAGTTAAAACCCATGTGGTTTGGACCGTTCATCGTGAAGGAGGTATTAAAGAAGGGCACTTATCATCTGGTTGACTTTGAAGGGCTAGATTTAGCGGAGCCTAGAAATGGGCTCTACCTCAAGAAGTACTACTTGCAGGTGGGCCGCCTTGGGTGACTTCTTGTATATATGTATAGTTCTTATACATTTTAGTTTTTTTCTTTTTGTTTTATGGACGTGTCGTTTTTTATGTCATCTTTTTCACTGTGGCAGATGTCAAGTGAATCAAATGTGTTCGTTGGATTTGTGGACGGTACTAGCCGACACACTCGTAGTCTTTTTTCTGCAGCTTGGGTGATCTTCACACCTCAAGGCCAGTTGTTATCTTTTGGAGGTATCTGTTTAGGTGACGCCACAAACAATGTTGTTGAATACACTGCATTAATAGAGTTTCTTTGTGACGCCTTGTCGCATGGTATCTCTTACCTCCAGGTCTACTTAGATGCACAATTGGTTGTGTCCCAGTTAAATGGGGTTTACTGTGTTTATGATCCTACTCTACATCGATGATTCCTTAGGGTACGTCTCTTAGACTGTTTTTTTTATTACATTACGTATATCCATGTTCCTAGGAGATTGAATCAAATGATAGATACCCTAGCTAATCAAGTATTAGATTGGCATATTGCACACACATAAGAAAAATCAAACACACACACATGTAAATACATTTGTAAATAAGTGTAACCCATAA
>ML794932.1:44707-68084 GCA_009831015.1 Picea engelmannii
GTACATAGGTGGGCACAAGCGGCTCAAAAAATAACGAGTCTGGTATATAACACGGGGCTTATGCCCTCAAAAATATACAAAGAGTGCCCTCGGCACGAAAATGATCCACCCTAAGCTAAGAACGAGGCCTATTGGCCCTACCATAGTGGAATACAACATTTTCCAAATGCTAAAATAGCTAGACCCAAGTCCATGGCACCCCAACAACATGAGGCTGCATAGATGGTGGGATACCCTTGATCTTGGCCATGGGCACAATGCGGGTGAGTGCGGTCAAGTTCCGCTCCACTCATCTCAAAAATATCTCAGCCTCTCCGGCTGGAGGTACCCCCGCTGCTGCTATTGGTCTGAAGACCGTTGTTGGTAATGCCTCTAGTCGTGGACGACGCCTACTTCACACAAAATCAGTTGGATGCACTGGTCCCACGTCTGCACATAATAGATACAAAGTTGCCAGGTACTCTGGTATAAATAAAAATGATATATATAAAAAGAAACTAAAAATTTAAATTTTTTTAAAAGAAAACGTACCTAACTCTCCTCGCTCTGCTCCGAAAGGCATGGGCATGTCAGGATCCCTGGAGAAGTTGATCCCAACATAGGGGTAGTCCTCTATAGTCGAAATCTATCGACACCACCAGTCGAAAAAAGTATCATCGATGGCCTCAATGGTCCTCCCTTCCCCCTGTAGTGGAAACAATGCTGCCCATCTGCACACTATTGGGAAGGAGGCCACGTGCCCCCGTACTGTCTCTCGTGGACTAAGACTGGGTACCCTCTCAAAGAAGAAAGAGCACAGAATAATCCCGAACCCAAAGTTCTTGTTGTTCTACCCACGACACTCTGTGAGCTGTCTCTTCATGCACTCTAGCATGGCTATGCTCCAATCAAAAACTCGTGCATTTAAGAACTATACTACACAATACATATGCACCCGAGAGGCCTGATGTAAAGCCGCATATCTAGTGATCCTCCCAATAATTAAAACTATTACTTTTAGTGATAGGTTGGTGATTTTGTGGATCGGTACCTGGGAACCCACTTTATCTATTCCAGCCTCGCCGTGTTGCCCGATCAACTCAACAATGTTGTGAGGCCCAGAGGGAAAATCACGAAGGTTGACTGGTTCCCCTCTCCTCAAGAGGCCAGTCAAAAAATAAATATCTTCAGTCGTTGGAGTCAATGACTGTCCCTCGAGCATAAAATCCTCTGCATCTGGGTGCCAGTAATCCACCAAGGCATTCAACAGCCTAGGTTGTGCCCGCATGAGTGGACATCGGAATAATTTCCACAACCCGCATTGTTTTAATGCGGCAACAACAACGGGGTCTTCCTCGACTAGTATATCAATGTCCTCATGCTCCCTCTCTCTCCAATGGACATACATTCTGCAAAATGTCAAGTTCAAAGGGGAGTTAAATAATGCATTTTCATTTTTTTTATATGTTAGAGGATGTACTGTACTGGGAACAGTCGCGTATGTACGTAGGCAAATTATTCTTTGCCCATGTGCATACATGGTTTGTTCTTAGACAGCATGCGTACACGCAGGGCCGACCCTTTTAAGGGTGCACGCACCCCAAAAAACAAAAATAAATGCAAAAAGAAAGTATGGAAATGCAGGAGGAGCTAGTTTGTACTTACTTGCTCCAAGCGAAAGTTCGTTTCGTCCACTGAAGCTCCCATAATCAACTTCTTTCACAAAGGGGTGGTTTTGGATTTTTGGTCAATTCTCAATTTTCAATGGTGATAATGAGCTTCCAGCTTCTATTTATAGACTTTTTGGACCTTTTTGTCTTTTTTTGACCCTCGTCATTTTTTATGGCTTGAAAATCATGTAACGTGGTTCTTGAGTTTCTCATTGGATGTTATGATACACTTTACCTTTGGTTCGACGAACTTTTTGGGAGTTGAGACACTTTTAAGGTCCTTTGGTGAAAAGTCATTTTTCGAACTTTGTGCATTTAAGTTAGGATTCCACCTCCACTTGTTGCACCTCGTTGTCTTTTTTCTCTTTACCATAGGATTGATCCCATCGAATTGCGACACGGAACTGTCATTGCTACTTTATAAGTGTCGTAATTTAGTGGTAGAGCCTACCCTCACATGGATTCCCTAGGTAGATCCTGGTTTCATTTTGGTGTCCATGCTGTCGCTAATGACTATAGGCTCGGGAGTCCTTTTAGTATTTTCTTGATTATGAGTTTGTGCCTTCACATGTATGATATATTATCACTTTTGGCCTCACCCTCGGGACTCCCAAAAAAATGGGTCTTCTTTTAAGCCCTTTTCAGACCCTCTAAACATGAAAATATTGCCGAGAGATCTTGTTTCCCTTCACCCTCGCCAAACTAAAATTTGAAGGCACGTCTGTCCAACAGTAGTTTACCCCTTTTTTGGTCTGAATGGTCAATTGTACGAACAAAGGTATACTCTAGGAACTTCGGTTTGCTAGAAGAGTATTCTCAGGTATAAGTTTAACCCTTTTTCGGGCCTAAGGGACTAAATTTATGAAAAAGGAACCCCCACGGAGTCCATAGTTAAGCTCTTTTTATACTCCCTAAAATTGAAAAGATCTTCGATTGAGCTTGTTTATTCACACTCGTTAAACCGATCCAGAAGAACATCCATTATGGAGTCCATAGTTAAGCTCTTTTCAGACTCCTTAAAAGTGAAAAGATCATCGAGTGACCTTGTTCTTTCACACTCGTTAAATGGTTCAGAAAAACATCTACTAGCATGAGTTTACCCCTTTTTCCGACCTGTAGATTAAGGAGGAAAAAGTTACACCTCGAAATATTCTTCTCGTCGGGAGAGTTCGCCTAAGTAGATTTTATACTTTTTCGGGCTAACGAGACTAAATATAGAAAAAGGAAGCGAGTCCATAGTTAAGCTATTTTCAGACTCCTTAAAATTAAAAAGATTGCCAAGTGCTCTGGTCTTTATCACACTCATTAAAATGGTTTTGAGTAGACGTCTTTTCGGTGCTAATTTATCCCTTTTTCGAGCTGACTAGACTATCTTCGAAAAAGGTAACCCAATGGAGTCTTATTTTGCGCTTTTTCAGATTCTCTAAGAAAGAAAAACCACCGAGCTTACCTTCTCTGGGCTCGATTAAAATTACATTGAAGGACATTATCATTGTTTCTTATTAATCGCATTTTCATTCCTGCGTCTTTGGCCTAATGTAGGCTCCATGTTTCTCTCAACTGAACCTTTGAAGCATGCCTTATACGCAAGCCTTGTAGCACTTTTCCTTTGCGTCTTGACACCTTGACCCATGGAGGAATTTTCTCGAGTGTCCTTTCCCTGCACATGTCTCCTTGCTCTAAGCATTAGTGTGTTCCTTGTGCTTAGAACTAGTATGATTGCGACACTCGTTCCTCCTTTGTAACGTAGAATTATTTTATTCTTTTTCAAGCTTTCCAACATTATTGAAAAATACAAAAAAAAATCAAATATACCCCAAAAAGAGAATGGGAAAAGTATTTTATTTTTATGGAAGCACAATGAGTCACCCTTGGACAAAGCACATCCTTTCATTTGTTCATCAATATTTGGGATTTAATATGCCCTTAGGAAGTTATTCTCGTAACATAGAGTTGTGCCCTCCTCCATTTGGTTATCCTTCCAAACACATGGATATTTTGCATTGCCTCCTACATCGTGAACTTATTTCAATGTCATGCTGCCTAAGTCTGATCATCAGTCATGCTATTGTCCAAGGGAAGTTTTACCCAACTTGAGTCGGCCTTTCTGCAGTTCATCTCTTTCCCTCATGCCTGACCATCCCTAAAGTCCAATCAAGTCCTTGTTCGTAATCAATGAAGTTCTTTGCCTGATCACCGAGATCCTCTTGTATGTTCTCCAATGAGTCGTCGAAGACCTGTGGGTAGTGAATTTGTACACTCACATTACACTCCTACCCAACTTTTGAATATCTTGAATTTGTTTCTCGAGCTCTGAAGACCTCATATCCATCCATCAGGCGTTGTTGGCTTCTTGAAGATGGATACTATACATGTATATCTTTGATTTTGAGATGTAGATCCGTTGTGTATTCCTTGTGGCTACACTTTATATATTTATATGACATGGATCTGCAGTGTATTTGATTGGAAGCCATGATTTATTTCATCCTGAGCATGGGTATGCCCGCCTCAGTGAGACAATTGTTATTTTGCAGATGACACCTCTCGAACTCTGGTCCCGGGCTCACTCGCTTCGTACATTGGTAAATATTTGTAATGTATTTTGGCCATCATATTCTCTTCTAACCTCACACATTAGGGGGCATCTGTTATAATCCTAAATTACACCACACATGCAGACCTGGCATCAGGCCATCTTACTTACTATTTTTTCCAAGCCAACACATAACAACTCTTCTTAAAAACACTATTTTGGAATATGTACGCGCCCCGCACCACTATTGGCCGCGTATGTATGCTATTTGCAGCAGTACTTCCTATGTACATACGCTAGTTGAACCATTACAACCCACATATACCCACAAAAGTTGCAAAAAATAAAAAAAATGCAAGGGATTTGTTGAGATTACGGGCTATTGGGTAGTTTCCCAACCAATTGACTGCCTATAGCCCATAAACCAACCGAATAACCATCTTTTTTTCATATAAAAAGAGGTGTTGGGGTCTCATTCCAGGTGTTATCACTTTGTAAATCTATCCAGCTGAATAGACAAACGACAGAGGTAATTGTTTCAACCAACTTTAGAGCAGAGGCACTAACCTGCTCAACTCAGAGAGGGCTCTCTTGTGTCACTTGATATTTATTTTGGAAATTGGTGGCTAGATTTGGTTTGTTTTGGGGGTTTTAATAAAGTTTGTTGGCCAAGAAGAGGAGGGACACACAGGGCTATGGAGTAAAAATTATGAAATTGAATGAAAACAATGATCAGCCGATACAAGTCTCCAGAGGATAAAGGATAAATGAGGCAATGAATCTGAGTTGTAACTTAAAATAAATCAGAGTGGTAAGAGGAAAGAGGAAACAAATAATTGCATCAGAGCATTATGTAAATGAATTCTTAATTAGCTAAGAAGAAACATACACAGTTTAAATTGCTTAGGCCAAGAGCATCACAAGACAAATTCTGGGCCTTTAACTCTCCAATTTAAACAGAAGAAAGTGTAAATGGAATTAAAGAAACACAGGAAATACACACTATGAAAGAAGACAGAACTCATATCATAGCCAATTAGAATCTTTTCATAAACAGTTCCAAATGCTTCTGCATATGTATTCAATTCAGTCCCAGAAAAATTACAATAGAGTCCAGAACCACCAGAATTGTGCCCTTGCACTTTTGCCCATCCTTAATACACTCAGAACTTCTAATACTTATACAATTCGAGTTCCTTCAGTGTGCAACAAGTTACAATAACTGAAATGAAATGTTTCAGCTTCTACGATGATTACAAATGACATTTTTCATAAAAAACGTTTCATGATCCCTGCAGATTTCTCTGACCCTCCAGCTCCTTCCTCTGCCACATTCTCTTTGAAATGTCACTTATACTCTTTCAAATTTAATTCCATTTATCCATATACTCATTACATATTTGGGAATAATATATTTGAAATAAAAATAATTCCCAAATATTTTTCTATCCTGTAGAATTAAATTTCCATAATTTAATTCATGCCGATGGTTTTTAAAACCATTTCTTGTTTGTCCAATTCACTATTTCATTGTAAAAAACATTTATTGTTACCATTTCCCTATGAAAAACATTTAATGTGTAATGTTTTTCCAAATTACCGTTTCATTGTGGAAAAACATTTACTGTGTGTTTTTTCCAATTTACCATCTTTGGTAAACTGCCTTTTATCTTCTTCTTTTACCTCTGTAAAACCTTTGGATAAAGAATTATCCAAGTGTTCCTTTCATGTGCACCTTCCCATTTAATTCCTTTCCATGGAAATAAACGTTAATTTCTTTAATTTGTAAATGTGAAATTTACCTCTGTAAAACAATTTCACCGTGAAGAAGAATTTCTTTTATTGGAAATTCCATAATCTTTATTGAAATGCACTCCTGGAAAAATGCCGCACATAAAACATATAATAAGTGGTGCATTTATTATATCGGGCATGGGCTGGAGTGGTTTAATCCAAACTTATTTTACCTCCGATGTGCTCCACGTAAAAACACGTGTCCATGAAAGAAACCACGATAGTATTCCCTGGCCTGCCTTCACAAAATTAGCCTCCTCACTACTTCAATCTTCGATATGCATGTGTGCCCTCCATCCAACCTTTGACTTTTCCACATTATAAATTGAGATTTGTGCCCATGATTTGACGAGATTTCATAAATTAAATATTGGATTAAATATTAATATAAACATAAAAATAATTATACTAATAATAAAAAAACCCTTTTTCTATTTTCGAAGGGCTTTGGGCATATGAGGCTTAACTCATGACTTTGTGGATAGGATAAGGGTTCTTAATATAAGGAATATTTTTCATTTTCAACGGGAATACGAAAATAAGGGTAAAAATGAATGAAGTGATGGAACTAAGGGATTTAGATAAGAATTAAGGCTAGGTATAGGCTTGGGATATTTGCCAACTTTTGACTCATGGAGTACATAACTATTTTGGATGATCTATTGGGTGAAGGATTTAGGTGATGGGAGCTTGACGGAGCTAGTTAAACACTTTGAAAATCTGAGTAGAAAAATAACACAAGGACAAGATGCACTGGGAAAAAATTAATGCAAATAAGCAGGTGATCTATGGTTTGCCGAGCTTCATCAACTTTTGATATCAAGGGTTGGAAAACATGGTTTTAGGTAGACCGATTTTCTCCCCAATGTGCCTCTGAGGGCGCCACGCATCCATGAACGAAACCATAATGGTTTCCCCGACCCGTATTCGAATAATTATCTTATGCACTGCTTCATTCCTCGATATGTTCCTTAGTCGTTGATCCAGGCTTCTTCAAGATCGACAGTTCACTGAGTTATACCTTTTGCACCTCCACTATATTTGTCTACATGCCGCTGGATATAGCCCGGTCCCCCAAACTACCATGCTTCCACAGTGATATAACATTTCACTAAATTTCTGAAATTTGGATCCTGATCTAAAAATTGTTATGGTGATAACATTGGCTCCAACTGGGGATGTTATCCTCCCTGTGAGGTAGAAAAGAACTCATAGACCCAGTGCCTAATCCATTGGGATACTCCCAAAACATGTCTGTGTACCCTGCTCTTACCTGTCACCAATGTCTGCTGAAAACCAAACTTTGCACACTGCTCTCAACTAGATATTGAATACTGAATACACTGCTAAAATCTGACTACACACACTATTGGAAATCCAAACTGAAAAATGCTTGACCAATAAGATTATTTTTGCACTCCTATCTACTCTAAAACTACTAAAATGAATACTCAATCAAGTGATACTAAAGTGCCAATGCAACCAATCAAGCAATTGGCTTCCCAGTTTTTCTCCGCTCACATCTTTCTTAAGAAGGTAGACAAATGTAAATAATGGCAGCTGAAAAAAAAAGTTGAATCTAAAACTTGAATTTATGAATGAAACAAACTCCTTCTTCACTGACTACTGTAATAAGATGGCCACAGGATCTTGAAAACCATGAAAAATCATTTCTTCTTGATGAGCAAAAACAAAAAGACAAGCTTCTTTCATAAGTGTTTGTTGCTCTTGCTCTATTTCTTCAGTTCTGAGAATATTTTCAAATGAAATGGTAGCAATAGGTTTGTCTACTTCTCCATGCATCTCAACAAAAACATTCATACATTTTTGAACATCTTCAGATATGACAGCCATATGATGTGCATCAAGACTGTCCTCTTGTTCATCAAACAACTCTAATTTGGTTTCATTAAACTTTTGGAAATTTGTTTGAGGACTGTCATTTTGACTTTTAAATGAATGAATAGAAATAAGTTTATGCTTATAATCTTCTTGCAAATGTGAAAAGATAACATCATGCACTATTTCACAGTCTAGATTTCCCATGGATGCACTTTCAAAACCATGATTTTCAATTGAATCAAATAAAAGCACTACCTCTTCATTATTTTTCTGTATTTCTGATTAAAAAATGGCATATGTTGTTTTGTTGCTTTCCTAAAGCTCTATGTGATTTGTTTGTTCATTGATGGAAGTTTCCATAGATGCAGTTTCAGAATCCTCATCCATGTCTAGGCCACTTAGAATTTGAACAACCATATCATTCATAGGGGGAGAAAGACAACCTTGAAACACTTTGTCTTGCTAAAAATCTTGTTGAATATCTTCATCAAGTTTAGGGGAAGGAAAATGACTTTCAGCAACAATTTCTTGATAAGCTTCACCTTCAACCAAAGGAGCGGCTACTATTTGTTGTTGGGCTGAATATTGATAAATGGCTTCTATGATTTCATCATTCATACACTCTTCATTTGCAAAAACATTTTCAAGGTACTTAATGAAATGTTCACAAAATTCACAACAATCTTCAAACACCAAGGACGAAGAATTAGATTCTCCATAATGCTTAAAGAATGTTTTATGGAAATCTGTAAGAGAGTATAAGCTGCCTGGTTTTAAAACTTCATACCATAATCTTGCTCTCCCCTCTAAAGTAGCCATAAACATTTTCATCAAACAATCCTCATGAAATTCAACCCCCAGCTTCCATATGTGCATGTGAAATCTAATCAAGTGCAAGGCCGCATCATTTCCTTTCCCATCTTCGAAATTAGGAAAATATTTTTGCCAATTTATGTGAGGAATACGATTTGGAAAGACAGGAATATGAGATCGATGCATTGGAGCATACCTTACAGATATTGAACTCGTCTTCGAACAGTGGAGTCGCCAATAATTTTTTGGAAGCTAGATTCTGCATTGAGAGCAGAGTCGCCAATAAAAATTCAAATTTCTAGATTCTTCTACCAGTGGAATCGCCTTCAAACTGATTTTTGATGTGTGGATTCGCCAGAGAAGGAATACAACCAATATGTGCCTAAGTGTCTGCTGCTCTCAGACCTTAGAACTCAACCATGTTGTTCTTCCCAGGGAAAATTTTTCAATTTCGTCCCCGTCAATGGCGCCAAAATGTTAACACTCTGTAAATTCTATCCGACTGAATAGACAAACAAAAGAGGTAACTATTTCAACCAACTTTATAGCTAAGGCACTAGCCTTCCAAACTCAGAGAGGTTTCTCTCATGTCACTTGATATATCTATGAAAGTCGACGGCTAGATTTGATTTGTTTGGGAGATTTTTAATAGAGTTGTTGGCGAAGAAGAGGGGAACCCTATGGGCTATGGAGTCAAAATTTTGAAAGTGAACGAAGACAATGCATAGACTGATAGAACTCTCCAGAGGACAAAGGCTAAATAAGGCGATGAATCTGATTTATTCTTGAAATGAAAATATTTGTAGGAAGATAAAGAAGACAAATAACTACATCAGAACATTGCGGAAATCAATTCTGAATAAGATAAGAAGACAATCGCATAGTTTAAATTGCTTAGACCAAGAGCATCGTAGGATGAATTCTGGGCCTTTAAACTCTGCAATTTAAACAGAAGAAAATTTAAATGAAATGACAGGCTACAGGAAATACATAGGATGAAAGGAAACAAATCTCATATCACCACCTGTTAGAATCTTTTCATAAACAGTTCCAAATGCTTCTGCATATGTATTCAATTCAGTCCCAGAAAAATTACAATAGAGTCCAGAACCACCAGAATTGTGCCCTTGCACTTTTTCCCATCCTTAATACACTCAGAACTTCTAATACTTATACAATTCAAGTTCCTTCAGTGTGCAACAAGTTACAATAACTGAAATGAAACGTTTCAGCTTCTACAATGATTACAAATGACAGTTTTCATAAAAAACATTTCATGATCCCTGCAGATTTCTCTGACCCTCCAACTCCTTCCTCTGCCACGTTCTCTTTGAAATTTCACTTATACTCTTTCAAATTTAATTTCATTTATCCATATACTCATTAAATATTTGGGAATAATATATTTGAAATAAAAATAATTCCCAAATATTTTTCTATCCTATAGAATTAAATTTCCATAATTTAATTCATGCCCGTGGTTTTTAAAACCATGTCTTCTTTGTCCAATTCACCATTTCATTGTAAAAAACATTTATTGCTACCATTTCCCTGTGAAAAACATTTCCTATGTAATGTTTTTCCAATTTACCGTTTCACTGTGGAAAAACATTTACTATGTGTTTTTTCCAATTTACCATCTTTGGTAAAATACCTTTTATCTTCTTCTTTTACTTCTGTAAAACCTTTGGATAAAGAATTTTCCAAGTGTTCCTTTCACGTGCACCTTCCCATTTAATTCCTTTCCATGGAAATAAACGTTAATTTCTTTAATTTGTAAATGTGAAATTTACCTCTGTAAAACAATTTCACCGTGAAGAATAATTTCTTTTATTGGAAATTCCATAATCTTTATTAAAATGCACTCCTGGAAAAATGCCGCACATAAAACATATAATAAGCGGTGCATTTATTATATCGGGCATGGGCTGGAGTGGTTTAATCCAAACTTCTTTTACCTCTGATGTGCTCCACGTAAAAACACTTGTCCATGAAAGAAACCACGGTAGTATTCCCCGGCCCACCTTCACAAATTAACCTCCTCACTACTTCAATCTTCGATATGCATGTGCGCCCTCCATCCAACCTTTGACTTTTCCACATTATAAATTGAGATTTGTGCCCATGATTTGATGTGATTTCATAAATTAAATATTGGATTAAATATTAATATAAATATAAATATATTTATATTAATAATAAAAAACCCCTTTTTCTATTTTCGAAGGGCTTTGGGCATATGAGGCTTAACTCATGACTTTGTGGATAGGATAAGGGTTCTTAATAAAAGGAATATTTTTCATTTTCAACGGGAATACGAAAATAAGGGTAAAAATGAATGAAGTGATGGAACTAAGGGATTTAGATAAGAATTAAGGCTAGGTATAGGCTTGGGATATTTGCCAACTTTTGACTCATGTTGTACATGACTATTTTAGATGATCTATTGGGTGAAGGATTTAGGTGATGGGATCTTGATGGAGCTGGTTAAATAGTTTGAAAATCTGAGTGGAAAAATAACACAAGGACAAGATGCATTGGAAAAAAATTAATGCAAATAAGAAGGTGATCTATGGTCCACAGAGCTTCATCAAATTTTGGTATCGAGGGTTGGAAAACATGATTTTAGGTAGAACTCTTTTCGCCCCGATGTGCCTCTGAGGGTGCCACGCATCCACGAACAAAACCATAATGGTTTCCCTGGCCCGTATTCGAATAATTATCTTCTACGCTGCTTCATTCCCCGATATGTTCCTTAGTCGTTGATCCAGGCTTCTTCAAGATTGACGGTCTGCCGAGTTATACCTTTTGTGCCTCCACTATATTTGTCTATATTCCACTGGATATAGCTCGGTCCCCCAAACTATCATGCTTCCACAGTGATATAACATTTCACTAAATTTTTGAAATTTGGATCTTGATCTGAAAATTGTTATGGTGATAACATTGGCTCCAACTGGGGATGCTATCCTCCCTGTGAGGTAGCAAAGAACTCGTAGACCCGATGCCTGATCCATTGGGCTGCTCCCAAAACATGTATGTGTACCCTGCTCTGACTTGTCACCAATGTCTACTAAAAACCAAACTCTGCACACTGCTCTCAACTGGATACTGAATACTGAATACACTGCTAAAATCTGATTGCACACACTACTGGAAACCCAAACTGAAAAATGCTTGACCAACAAGCTTATTTGCGCACTCCTATCTACTCTAAAACTGCTGAAATGAATACTCAATCAAGTGATACTAAAGTGCCAATGCAACCAATCAAGCAATTGTTTTCCGATTTTTCTCCACTCACATCTTTCTTAAGCAGGTAGACAAATGTAAACAATGGCAGCTGAAAACAAAAGTTGAATCCAAAACTTGAATTTATGAATGAAAAAAACTCCTTATTCACTGAATACTGTAATAAGATGGCCATAGGATATTGAAAACCATGAAAACACATTTCTTCTTGATGAGCAAAAACAGAAAGACAAGCTTATTTCAAAAGTGTTTGTTGCTCTTGCTCTATTTCTTCAATTTTGAGAATATTTTCAAATGAAATGGAAGCAATAGGTTTGTCTACTTCTCCATGCATCTCAACAAAAACATTCATACATTCTTGAACATCCTCAAATATGACAGCCATATTATGTGCATCAAGACTATCCTCTTGTTCATCAAACAACTCTTATTTGGTTTCATTAAACTTTTAGAAATTTGTTTGAGGACTGTCATTTTGACTTTTAAATGAATGAATGGAAATAAGTTCCTACTCATAATCTTCTTGCAAATGTGAAAAGCTAACATCATGCACTATTTCACAGTATAGAGTTCCCATGGATACCCTTTCAAAACCATGATTTTCAAATGAATCAAATAAAAGCACTGTCTCTTCATTATCTTTCTGTATTTCTGATTGAAAATTGTTATATGTTGTTTTGTTGCTTTCCTGAAGCTCTATGTGATTTGTTTGTTCATTTCTTGAAGTTTCCATAGATGCATCTTCAAAATCCTCATCCATGTCTAGGCCACTTAGAATTTGAACAACCATATCATTCATAGGGGGAGAAAGACAACCTTGAAACACTTTGTCTTGCTGAAAATCTTGTTGAATATCTTCATCAAGTTCAGGGGAAGGAAAATGACTTTCAACAACAATTTCTTGATCATCTTCACCTTCAATCAAAGGAGGGGCTACTATTTTTTGTTGGGATGAATATTCATAAAGGGCTTCTATGATTTCATCATTCATACACTCTTCATTTCCAAAAACATTTTCAGGGTACTTAATGAAATGTTCACAAAATTCACAACAATATTCAAACACCAAGGATGAAGAATTAGATTCTCCATAATGCTTAAACAATGCTATATGGAAATCTTTAAGAGAGTATAAGCTGCCTGGTTTTAAACCTTCATACCATAATCTTGCTCTCCCCTCTAAAGTAGCCATAAACATTTTCATCAAACTATCCTCATGAAATTCAACCCCAGCTTACATATGTGCATGTGAAATCTAATCAAGTGCAAGGCAACATCATTTCCTTTCCCATCTTCAAATTTGATTTGGAAAGCCAGGAATATGAGATCAATTCATTGGAGCATACCTTACAGATATTGAACTCATATTCAGACAGTGGAGTCGCCGATGATGTTTTGGAAGCTATATTCTGCATTGAGAGCAGAATCATCAATCAAAATTCAAATTTATGGATTCTTCTACCAGTGGAATCGCCTTCAAACTGATTTTTGATGTGTGGAGTCGCTAGAGAAGGAATACAGCCAATATGTGCCTAAGTGTCTACTGCTCTCAGACCTTAGAACTCAACCATGTCATTCTTCCTAGGGAAAAGTTTTCAATTTCGTCCTCAACAACAGCACCAAAATGTTAGCACTCTGTAAATTTTGTCTGGCTGAATAGACAAATGACAGAGGTAACTATTCCAACTAGCTTTAGAGTTGAGGCACTAGCCTTCCCAACTCAGAGAGGGTTCTCTTGTCGCACTTGATATATCTATGGAAACGGGAAGCTAGATTTGATTTGTTTGGGAGATTTTTAATGGAGTTGTTGGCGAGGAAGAGGGGAACACTATGGGCTATGAATTCAAAATTATGAAAGTGAACGAAGAAAATGCATAGACTGATAGAACTCTCCAGAGGACAAAGGCTAAATAAGGCGATGAATTTGAGTTATTCTTGAAATAAAAAGATGTGTAGGAAGATAAAGAAGACAAATAACTGCAGTAGAGCATTGCTGAAATGAATTCTGAATAAGTTAAGAAGACAATCACATAGTTTAATTGCTTAGACCAAGACCATCGCAGGACGAATTTTGGGCCTTTAAACTCTCCAATTTAAACAGAAGAAAATTTAAATGAAATGACAGGCTACAGGAAATACATACGATGAAAGGAAACAAATATCATATCACCACCCATGAGAATCTTTTCATAAACAGTTCCAAATGCTTCTACATATGTATTCAATTCAGTCCCAGAAAAATTACAATAGAGTCTAGAACCACCAAAATTGTGCCCTTACACTTCTGCCCATCCTTAATACACCCATAACTTCTAATACTTATACAATTCGATTTCCTTCAGTGTGCAACAAGTTACAATAACTAAAATGAAACGTTTCAGCTTCTACAATGATTACAAATGACAGTTTTCATAAAAAATGTTTCATGATCCCTGCAGATTTCTCTGACCCTCCAGCTCCTTCCTCTGCCACGTTCTCTTTGAAATGTCACTTATACTCTTTCAAATTTAATTCCATTTATCCATATTCTCATTAAATATTTAAGAATAATATATTTGAAATAAAAATAATTCCCAAATATTTTTCTATCCTGTAGAATTAAATTTCCATAATTTAATTCATGCCCGTGGTTTTAAAAACCATGTCTTGTTTGTCCAATTCACCATTTCATTGTAAAAAAACATTTATTGCTACCATTTCCCTGTGAAAAACATTTACTGTGTAATGTTTTTCCAAATTACCGTTTCACTGTGGAAAAACATTTACTGTGTGTTTTTTCCAATTTACCATCTTTGGTAAAATACTTTTTATCTTCTTCTTTTACTTATGTAAAACCTTTGGATAAAGAATTATCCAAGTGTTCCTTTCAGGTGCACCTTCCCATTTAATTCCTTTCCATGGAAATAAATGTTAATTTCTTTAATTTGTAAATGTGAAATTTACCTCTGTAAAACAATTTCACCGTGAAGAAGAATTACTTTTATTGGAAATTCCATAATCTTTATTGAAATGCACTCCTGGAAAAATGCCGCACATAAAACATATAATAAGTGGTGCATTTATTATATCGGGCATGGGCTGGAGTGGTTTAATCCAAACTTATTTTACCTCCGATGTGCTCCACGTAAAAACACGTGTCCATGAAAGAAACCACGGTAGTATTCCCCGGACCGCCTTCAAAAAATTAACCTCCTCACTACTTCAATCTCTGATATGCATGTGCGCCCTCCATCCAACCTTTGACTTTTCCACATTATAAATTGAGATTTGTGCCCATGATTTGACGTGATTTCATAAATTAAATATTGGATTAAATATTAATATAAATATAAAAATATTTATATTAATAATAAAAAACCCCTTTTTCTATTTTCGAAGGGCTTTGGGCATATGAGACTTAACTCATGACTTTGTGGATAGGATAAGGGTTATTGATAAAAGGAATATTTTTCATTTTCAACGGGAATACGAAAATAAGGGTAAAAATGAATGAAGTGATGGAACTAAGGGATTTAGATAAGAATTAAGGCTAGGTATAGGCTTGGGATATTTGCCAACTTTTGACTCATGGAGTACATGACTATTTTGGATTATGTATTGGGTGAAGGATTTAGGTGATGGGAGCTTGACGAAGCTGGTTAAACAGTTTGAAAATCTCATTGGAAAAATAACACAAGGACAAGATGCATTGGTAAAAAATTAATGCAAATAAGAAGATGATCTATGGTCTGCCGAGCTTCATCAACTTTTTATATTGGGGTTTGGAAAACATGGTTTTAGGTAGACCTCTTTTCACCCCGATGTGCCTCTGAGGGCGCCACGCATCCACGAATGAAACCATAATGGTTCCCCCGTCCCGTATTTGAATAATTATCTTTTGCGCTGCTTCATTCCCCGATATGTTCCTTAGCCGTTGATCCAGGCTTCTTCAATATCGACGGTCTATCGAGTTATACCTTTTGCGCCTCCGCTATATTTTTCTATATGTCGCTGGATATAGCCCAGTCCCCCAAACTATCATGCCTCCATAGTGATATAACATTTCACTAAATTTCTGAAATTTGGATCATGATTTGAAAATTGTTATGGTGATAACATTGGCTCCAACTGGGGATACTATCCTCCCTACGAGGTAGAAAAGATCTCGTAGACCCAGTGCCTGATCCATTGGGCTGCTCCCAAAACATGTCTGTGTACCCTGCTCTGACCTGTCACTAGTGTCTGTTGAAAGCCAAACTCTGCACACTGCTCTCAACTGGATACTGAATACTGAATACACTGCTAAAATCTGATTGCACACACTACTGGAAACTCAAACTGAAAATTGATTGACCAACAAGCTTATTTGCGCACTCCTATCTACTCTAAAACTGCTGAAATGAATACTCAATCAAGTGATACTAAAGTGCCAATGCAACCAATCAAGCAATTGGCTTCCCGAATTTTCTCCACTCACATCTTTCTTAAGCAGGTAAAAAAATGTAAACAATGGCAGCTGAAAACAAAAGTTGAATCCAAAACTTGAATTTATGAATGAAACAAACTCCTTCTTCATTGAATATTGTAATAAGATGGCCACAGGATCTTGAAAACCATGAAAAATCATTTCTTCTTGATGACCAAAAATAGAAAGACAAGCTTATTTCATAAGTGTTTGTTGCTCTTGCTCTATTTCTTCAGTTCTGAGAATAGTTTCAAATGAAATGGCAACAATAGGTTTGTCTACTTCTCCATGCATCTCAATAAAAACATTCATACATTATTGAACATCTTCAAATATGACAGCCATATTATGTGCATCAAGACTATCCTCTTGTTCATCAAACAACTCTGATTTGGTTTCATTAAACTTTTAGAAATTTGTTTGAGGACTGTCATTTTGACTTTTAAATGAATGAATGGAAATAAGTTCCTACTCATAATCTTCTTGCAAATGTGAAAAGATAACATCATGCACTATTTCACAGTCTATAGTTCCCATGGATGCACTTTCAAAACCACGATTTTCAAATGAATCAAATAAAAGCACTGTCCCTTCATTATCTTTCTGTATTTCTGATTGAAAAATGGCATATGTTGTTTTGTTGCTTTCCTAAAGCTCTATGTGATTTGTTTGTTCATTGCTGGAAGTTTCCATAGATGCAGTTTCAGAATCCTCATCCATGTCTAGGCCACTTATAATTTGAACAACCATATCATTCATAGGGGGAGAAAGACAACCTTGAAACACTTTGTCTTGTTGAAAATCTTGTTGAATATCTTCATCAAGTTTAGGGGAAGGAAAATGACTTTCAACAACAATTTCTTGATTCGCTTCACCTTCAACCAAAGGAGGGGCTACTATTTATTGTTGGTCTGAATATTCATAAAGGGATTCTATGATTTCATCATTCATACACTCTTCATTTCCAAAAACATTTTCAAGGTACTTAATGAAATGTTCACAAAATTCACAACAATCTTCAAACACCAAGGATGAAGAATTAGATTCTCCATAATGCTTAAAGAATGTTATATGGAAATATTTAAGAGAGTATAAGGTGCCTAGTTTTAAACCTTCATACCATAATCTTTCTCTCCCCTCTAAAGTAGCCATAAACATTTTCATCAAACAATCCTCATGAAATTCAACTCCCAACTTACATATGTGCATGTGAAATCTAATCAAGTGCAAGGCAACATCATTTCCTTTCCCGTCTTCGAATGTAGGCAATTATTTTTTCCAATTTATGTGACAAATACGATTTGGAAAGCCAGGAATATGAGATCAATTCATTGGAGCATACCTTGTAGATATTGAACTCATCTTCGGACAGTGGAGTCGCCAATGATGTTTTGGAAGTTGGATTCTGCATTGAGAGCAGAGTCATCAATACAAATTTAAATTTCTAGATTCTTCTACCAGTGGAATCGCCTTCAAACTGATTTTTTATGTGTGGAGTCGCCAGAGCAGGAATACAACCAATATGTTCCTAAGTGTCTTCTACTCTCAGACCTTAGAACTCAACCATGTCGTTCTTCCCAGGGAAAAGTTTTCAATTTTGTCCCTGGCAACGGCGACAAAATATTAGCACTTTGTAAATTATGTCCGGCTGAATAGACAAACGAAATAGGTAACTATTTCAACCAGCTTTAGAGCTGAGGCATTAGCCTGCCCAACTCAGAGAGGGTTCTCTCGTGTCACTTGATATATCTATGGAAACCGACGGCTAGATTTGCTTTGTTTGGGAGATTTTTAATAGAGTTGTTGGCGAAGAAGAGGGGAACACTATGGGCTATAGAGTCAAAATTCTAAAAGTGAACGAAGACAATGCATAGACTGATAGAACTCTCCAGAGGACAAAGTCTAAATACGACGATGAATCTGAGTTATTCTTGAAATAAAAAGATGTGTAGGAAGATAAAGAAGACAAATAACTGCATCAAAGCATTGCTGAAATGAATTATGAATAAGTTAAGAAGACAATCACATAGTTTAAATTGCTTAGACCAAGACCGTCGCAGGACGAATTCTGGGGCTTTAAAGTCTCCAATTTAAAGAGAAGAAAATTTAAATGAAATGACAGGCTACAGGAAATACATACGATGAAAGGAAACAAAGCTCATATCACCACCCATTAGAATCTTTTCATAAACGGTTCCAAATGCTTCTGCATATGTATTCAATTCAGTCCCGGAAAAATTACAATAGAGTCCAGAACCAACAGAATTGTGCCCTTGCACTTCTTCCCATCCTTAATACACTTAGAAATTCTAATACTTATACCATTCAAGTTCCTTCAGTGTGCAACAAGTTACAATAACTGAAATGAAACGTTTCATCTTCTACAATGATTACAAATGATAGTTTTCATAAAAAACATTACATGATCCCTGCAATTTTCTCTGACCCTTCAGCTCCTTCCTCTGCCACATTCTCCTTGAAATGTCACTTATACTCTTTCAAATTTAATTCCATTTATCCATATTCTCATTAAATATTTGGGAATAATATATTTGAAATAAAAATAATTCCCAAATATTTTTCTATCCTGTAGAATTAAATTTCCATAATTTAATTCATGCTCATGGTTTTTAAAACCATGTCTTGTTTGTCCAATTCACCATTTCATTGTAAAAAACATTTATTGTTACCATTTCCATGTGAAAAACATTTACTGTGTAATGTTTTTCCAATTTACCGTTTCACTGTGGAAAGACATTTATTGTGTGTTTTTTCCAATTTACCATCTTTGGTAAAATACATTTTATCTTCTTCTTTTACTTCTGTAAAACCTTTGGATAAAGAATTATCCAAGTGTTCATTTCACGTGCACATTCCCATTTAATTCCTTTCCATGGAAATAAACGTTAATTTCTTTAATTTGTAAATGTGAATTTTACCTCTGTAAAACAATTTCACCGTGAAAAAGAATTACTTTTATTGGAAATTCCATAATCTTTATTGAAATGCACTCCTGGAAAAATGCCGCACATAAAACATATAATAAGTGGTGCATTTATTATATCGGGCATGGGCTAGAGTGGTTTAATCCAAACTTATTTTACCTCCGATGTACTCCACGTAAAAACACGTGTCCATGAAAGAAACCACGGTAGTATTCCCCGACCTTCCTTCACAAAATTAACCTCCTCACTACTTCAATCTCCAATATGCATGTGCGCCCTCCATCCAACCTTTGACTTTTCCACATTATAAATTGAGATTCGTGCCCATGATTTGACGTGATTTCATAAATTAAATATTGGATTAAATATTAATATAAATATAAAAATATGTATATTAATATAAAAAACCCCTTTTTCTATTTTCGAAGGGCTTTGGGCATATGAGGCTTAACTCATGACTTTGTGGATAGGATAAGGGTTCTTAATAAAATGAATATTTTTCATTTTCAACGGGAATACAAAAATAAGGGTAAAAATGAATGAAGTGATGGAACTAAGGGATTTAGATAAGAATTAAGGCTAGGTATAGACTTGGGATATTTGCCAACTTTTGACTCATGGAGTACATGACTATTTTGGATGATCTATTGGGTGAAGCATCTAGGTGATGGGAGCTTGACAGAGATGGTTAAACAGTTTGAAAATATGAGTGGAAAAATAACACAAGGACAAGATGCATTGGGAAAAAATCAATGCAAATAAGAAGGTGATCTATGGTCCGCTGAGCTTCATCCACTTTTGATATCGCGGGTTGGAAAACACAGTTTTAGGTAGACCTCTTTTCACCCCAATGTGCCTCTGAGGGTGCCACACATCCATGAAAGAAACCATAATGGTTTCCTCGGCTCGTATTCAAATAATTATCTTCTGCACTGCTTCATTCCCCAATATGTTCCTTAGTCGTTGATCCAGGCTTCTTCAAGATTGACAGTCTGCGGAGTTATACCTTTTGCGCCTCCTCTATATTTGTCTATATGCCACTAGATATAGCCTGATCCCCCAAACTATCATGCTTCCACAGTGATATAACATTTCACTAAATTTCTGAAATTTGGATCTTGATCTGAAAATTGTTATGGTGATAACATTAGCTCCAACTGGGGATGTTATCCTCCCTGCGAGGTAGGAAAGAAATCATAGACCCAGTGCCTGATCCATTGGTCTGCTCCCAAAACATGTCTGTGTACCCTGCTCCAACCTGTCACTAGTGTCTGCTGAAAACCAAACTCTGCACACTGCTCTCAACTGGATAATGAATACTGAATACATTGCTAAAATCTGATTACACACACTACTGGAAATCCAAACTGAAAAATGCTTGACCAACAAGATTATTTGCGCACTCCTATCTACTCTAAAACTGCTGAAATGAATACTCAATCAAGTGATACCAAAGTGCCAATGCAACCAATCAAGCAATTGGCTTCCCGATTTTTCCCCGCTCACATCTTTCTTAAGCAGGTAGACAAATGTAAACAATGGCAGCTGAAAACAAAAGTTGAATCCCAAACTTGAATTTATGAATGAAACAAACTCCTTCTTCACTGAATACTGTAATAAGATGGCCACGGGATCTTTAAAACCATGAAAAATCATTTCTTCTTGATGAGAAAAAACAGAAAGACAAGCTTCTTTCATAAGTGTTTGTTTCTCTTGCTCTATTTTTTCAGTTCTGAGAATATTTTCGAATGAAATGGCAGCAATAGGTTTGTCTACTTCTCCATGCATCTCAACAAAAACATTCATACATTCTTGAACATCTTCAAATATTACATCCATATTATGTGCATCAAGACTATCCTCTTGTTCATCAAACAACTCTGATTTGGTTTCATAAAACTTTTGGAAATTTGTTTGAGGACTCTCATTTTGACTTTTAAATGAATGAATGGAAATAAGTTCCTGCTCATAATCTTCTTGCAAATGTGAAAAGCTAACATCATGCACTATTTCACAATCTAGAGTTCCCATGGATGCACTTTCAAAACCATGATTTTCAAATGAATCAAATAAAAGCACTGCCTCTTCATTTTCTTTCAATATTTCTGATTGGAAAATGGCATATGTTGTTTTGTTTCTTTCTTGAAGCTCTATGTGATTTGTTTGTTCATTGATGGAAGTTTCCATAGATGCAGTTTCAGAATCCTCATCCATGTCTAGGCCACTTATAATTTGAACAACCATATCATTCATAGGGGGAGAAAGACAACCTTGAAACACTTTGTCTTGCTGAAAATCTTGTTGAATATCTTCATCAAGTTTAGGGGAAGGAAAATGACTTTTAGCAACAATTTCTTAATCAGCTTCACCTTCAACCAAAGGAGGGGCTACTATTTGTTGTTGGGCTAAATACTCATAAAGGGATTCTATGATTTCATCATTCATACACTCATCATTTCCAAAAACATTTTCAAGGTACTTAACAATCTTCAAAGACCAAGGATGAAGAATTAGATTCTCCATAATGCTTAAAGAATGTTATATGGAAATCTTTAAGAGAGTATAAGCTCCTCGGTTTTAAACCTTCATACCATAATCTTTCCCTCCCCTCTAAAGTAGCCATAAACATTTTCATCAAACAATACTCATGAAATTCAACCCCCAACTTACATATGTGCATGTGAAATCTAATCAAATGCAAGGCAACATCATTTCCTTTCCCATCTTCGAATTTAGGCAGATATTTTTCTCAATTTATGTGAGGAATACGATTTGGAAAGCCAGGAATATGAGATCGATTCATTGGAGCATACCTTGTAGATATTGAACTCATCTTCGGACAGTGGAGTCGCCAATGATGTTTTGGAAGTTGGATTCTGCATTGAGAGTGGAGTCGCCAATAAAAATTCAAATTTGTGGATTCTTCTACCAGTGGAATCGCCTTCAAACTGATTTTTTATGTGTGGAGTCGCCAGAGCAGGAATACAGCCAATATGTGCCTAAGTGTCTGCTGCTCTCAGACCTTAGAACTGAACCATGTCGTTCTTCCCAGGGAAAATTTTTCAATTTCGTCCCCGACAACGGTGCCAAAATGTTAGCACTCTGTAAATTCTGTCCAGCTGAATAGACAAATGACAAAGGTAACTATTTCAACCAACTTTAGAGCTAAGGCACTAGCCTACCCAACTCAGAGAGGGTTCTCTTGTGTCACTTGATATATCTATGGAAACCGGTGGCTAGATTTGATTTGTTTGGGAGATTTTTAATAGAGTTGTTGGTGAAGAAGAGGGGAACACTATGGAATATGGAGTCAAAATTATGAAATTGAACGAAGACAATGCATAGACTAATAGAACTCTCCAGAGGACAAAGGCTAAATAAGGCGATGAATCTGAGTTATTCTTGAAATAAAAAGATGTGTAGGAAGATAAAGAAGACAAATAACTGCATCAGAGCATTGTTGAAATGAATTCTGAATAAGTTAAGAAGACAATCACATAGTTTAAATTGCTTAGACCAAGAGCGTCGCAGGATGAATTCTGGGCCTTTAAACTCTCCAATTTAAACAGAAGAAAATTTAAATGAAATGACAAGCTACAAGAAATATATACGATGAAAAGAAACAAAGCTCATATCACCACCCGTTAGAATCTTTTCATAAATAGTTCCAAATGCTTCTGCATATGTATTCAATTCAGTCCCAGAAAAATTACAATAGAGTCTAGAACCACCAGAATTGTGCCCTTGCACTTCTGCCCATCCTTAATACACTCAGAACTTCTAATACTTATACAATTCGAGTTCCTTCAGTGTGCAACAAGTTACAATAAATGAAATGAAACGTTTCAGCTTCTACAATGATTACAAATGACAGTTTTCATAAAAAATGTTTCATGATCCCTACAGATTTCTCTGACCCTCCAGCTCCTTCCTCTGCCACGTTCTTTTTGAAATGTCAATTATACTCTTTCAAATTTAATTCCATTTATCCATATTCTCATTAAATATTTGGGAATAATATATTTGAAATAAAAATAATTCCCAAATATTTTTCTATCCTGTAGAATTAAATTTCCATAATTTAATTCATGCCCGTGGTTTT
>ML794932.1:68428-92138 GCA_009831015.1 Picea engelmannii
ATTTAATTCCATTTATCCATATTCTCATTAAATATTTGGGAATAATATATTTGAAATAAAAATAATTCCCAAATATTTTTCTATCCTGTAGAATTAAATTTCCATAATTTAATTCATGCCCGTGGTTTTTAAAACCATGTCTTCTTTGTCCAATTCACCATTTCACTTTGTAATGTTTTTCCAATTTACCGTTTCACTGTGGAAAAACATTTACTGTGTGTTTTTTCCAATTTACCATCTTTAGTAAAATACCTTTTATCTTCTTCTTTTACTTTTGTAAAACCTTTGGATAAAGAATTATTCAAGTGTTCCTTTCACGTGCACCTTCCCATTTAATTCCTTTCCATGGAAATAAACATTAATTTCTTTAATTTGTAAATGTGAAATTTACCTCTGTAAAACAATTTTACCGTGAAGAAGAATTTCTTTTATTGGAAATTCCATAATCTTTATTGAAATGCACTCCTGGAAAAATGCCGCACATAAAACATATAATAAGTGGTGCATTTATTATATCGGGCATGGGCTGGAGTGGTTTAATCCAAACTTCTTTTACCTTCGATGTGCTCCACGTAAAAACACATGTCCATGAAAGAAACCACGGTAGTATTCCCCAGCCCGCCTTCACAAAATTAACATCCTCATTACTTCAATCTCTGATATGCATGTGCGCCCTCCATCCAACCTTTGACTTTTCCACATTATAAATTGAGATTCGTGCCCATGATTTGACGTGATTTCATAAATTAAATATTGGATTAAATATTAATATAAATATAAAAATATTTATATTAATAATAAAAAACCCCTTTTTCTATTTTCAAAGGGCTTTGGGCATATGCGGCTTAACTCATGACTTTGTGGATAGGATAAGGGTTCTTAATAAAAGGAATATTTTTCATTTTCAACGGGAATACGAAAATAAGGGTAAAAATGAATGAAGTGATGGAACTAAGGGATTTAAATAAGAATTAAGGCTAGGTATAGGCTTGGGATATTTGCCAACTTTTGACTCATGGAGTACATGACTATTTTGGATGATCTATTGGGTGAAGGATTTAGGTGATGGGAGTTGGACAAATCTGGTTAAACACTCTGAAAATTTGAGTGGAAAAATAACACAAGGAAAAGATGCATTGGGAAAAAATTAATGCAAATAAGCAGGTGATCTATGGTCCGTTGAGCTTCATCAACTTTTGATATCGGGGGTTGGAAAATAGGATTTTAGGTAGACCACTTTTCGCCTCGATGTGCCTCTGAGGGCGCCATGCTTCCACGAAAGAAACCATAATGGTTTCCCTGGCCCGTATTCGAATAATTATCTTCTATGCTGCTTCATTCCCCTATATGTTCCTTAGCCATTGATCCATGCTTCTTCAAGATCGACGGTCCGTCAAGCTATACCTTTTGCGCCTCCACTATATTTGTTTATATGCCGTTGGATATAGCCCGATCCCCCAAACTATCATGCTTCCACGGTGATATAACATTTCACTAAATTTCCAAAATTTGGATCTTGATCTGAAAATAGTTATGGTGATAACACCAGGGAGAAACATAGTAACAGTGAAACTCTGCCCGTTTTGCTTCCCCCCCTTGCCCCAAGAATTTGTAGCCACATTGTGAGTTTTGAGCCAGAATTCCCTATTCTTTCCTTTTTCCTCATCCATAATCCTATGTCCATTCTCTAGAGAGAAGTGTGAGAGAAGAAGGATATGTTGAAGCATTTGGAGCTTGGTGAAGAGGATCCCAGGACCAGGTTCGAGGAGCAGTCATCAATCTCATTTTGTAAGTAACTCTGTGAGATCAATATAAAGAATTATTGTTTCCGTCCCGCCATATGATGTGTTCAATATTCATGTTTGATCCACATTTTGTTATGACATCTAACCCACTAATTCGTATATAGAATGCATGTTCGTAGTTTCTCGTTTGTCTTTTGGTGAATGCAGGTCATCCTTGGGAGGATATTTGCAGTCGAGAAATGACCGAACGCAAAGGGATTGACATCGGATGCATAGTTTAAGGTAAGACTATCGGATCCCTATACTTTGTACTTTATGCATGAATGTGGGGTGTTGTCAGGATAGTTGTTAAAAGTAGGAGACTTTAGATGGTTAGATTTTCCTGCACTTTAGAACCCTAGTGTAGTCCGTAGGGGGGTTTTACCACTATAGCAAAGATCATCCAAAATAATAAGACAAAGAGAAAGAGGTATGCAACAAGTGAGACATCCCTTGTTTGTCATTGTTGCAAGAAGAAAGGCTAGAGATATTCCAACTGTTGGTATGCCAAAGTATGTTTATTTTGTGGGAAGAAATTCCATCTGGAGGCATATTGCTAGGAAAATCATGCCACATGCCACAAGTGTTATCGGACTAATCGGTAGGTGCGGACACTAACAGATCTCCCTAGATACACCTGGATCTAGAACAAAACAGGACAGGACATGACTCTTTCCCTAAGTTTTGACCATTGAATTAACTAATAGGAAGGAACAAGTAACATACCTTTATATCGCTTCCTAGGGTCTCTGTTGCTCCCGCTTCGCTCCGATGCTCTCGTGCGGTCAAGACCAAGACAACAAAAACCAACCAAAGTGAAGATAGCAAAATATATTCAACTGTCAACTTATGTGTATTATCAAGGAATTACACAATAAAGTGAGAATAGCTTTATGGGAAAGGGACATGCCACTGTATCATATTGATTGAAAGTAAAGATTACAACCTGATCGCCTTGATGTCGCAAGCTTCCTTTCGATGGCTCTTGTCTCCAACACACACACTTGCTCAATCCTTGCATGAAGAATATCAAATCCTCTTGATAGACTTGCTAGAGTCTCCAAGCTGTTGTTCAAGCTAAGTCCTTCACACAATTCTTTCACCAATTCTCCAATGAATCTTGATTAACCTTTTCCATGAGAATTCCCTCAGTATATAGGAGAGAATGAGATAGTTATTTGGAAAATAATGATCCCACAATATCAGGGAATCCAGTACAAAGATAACCATTCGAATGCCAACCCATTCTTCTAGAATATTCCCTTCTAGAAACATCGAGAATTCATCTTTTTCCATGCTTTAGGATGATTTCGCACCCTAGCTATTCAACACAGTGCGAGAAGTTTGCACCCTGGGTTAAGGAAGCCTGTGAGAATGGGTCATTCTCGCACCCTGGCATACTAGCAGCCTGCGAACCTTCTTCAAAAGTGAGTTTTATGAGAAGAGATGAAAGTAACTTTTCTCAGGAGAAAGTTCTTATGAAGAGCCTGAGTACACCATCATGATGACCAAAATCATGGGTAACAGAATGCCCCCAAAGTATGAGGTTGGAACCAGTGACAGCCGAAAGACTTTGTAAGCTGCATGTGTGTGTTGGAAACCAAGAGCACACCTAATCAGAAACCTGCGAACAACCAAGCATCTACAGAATATCATATATATTAATTCTGAGGTAGGCATTCCCATACTCAGATCACAGACTGATGACATTGTAGACATGTTTCATGGACACCAATCATACACTATGGATCCATTCCGTCAAAATATAGCATAGCCACCAGGAATACACTGTGGATCTATGTGAGAAATTTCAAATTAAGACGACATAGCCACGAGACATACACAATGGATCTATGTGTCGCAAATTATACAGACTCCATCGCAACCTGGACAAAAGGATAATATCCAGGGTCTTCAATCTCGTCGCCCAAAAAGTACGAATCTAACCATGTGATTACGTGTGTTGAAGTCGAATATGGCAGAAACCACTTGATTACCGGTCATTGATGAAACTGTTAACAAGTGCGAGGGAAATCACCATTGATGTCAATGACTCCCAAGGTACTCTAGTACAATCCATCGAGTATGAATGAGTGAGTTGAAGTCAAACAGTCGATGGAATCTTTCGATCAGGGGTCAATAATGTAAACCCATTGTCGAAAGAGAGGAAACCTGCCATTGAGGCATGCAAGCTCCAAGGTACCAACGAATTTCTAAGTCTTGATTCTGGATAATGAGCTGAAGTCGACGGAACAAAACTCGTCACAGGAGGGCCTTGATGTATCCCCCATCAATGACATGAAATGAGTAACAGATTTTGAAGGTGAAACAGAGTATGATGTAAATTGAAATGGACATAGGGAAGGCCGATACGGAGAGAATGGACAACTGCAGATGGCCAACTCAATAAAGGTTTCAGATGGACTTCTCTTGAACATATGAATGACATGACCAATGATTTGGAAGCATTGACTCAAAGACGACACAGGGAATGACCTTGTAGCAAATCAAATGAGAGACAAATGGATTTCCCAAACCAGCTTCAAATATAATGAATAGGGGGTGTCATGTTCAAGAGTGACACTTACTGCCAATCAATACGAAGATGAAAACATATCCCTTTCCCAAATTTTCTCCCACCATTTCTGCCGAGTACCTCTTTATTTTTACGCAAGCTTGAGGAGGATAACATATGCTTTTTGATATAAGATTATCCTTCGGATAAGTCCTTCGGAGTATGTTTAACGAACCCTAAGAAGGAGTGGTTCGATCCCATTACAGGTTTGTCAATGTTTGTTTAACGAGTCCAAAGATAGAAAACTCGAAGGTTTTTCATGATTATAGAGTCTGGAAAAACACTTAAAAGAGAACTCTCTCAGTTCCTTTTTCATAAAATAGCCTGGATGAAACCGAAAAAGAGATAAATTATTGCTCACCAGACGCTTTCTTCAAATACTTTATCGAGCGTGAAAATAGCAAGGTCGCTCGGCTATCTTTTCATGTTTAGAGAGTCTGAAAAGAGATTAAAGAGGACTCCAGGGGGGTTCCTTTTTCGTATAACCTTATTGAGCCCGAAAAAGTGATAAAAGTATGCTTGATCGCGTTCTCATGTATTTTCGAGCACGAGAACGGACAAAGACCACGCTCAAGGTTTTATACAAAAACCATAAAAAAAAATCAAAGCACGCAATGACAAAGAAAAAATATGTCTGCATCCATGTATATGAACATCAAAGTCATTACGCCTGCAAAAGTTACACTCAAAGGACATTAGGGATTAGGGTTTAATAGATAAATAATCATAAAAAACCAAATAACATGGTAAAAGTAAATATAAAGGAGTAAAACTCTTTTTACCATATCATTTTCACTTTTCCACTATTTGAGCTCAAAAACCCCTCTTTTACCCTCGAAGTTCGGCGTCAGATTGCGGGAGTTACGAGCGTCCATTCGTCGAGCCGTCAGCGACAGTGAGGTAGGCTCTTTCTACTCTACTCTTTCATGGTTTAATTTTGCATTTCCATTGGTTAAAAATTAATTTTTGAGTTGATTTTATGAGCCCTACTTACGCTCTGCCATTCTTGTAGGTGGGCTACACGGGACCTGTGAGAATGGGTTATTCTCGCAGGTGAGCCCACAGCAGGCTGCGAGGTTCTTGCACTATGCCCAAAGGACACCTACGAGAACTGCAAAGCACAATTTTTTTTTTATAAATTTTACTCAATGAAAAAAGAACCAATTCATGAATAGAGTTGCTAATCCTCTTTTTGTGCTCCTTATGCAGGTAATTGGCCATCAAAATGGTTCTTGAATGGCGTGAAAGGGAGCATGAAGAAGACAATTCAATTGCCAAAAATCATCCACCTACTATCGCTGCTTTGAGAAACTGTGGCCTTCTGAAGTACTTTCGTATACCGGGCATGAGGACCCAAGTCAGGTTATTAGAGTACCTTGTGCATATGTGGGATCCCGATCAGCAGGTATTTCATGTGGGGGTCCACACACTGTCCTTAGATATTGAGGACATTTACTTCTTGACTGGCCTGTCATGGCGGGGGTATCATATGAGCCTGACTGATAGCAGAGGTGGTGGGCTGCCCATGAGTGAGTACTGTCGTTTACACTATGTTCCCGAGGAAGAAAGGAAAAGTAGATATTTGGGGGGTACGGGATTTGACCCTCCGTACTATCTTGTTCACCATAGCTCGGATGGCGGGGAGCTCCACTCCTCACATGGCACTTCAGAGTTACTTCCAGTATGCTATAGAGTGTACTGAACCTCGGGTTTTCAACTGGGAAGATGCAGTGCTTCGTAGCATAAAAAGACAGTTGACCAAATGCAGACGAGGCAACCTGAAGAAATTCGGGTACGGATCTTTGTTAGTTTCCTTCTTCTTTGAGACGGTTCCATTAATGAGACTGCAAGTTGAGTGGAATTTACCAGTTCCCAGGGATCCAAGAATGTTGAGATGGTGTCAGCTCATGGCCCGACACGTAGCTGGATCGATCATCAAGTATGATGATACCTTCTTTGACTTGCTGCAACCACAGATATTGATGGTTGACGATTACGCTTATGCCAAGTTGGATTTCCGAGGAGATCCAGACTTAGTGCTGCCAGAGGATGCTCAGTGGGGGGAACTTGGTAAGAAGTACACACATTTTTTCTTTTTAAATGTTTTTGTGAATTTTTCATATTCAAATGTTTTTGTTTTATAAGTTCGTCCAAAGACTTAATACAAAAATTTGTTTTTGATGACACAGATGTTGGACCTTACCGACCTCCTGGTACTTCTCCCATTCAATGGCGAGGAGAGGTAGCGCCAACGCCACAATATGCTGAGGATTATCAAGTAGTGGAACAAAACCTAGAGGGCTTGACCGCAGATATTCTAGACATGCTTCTTGAAGAGGTTCCACGATGCGATCAACGTCATACAGTAGGAGTGTCAGGGTCCATGAGTCGACTGCTCCGTAGAGTTTCCCGGGCAGTCGTGTGTTACCGTGAACGTCATCCATGACATCACTTTGTAGAAGCTATGAGCTTCCGATTTTGACATTTTGGTCTTCGGACAAAACTTTTTGTAAAAAACTCTTTTGATCGTTATATATACAGACGGCTTCTACCGGTTTATCATGTATTGTGTGAAAAATTGATGTGATTGATTTATAAATGATCCAAATGTCTGTCTAATACATAGTTAGCCAATGCATCTGTTAATGTATTTAGACATCTAGGAATATGTTGATATTCAATGTAATCAAAATAACATTCCAAGAGGCGAATTCACAAATACACCCATAACAAAGTAGGACTTCGAATAGTATAGACATTACTTAACTGTAGTACTACAAGATGTGAATCAATTCACACAATCAAATGATGAATTCCGAGTGAGATAGCATCAACCAATAATTCAATAACGACGCTATACTCTACAATGTTGTTGGTCGCACGACCGAGGCACACACCTCGTAAGGAGACAAGTTTGTTTGTAGGGGTGTAAATTGCCCATGCAGTGGAAGCAAGGTTCTGAGTACTACAGCTAGCACCATCAGTGAAGCCAATATAGGGTAGCGAAGACTCCGACATTTGGAAATCAAACACAACGTCACATAAGGGCAGAGACCAGATAACGACAAAAGAAAGCTACAATAACACACAAGAAGTATGATACAATAAAAATACAAGTACTTGTGCACAGATGATTTTATGCATAGTACTTCTTCAAGTACAACCCATTCCTGGGTTCACTCAAAGGGATACCATCATAATCTACCAACTCATAAGCTCATTTTTCCAAAACTCGTCGAACGATATAAGGACCTTGCCACATGGCTTCGAATTTTCCAGCCCCTAGCATATTTCGATCTTGATCATAGAGGAGAACGAGATCTCCTTCGGAGAAAACGCGAGGCTTGACATGTTTTTCATATTGGGCCTTGACACGTTTCTTCTGAGCTTCTATGACTAGGGTGGCATCGCGTCGAGTTTCGTCTAATCGCATAAGATACAATAGACGTTCTTTCTTAGCAGAAGTGTTGGGTAGGAGTTCAACAACTAGTTTTAAAGAGGGTATCTCGCATTCAATCGGGAGAATGGCTTCCACACCATAGACTAACCGAAAAGGTGTAAACCCAGTAGCGGACTTGACGGATGTCTGGTAAGCCCACAATGCCGAAAACAACATTGTGTGCCAACTTGTTTTATGAATCCCTATCATTCGTCGGAGCATAGTTATGAGAACTTTGTTAATTGGTTCGACCTGGCCGTTGGCTTGTGGGTAATAGGGCATTGAGTTATCATGGTGAAGACCCAACTTTTCAGTAAGTTCAGGCATCATAAAGTTTCTAAAGTGGCTACCATGATCAGTGACGATAGCTTGGGGAACACCAAAATGAGCTATGATGTGATTAAAAATGAATAATGTTGCGGTCTTTCCATTGTTGTCAAATGTCGGCATCGCCTCGGCCCATTTCGTAAAGTAATCGACGGCTACAATAATGTAACCATGCCCCCTAACCGAGTGAGGGTGACATGTCATGAAATCGATGCCCCATTTCTCAAAGGGACCAACTGAGACCACAGGGTGAAGAGGAGCAGGATGTGACCGTATCTTCTGATTATAGGTCTGGCAAGAATGGCATTTCTGAACGGCGATGATACAGTCGTTAAACAAAGAAGGCCAAAAATACCCTGCTCGTAAGATCTTCTGGGCAGTAGCATACCCAGACATATGACCACCACATGCTCCAAAATGGCAGTCATTCAGAGCTTTCTCGGCTTCGTCGAACGTTAGGCAACGTCAAAAAACAGAATCAATCCCCCGACGATAAAGAGTATCCCCGAGGATAATGTATTGATGAGCTTGATATCGTATGCGACGTCGGTCAATACTAGACAAAGTTGGTCAGAAAGTCTGGGTTTGGAGATATATAATGATATCACCATACCAAAGATCATCAGTGCTAATAAGGAAAAGAGATTCATCAGGTAATGAATCAGTTGCTACATTTTCCGTTGCAGAATGGGGAAAGTCGCATATCAACTCAGCGAAAACTAAGGACTTCTTGGACTTGGAATGTTTGAATTCCAAGTCAAACTCCTAGAGAATCACAATCCATCTGGAGTATTTTCCCCCTAGCAATTGACGTGTCAGAATGTATTGCATAGGATTGCAATGAGAAATCATTGTAGTCTTGTGCGAGAGGATATAATGCCGAAAGTGTTGGACGGCTTGAACGACAGCCAAGGCCAGTTTTTTGAAATGCAAATACTTGATTTCAGTAGGTGTTAAACTTCGACTCAAGTAGTAAATAACATGTTCGTCGTGAGCATCATCCTCTTGGACGAGAACCATACCAATGGTGTAATCCGAGGCAGCAAGATAAAGGAAATAATCATGACTATAATCGGGGGGAAAGAGAAGCGGAGCACGCGTTAGGGACAATTTCAAAGCTTCAAAAGCATTGTTAGCGATGGTATCCCAGACGAACTCTGAATCCTTTTTTAGGAGTCATGTAAATCCACGAGTTATCTCGACGTAATTTGGGATAAAATGACGAAGAAAGTTTGCTTTCCCCTGCAAACTTTGCAACTGGCGAAGTGTAGAAGGAGGAGGGAGATTAAGGATCGCCTCAACCTTTAAAGGATATGTTAGCTCCCAAAATGAACCCGTCCCTTTGGTCACATTTTGTGGTGGATAGCATGGCTATCGGTAGTTTCATCATTTCATTTTTGAGTTTTTATGGTTGCAAAACTTAGGTTTTGGTTTTTGTCTTAGAAAATAATATGACCCATAAAAGTCTTCTTTTCAAAATTTTCATAATTCACTTTCAACAGCTAACGTGTGTCCAAAAGATGAGTGTTAGCTGGGGAAAGTGGCGACTTTCAGCAGCTAAGGAGCGTCTTTCATAAGTCTATGCGCTGGTGAAAGTGTTCAAGTCCAAAGTATCCAAAGAAGCAGTGTCGCGGGTCGTGCGCTGGTGAAAGTGAAGACTTTCCACAGCTACAGAGCAGTTCTTACAAGGTCGTGCGCTGGTGAAAGTGAATACTTTCAACAGCTAAGGATAAATTCTCACAGGGTGGCGTGCTAGTGAAAGTGAAGACTTTCAACAGCTAAGGAGAAGTTCTTGCAGGATCATGCGCTGGTGAAAGTGGTAAGTTTCTACAGCTGAGGGGCGTTTTCCACGGGCCGTTGGTTGGAGAAAGCGGGAATCACGTGTGCTTATCCACGTTTCAAAATCAAATCATGATTTGATCGACTCATGCCATGCAATCATAAATACACGCTGGAGAAAGTGGGTAATCATTCAAACTCGAGTTCCACGTCCCAGTCGGATTACATCTCAGATCCGGCTCAGAGACTCACATTGCGCACTCATGGCGCCGGAGATGATAATTTCGAATCCAGTAACTCAGGTACAGAGGTTGTATTTTCATCTTGACAACATCAAATCAGATCATTGTTTCCATATCACACATTGTTCGTGAAGGTCTGTTAAAGTTTCAAATGTTTTAAAACAAAGCCGACTCCCGAAGTGTTTTCAACAGCGCAAAATCGTTTGGGGTTTTGAATTGCAAATGGAAAGAATGATGCTTAAACTTGAAGGGCACTTTTTAATCCCTTCCCAAACTCCAAATGAATATTTGAAAACACCATTGGAAATATTATATTCTCTAGACGTCGATCGACTATTCAGGCTTGAAAAACAGATTTTCTATGACCAAGAAATTTGATTTTGAAAATCTGCTCTTTCAACAGCTAATTCGCCGAAAATTTTGCTAGTTAGTCGTTGAAAGTGCCGCCTTTCAGCAACTTAGGAGCGGATTTTTCGGCTAGTTAGCTGTTGAAAGCCTGCCACGGCCAGAATGTTACGGTTTTTGCCCAGATCGTAAATTTTTTCATGAGAATGAATTGAAACCTCTTCTAAGGCTTTATTAATGAATTATCAAATCTATCTAATCAGCCACTTTTGGAAAATGAAGAGAAGAAAAGGTGTACAAATGTCATTTACCATCTTTAAAAGAGGCAGAATTTCAGGGTTTTGGGAGTCACATCACATAATTCGAATTTCAGAGAGCCTTGGGAGGCTGAGCTACACATCATCAGATTTCAACCACATTTTGAGGGCTAACAAATAAAGATTTACCTTATTTGAGGATCTATTCCTATTTCTTTGTAAATACTGTTTGTTTACTATTTCTGGAAATTCAGATCCATAGTTTTAGGATCTAATAACTGAATTGTTAAGCTATAAAGCTACAGAAGGAATATAAATGGAGGGGTCAATTTTTGGATACAGGAATGTCATATGTAACAGGCCCATTGATGCTAATACTAAATCACAGTTTTCTTTCTCTTTTGATATCAGTTTTCCACCTTCTTTCTGTATTTTTACTTAAGTTGTCATGCCTTGAATGACTGTTATCTCATTGTTTGGCTCATAGCTTAGTAAACATCTTCTTCATTGTTTATTAGACCCTACATGTGTACTGGTTTATGAGCAATTTGTTCTTCGCCCACTTAAAGTTATCTATTGATTATCAATCCATGAGAGCACTGGTTCATTTGTTTAGCATCTTGACTTTCTGAGTACCATGTTTGAATTGAGTTATCCCATTGATCCATTTACACAAAATACAAAAACATTTTTACTTGAAGTTACCAAGCACCTTTGGTCTACAACCACGAAGGGTTTCTTGGAGTGATAACAAAATGGCGCCATTGCCGGGGAGAGGAGATTGAAGCTCAGCTTCCCTGGGAGACGACATAGTTTCATCTTTTGATGATAGACAAAGGCTGAGCATTCTTTTGGTTGTAATCATCTATCTGGCGACTCCATGAAGAACGAATTCAGTGGCGACTCCACTGGGGACCTGTGACAGATCTAGAAAAGATCATCAGAAGGAGACAAGCCTTACAGAAACAGATTTTTAGATCCGCAGATTATCTACCTCAGGGATTTCAAGAGGTACTGCTTCTTATTTGTATCTAGACCATCTTCTGTTAAGCCTATTTTTCTGAATCTTCATGTTTTCAGAAATCTGAAATTGAAACAGAAAACTTGAAGGGTGACAACCTCCATTAGTTTCTGAAATTACAAACCTGATTTCTGAGTTCGACATTGTATATAACCCAAGGAAAGAGTCTTACAAGTTGGCCTTAGGAGAGAACTGCTCCTCTTTTTCCATCCTTCACAAACAGAGAAAAATATCTATATCCATACTAGTCTGCTTGTTGAAAAGAGTGTCCTAAAAGACCATTTGTGAAAGGTGAGAAAATTTAATCCAGCTGTTAGGGCAGATTTACAAAGGCTTGTTCTTTCCCTGATCCATCTGTGTTTGAATAAGACTCCACTGGGAGGATCCATTTAACAAGAGATGAAGAGGCTGCACTTTAAATCCAGATATCAGTTTATCAGTCTGCTTCATGAATTATTATCGTTTTTTATTAACTCTTTCATGTTATTCCCTTTACATGTAAAAAGAATCATTTTCTGTTTTGTATATTCAGAAGACTGCCATCCCATTTTCATCTATCCATCTTTAGAAGAAACAGAGACTCCGCAACCCTGTGCTATAGATGTTGATTTGATATCCTCGTCACAACTTGGTCTTAAAAATGAGTCATGTATTCCAATTCCTCTTGCATTTGATCACTTTTCTGACTTTTTCGAAATTGAAATTGACTCCAAGTATACTCAGACTTCAGTACCTGCTGTTACTACTGCTGAACCTTTTCATCAACATTGTATCCCTTACGAGCAACCCACTGCCTTTCAAACCAAGATTAGGATGAAAATGTTTAGGCCTTTAAAATTGCCCCATCCCCTTCATCCTTATCCTCTTGACTGTTATGAATATCTTCCTCGTTTTTTCGGAGAGAATCAAGTTTCAGCTGAGAGGCATTTGGAATACTTTGAGGATTTTGTTGATCGTTTTCAGATCGTTCACGAAGATGTAATCATGAGATTTTTCTTTAAATCTCTAATCAAAGATGTTGTTGCATGGTTCAGGGGTCTGAGAGATGATTCAATTAGCTCTTGGATTGAGTTCTCTAATGCTTTCCTAAAGTATTGGGGCGAATACAAATCTTTAGATTCTTACCTCGCTGATTTCTATGCTTTGAAACGAGAGCAGGATGAAGCCTTGTCTGTTTTTAATAGAAGGTTTCACCATGTTTATCATGACATGCCTTTGGAGGTTCGGCCTACAGAGACAGTTGCCATGATATATTGTGTCATGGGTCTTCACTCAGATCTTGTCCTTCTTCTGCTAGAATGGGAGTCTTCATCCCTCACCCAGTTGTTTGAATATGCTCAAGAAGTCGAGGAAAACATCCATTTTTCCCGAAGGATTCGGAATCGAGATTTCTTTGAAAATTTGTAGGTGCATGAGCGAGTAAACTGTCAGTACATTTTAGATTCAGAGCAAAAAAGCAGTGAGTATGAAGCAAATAAGGAACAACATCTTGAAGGTGAGTACATTTCAGATTCAGAATTAGATTTTTCGGTGTTGGCTGAGTATTCCAGAGACAGGTATACATGTGAAGCTTATGATCAGTTTGTAAATCAGGAAGAGCCTATGATGACTGATGATTGCATAGGAAAATATATGTTTTTTACTGATCTTTGTTCATATGATTTTAATACTGTCTTATCATCATCCTCTGAGAACTTTTCTAAAGAGGAAGTTGTGATGATTGATGATCAAAATCTGAGATCAAGGGAACCAGAAGGTGATCATTTTTCCAGCAAAGGGACAACCATGGCTGAGAAGGAGGCTACCATAGATGTTCCTTTGTTTTCCGAGGAGCAGCATGTTACTTATCTTCCTTTTAAAGATCTTGTGATAGCTTTCATGGACTTATACTTTTCAGAAAACCTGAAGATTTCAGATTTCCTTAGCTTGCCAATATTTATGGGCAACAGTTTTGGATCTACAGCAAATGCTATGAGCAGCCCTTAGCTTTCAGATTTGTAGACACATGAAAATTATAGCAGACATGAAGACTTGAAGGGTGATGACCAGATTGCTCAATCAGTAAGTGAAAGTATTGCATCTGCGATATATGTTGAAGACAACCCACATTTTCCAAATTTGCAGATAAAGACAGACTGCAGCAAACATATGCAGGAAGGGCAGCATAAAAGATCAGATCAGAAATTCAGTTTGTATTTTCCTCCAGCAGAGATCAAGCAAACTACATTCAACGTTGAGTTTTGTGAAGGAAAAGAACAACAACAACATAAACAGTTGGACCGACAGTCCAAAGAGGTATTGCTTTATGAATTTGATGACCCTTTTGCTGACTATTTGGAGTCTATGAGCAGCATAGATGTTAAACATTTTCTGCCAGAAGAAGATTGTCTTTATCATTTGTTCAAATCTCTCTTCTGCATGATATCTATTCCATTATTGTTCGGGTCAAGATCAAGGATTTTAATAGTAAATCAGTTTATGATTTGGCTGCATTGGAAATTCCATATTACTTGATAAATCTGCCTCTACTGGTTAGTATAGGGGTAGGTAGAGGAATAAGCTCGCCATACGAGAAAATGAGATCTTTTTCAGTTGTTGATTTCATAAATAAGCAGGACAGGTCACAGGCAGGTTACAGGCAAGTTACAGTCAGACTACAGGTTTGATGAAGAACAGTTGCATAGACCAGATGACTCCATGCCCAATGCTAAAGGCTACTGAAACTACTAGGTTCTTGGTCACCTCACAGGGAGATGCCCATCCCAGTTGGAGCCAAATGTTAGCTCCCAAAATGAACCCATCCCTTTGGTCACATTTTGTGGTGGATAACATGGCTATCGGTAGTTTCCTCATTTCATTTTTGAGTTTTTATGGTTGCAAAACTTAGGTTTTGGTTTTTGTCTTAGAAAATAATATGACCCATAAAAGTCTTCTTTTCAAAATTTTCATAATTCACTTTCAACAGCTAACGTGTGTCCAAAAGATGAGTGTTAGCTGGGGAAAGTGGCGACTTTCAGCAACTAAGGAGCGTCTTTCATAAGTCTGTGTGCTGGTGAAAGTGTTCAATTCCAAAGTATCCAAAGAAGCAGTGTCGCGGGTTGTGCGCTGGTGAAAGTGAAGACTTTCCACAGCTACGGAGCAGTTCTTACAAGGTCGTGCGCTGGTGAAAGTGAAGACTTTCAACAGCTAAGGATAAATTCTCACAGGGTGGCGCACTGGTGAAAGTGAATACTTTCAACAACTAAGGAGCATTTCTTGCAGGATCATGCGCTGGTGAAAGTGGTAAGTTTCTACAGCTGAGGGGCGTTTTCCACGGGCCGTTGGTTGGAGAAAGCGGGAATCACGTGCGCTTATCCACGTTTCAAAATCAAATCATGATGTGATCGACTCACACCATGTGATCAGAAAGATGCGCTGGAGAAAGTGGGTAATCATTCAAACTTGAGTTCCACGTCCCAGTCGGATTACATCTCGGATCCGGCTCAGAGACTCACGATGTGCACTCATGGCGCCGGAGATGGTAATTTCGAATCCAGTAACTCAGGTACAGAGGCTGTACTGTCAGCTTGAAAACATCAAATCATATCGTTGTTTCCATATCACACATTGTTCGCGGAGGTCAGTTAAAGTTTCAAATGTTTTAAAACAAATCCGACTCCCGAAGTGTTTTCAACGGCGCAAAACCGTTTGGGGTTTTGAATTGCAAATGGAAAGAATGATGCTTAAACTTGCAGGGAACTTTTCAATCCCTTCCCAAACTCCAAATGAATATTTTAAAATACCATTGGAAAGCTTATATTCTCTATATGTCGATCGACTATTCAGGCTTGAAAAACGGATTTTCTATGACCGAGAAATTTGATTTTGAAAATCTGCTCTTTCAACAACTAATTCGCCGAAAATTTTGCTAGTTAGCTGTTGAAAGTGCCGCCTTTCAGCAGCTTAGGAGTGGATTTTTCGGCTAGTTAGCTGTTGAAAGCCTGTCACGGCCAGAATGTTACGGTTTTTGCCCAGATTATAAATTTTTTCATGAGAATGAATTGAAACCTCTTCTAAGGCTTTATTAATGAATTATCAAATCTATCTAATCAGCCACTTTTGGAAAATGAAGAGAAGAAAAGGTGTACAAATGTCATTTACCATCTTTAAAAGAGGCATAAATTCAGGGTTTTGGGAGTCACATCACATAATTCGAATTTCAGAGAGCCTTGGGAGGCTGAGCTACACATCATCAAATTTCAACCACATTTTGAGGGCCAGCAAATAAAGATTTACCTTATTTGAGGATCTATTCCTATTTCTTTGTAAATACTGTTTGTTTACTATTTCTGGAAATTCAGATCCATAGTTTTAGGATCTAATAACTGAATTGTTAAGCTATAAAGCTACATAAGGAAGATGAATGGAGGGGTCAATTTTTGGATACAGGAATGTCATATGTAACAAGCCCATTGATGCTAATACTAAATCACAGTTTTCTTTCTCTTTTGATATCAGTTTTCCACCTTCTTTCTGTATTTTTACTTAAGTTTTCATGCCTTGAATGACTGTTATCTCATTGTTTGGCTCATAGCTTAGTAAACATCTTCTTCATTGTTTATTAGACCCTACATGTGTACTGGTTTATGAGCAATTTGTTCTTCGCCCACTTAAAGTTATCTACTGATTATCAATCCATGAGAGCACTGGTTCATTTGTTTAGCATCTTGACTGTCTGAGTACCATGTTTGAATTGAGTTATCCCATTGATCCATTTACACAAAATACAAAAACATTTTTACTTGAAGTTACCAAGCACCTTTGGTCTACAACCACGAAGGGTTTCTTGGAGTGATAACAGGATCCACCCGGATCCCTTGACGCAAAACGACAAAACCTAGAAGGCGGTCAGATTCCACGCAGAAAACGCACTTAAGAGGATTCAAACGTATACAGTAGAACCGACAACAGACGAAAATGGCCCAGAGGTGTCTTGGGTGATCAACCCGGTGCATTGAGTGAGCGGGTAAATCATCCAAATATGGTTGAACGATGTGCTTGATATCATGGAAAGCATAAGACATAGCGCATTGAAAAGTTGCGCCAACATTCTTGAGACCTAAAGGAAGTTTCCGATAGGCAAAAGTACCCCAAGGACAAATAAAAGTAGTCTTATGTTGATCCTCAGGAACAATGTTGATTTGATTATACCCGGAGAAACCATCCATGAGAAAGAAGATTTCACTTCCGGCACAATCGTCGACAATCTGATCGACGAAGGGGATAAGAAAGTTGTCTTTGGGACAAGCTTTGTTGATATCCCTATAATCAACGCATACATGAATGGTGCCTTGTTTCTTGTCAATCGGGACAAGATTGGAAACCCAGTCTGTGAGAGCCATAGGATAAATAAAGCTGGCTTTAAGAAGTTTCTCGACTTCGAGCTTGATGGCAGTCGCTTTACGTGAGTGAACTGGACGAAGGCATTGCCGGATGGGTTTAGCGTCGGGGTATGTCTTTATCTCATGTATCACAATCTTAGGGTCGATACCCAACATTTCTTCGCAGCTCCAGGCGAAGATATCACGAAACTCTTTGAAAAGGGACGTGTAGGTGACGACTTCGTCAGAAGAACACGAAGCTCCGATATGGACATTTTCGACAATCCCAGGTTTGATGGATATGTCAAGGGGAATAGTGGGCGAGATATTGCTTAAGTTCCCTTTGGAAAACACATCATGTGCAGACTCAGGAATGATCGAGATGACGACAATGGTCGATGGGGTCGAAATCCGTTGGTATTTCTCAAGAGTATGTTGCTCCAGAAAGAGGATGGAACGATGATTCCCATCGTCCCAAGGGGTGCCCTCCATGATAGACATGATCATCTCGTCTGTGGGAAAAATGACACAGAAAGGATCAGGAGACAACTCGTCAAGAGGGGGGATAGAAGGTGTTGCCGATTGAATGGCCCGATAGGCATATTCAACTGGACTTAATGACATTTCGTCGTCGAAACGAAGATAATATCCAGGGTCAGGTACTATCCAGGGGTCGTGAGACGTAGGAAGTTCATGAGGCGAGGTGGAGATCATGTTGATGGAAGCAATAGACGAGCGTGGAACATCGGGCGGTGGAATGGGGAAAGTACCCATTAACGAAGAGTCCTTGAGAAGGCCTACACCGACGTTCTCATAACCCGGTGCGGTTTTAGCGATAAATGACACGTTGCCAGTACGGGTATCGGAATTGAAGAAGGCTAGTTGGTCGACGGTGAAAACCTTACCTTGATGTGGGAAACGTACCACACATAAAAGGGTCGACACAACTGCGCGCATGGAATAGATCCAGCTGCGGCCAAGCAGAAGATTATAATCAAGAGGAGCGTCAAAGACTTTCACTTTGACTTGGACCGTTTTTCCTTCTAACGTGATGGGCAACAAAGGAAGGACATTGTAGGGCTTAAAACCAGAGTCGTTGAAGGCTTTGAGAGTGTTCTGGGATTCATTCAAAGAAGTAGAGCCAATGGCTTTCCAGCAAGCAAGAGACATGACACATGTCGAGGCACGCTCATCAATAATGGTTCGAAAAATGTTTTTGTCAGAGACAATTACTTGGATCTAGAATGCGATTTGAGGGGGTAACCTTGGAATGTGATCTTCCAAGTCAAAGATTATTAAATTCGTATCCATCGGGTCAATTCCACCAATAGCTTTCAACAGTGCCTTTCGTTGTGTGGGACAAGTTTGAAGGACTTCAAGGGCTGACATCGCAGAAGGTGCTTGGGCCAGATCTTCAACAATGTTGTAGTTCTCGGTCGCATGAGCATGAGGATTGAAAGCCAATTTTTGAACGACGCCTTTTGGGGGGGGTCGCAGAACTATGTCGAGGCTCGATCGTTCGAGATGAAGAGGACCGTTGGTAGGTGGAGTCGCTGGAGAGGGTTGTACCAAGGAAGGAGGTAGATCATCAACCTTCTCTTTAGAGGGAGAATAATATTTGGCTCGAGTAGTGAGTGCAATGTTGCTCTGCTTAGAATTTCCAGTACACATCAAAACATATGATGTAGTAGAAGAGGAGGGTTGGTCATGGATGACCAACTGAGCCTGTTGTTGAGACAAGAAGGGTTGGGACAAAACGGCCGGAGCAGGTGGTTTTGGAGCTCCTTGAAGGAACTTAGTGACCTCGACGCGTCGTGGACAATCCTTCATGTAGTGATCATCACCACAGATAAGACAAGGGTATCGTGGTTTGCGCTTATCCCGATCGTCAACAGGGGTAGCTTTGGTTTGCTCTGCTTGAGGAATATTTTTGCCCTCCTTATTCTTACCTCTCCCCTTTTTAGATTTGTTTTTACCGGCTGGGGTAGATTGGACTGCATTTACCTAAGAAGTCTCGCCGGTGGGAGGGGCAGGAGACGGAGCATTTTGAACATTAGAAGAAGAAGATTTGGGGTTGGTGCTTGAGGCGAAATGTGGTTGGGCCTGGGAAGAGCCAATCACACCGTCAGCTGCATGCGAGGCATCTGGAGTAGTTGAAGTGCTGGAAGTATTAGGACGAGGTAAGTCAGGTAGTAAATCGTAAAGGGTTCCCGTTTGTGAGTAAACGAGGTCAAGATATTGAGCATGACTTATAGCCTGTTCTTCCATGACTATGCCACCCATGGAAATGTTCTTACCGATGTCATTCATAAATGATTTTGTGAACCACTCTGCCAACAACTGATCCGGGAGCTCAAGTTTAATGAGACATCATCTCCTTCACCACTCATGGATGTGATCGGATATATGAGTGGCTTTGTTTTGTTTGAAGGAAGTCAAAATCTCGGTCCCTGTGTCATAACGAATCTGGTAGTGTGTGAGGAAATCCATGGCTAGGGTGTTGAAGTCAGAGAAGAAACCTCATGGAAATTCGATATACCACTTCACAGCAGAACCTGTGAGGGTTCGTTGAAAAAGACGTAAACGAATAGAGTCATCCATCAACGAGTTGGATGAGCACCATAGGTGAAAAGTCATAACGTGATTGTTTGGGTCCTCTCCCACTTTCCTGTCGAATTTAGGAATGTCCGATGGAAGCTTGGCTGGTATAACAGGCCATTGGAGAGAGTGATGAATAGGATCATTTAAAATCCTAGACAAATCCGGAAGATCCAAAGTGGCGAGAAAGGGTAACTGTCGATTCACCTGTGGGTATTGGTGGCTTTGGGGAGGAAGCCCTGTCGGCAAACCAGTAGGACCATAAGCAGTCTGCATATAATTTGAAGACCCAGGCATATTCGGTGGTGGTTGGAGAGGATAGTAGCTCATAGGAGTATACCCTGGAACAGGAGCTTGAGTTTGAGCATTCTCCCCCCAAATGGGATTGAACGAACCTGGATATGGTTGGCCCATACTAGGAGGTATTACGGATGCGACTGGAAACTGCTACCCCCCAGTCGATTGAGGAGGATGTTGTATCAACTGATTCCAATACTGGGCCAAGGACGAAGGGATGTTTTGCCCATATGGTGGGGTCGGTCCTCCCACTGAAGGTGGTGTTCCAACTGGAGGTAGTGTTCCAATTGGGGATTGTGTTCCAATTGGGATTTGCATTCCAAAAGGAATTTACCTGCTGAAAGGGGGTTGAGTCATACCACCTTGGTGAAATTGTCCACCAACCAGAATCTGGTAATTGGGAGTGAATGACGGAATAGCGCCACTAGGATAAAGACTGCCAGTAGAAGACGAAGAAGGTCCTCCAAAAGGAAATTGAGGGAGTTTCGGAATAAAACCGGGAAGAGAGTGCCCAAAAGAAGAAGGACCACCAGGAGAGCCAGATGGGGTTTGCGTAGGAGTGTGAATGGAAGCATTCAACGCACGGTATCCGGGTGGTAGTGTCGGAGTGATGTTGGGCGTTCGCGGTGTGTTGATGGGAGCAAGACTAACCGCAGTAAACCCGGTTGGAGCACTCGTAGTGTCTATGAGATGGGCCATTTCGACAAGGACGGTAAAGTGATAAGCAGTAGTCAACGGTACTGTCTCAGGACTAGATATTTCGGTAATCACAGGTGGGTTGATTTCAGAAATCACAGGTGAACCTGGACCAAAAAGGTCCCGTCGGAAAACACCTGTAGACCAAAAAAGATCTTGGCCTTTTATGCCTGGAAAGGGTCCAACTAGTGATCCAGAAGACGTAACAACTAAGTCTCTGGAAGAATTCAGTTGCATAAACGGTCGCTCAGAATCACGGTGAAGTCGAAAGTCCTCTCGAGTATTTGTAATTCGAAAATGTTCTAGAGAGTCAGTGTGTTCCACTTGTGGCATGGTGATGACTGTGACTTCACTTTGCCGAGGAGAGCCCTCAGGTGTACTTGTAGGCAAGGGTTGAGAACCTTCCAGATGCTCTGGAGATAAACCCTGCATTCTACGTGAACGACGTGGTGGAGAAATTATAAACGAGTGATAAACTTCACGAAGAAAATCGTATGGACAACTTTGAGAAACAAACAACACGCGCTAGTAAACAAAATCTAGGAAGAAACACCAAGCAAACAAGACCTTCTAATTCTAAAGTCACTAGTTGGTGATGAAATCCAACGTCGTGACAACGAGACGAGAAGGGGCTGGGATAGGGTGGAAAAGTTACGCTGACGACCTGCTTAATGGACTTATACCCTGGTGCAAGCTCCCACACATAATCATGGGTATACCCTCCAAGGATCCCGAGTGAGTTTGGTCAACGTCAATTCCAGGTACCGTGAAGACTTTCCCCTTCACAGTCACCTTGTGTAAGAACCTAGAAAGATAGGCCACTAAGGTTACCACCAACAACAATAAAGCCTGGGGGGACAGTTGACAGTCCGATCCACACGCAAGGGTAGGGTATCTAGCCCGAAATCAACTCAAAAGGCTTCCACTCATCATTGTGGGTATACCTTGGAGTGATCCCCGTAATACGTGAAATCTCTACACTGATATCAACAAAGCAGGGTGAGTAAGTCTGCCAATACCAATGCGACCTCGTGCTTGACCCTTGTGTGAGAAGGGATTCCCAGGACAAGATGTTGCAAATGGAATTTAACACTCCCTAACACAAGATGCTATTGTGTGTTTCGTGCTTTTGGAGAGTGTATCTCTCTTCCTACTCCAAAGCGCTAGCCTAGCTAAATGTTGGTGTAATAGAGCCCTAGAAAAGAGTTACTAGATAAATTTTACAATTGCGCAGTGTTATTAAGAGCTGTTGTTTACTCAAAGGAAACGGAGATGAAACTCATGTTGTATGACTCTGACCCAACAATGCATGGATGAGAATGAAAAATATATCGATTTTCGTTCAATGAATCCTATGGATGGGAGGGAAAGAGAAGTTTTTTGGATCAAACTATGAACTACAAGACACAATTTATTTTAAAATGCAAATGCAACAAATCACGCATCAATAACAATTCTCTATTACTTCTTTTTCAATAATTTCAACAATTAATTTTCAATGTTTTCGAAGATGAAAATGATTTTTTTTGAAAGAAAAACGTTTGTTCACTTTTCAAAAAGGACACACACCATGACAGTGAGAGTACTGAAAATCAAAAACCAATTAACAAGCAATGATAAAAAACCCAAACCACTCTTTCAATGAAAACAAAAATAAGAAGCAAACCAATCTAGTCTTTTCAATCGCATAAGAAAAGTAATCTTTCAAACAATAAGCAAATGATAAAGACCAAGAAACTCAACTTTCAACCAATCGCCAGTCCTTAACTAAACGAGCATACTCAGATTCTGAAATCAGAGAGTATAGCTATGCCAAGAAAAGTCAAGAAACGAAAGTCAAGATAGAAGTGACAAGAAGAGCCTTGAAATCCTAAGACTGTTCATGCACGAAAATGACAACAAGAAGAACATCAATCAATGGTCCAAGAAACTCTTATGAGGCACCTAGACTGATCTGGGCAGTTGAAGATGCCAAAACTCAAATCCAAAAGTTTGAAAAAATGAGTTCGTAGGCTGGCAATATTACACAGTGCGAGAATTAGTGATTCTTGCAGGTGGCTCTTGAGTAGAGTGTGGGAACCTCGCACTGAACCTAAAGGAAATATGTGAACTCTATAGATTCTCGCAGGATACAGTGAAGTGCAGTGCAAGAATGTATGAACTTAGTCAAATTTTTGGAAAATGACACAAAATTTGAAAAGGCCTCTGGACCCAGAGGGCCTATCAGGATATCCTGAAGACTCAAAGATTGATAGGAAAGGAGAAGGATAAAACAAGAGCAAATGAACAAGGAAAAATACCAAAAACCACAAGAAAATGGGTTATGATCCCGAGTGGAGTCGCCAATTTTTTTATCAGACTAATCGGTAGGTGCAGACACTAACAGATCTCCCTAGATCCACCTGGATCTAGAACAAAACAGGACATGACATGACTCTTTCCCTAAATTTTGACCATTGAATTAACTAGTAGGAACGAACAAGTAACATACCTTTATATCGCTTCCTAGGGTCTCTGTTGCTCCCGCTTCGCTTCGGTGCTCTCGTGAGGTCAAGACCAAGACAACACAAACCAACCAAAGTGAAGATAGCAAAATATATTCAACTGTCAACTTATGTGTATGATCAAGGAATTACACAATAAAGTGAGAATAGCTTTATGGGAAAGGGACATGCCACTGTATCATATTGATTGAAAGTAAAGATTACAACATGATCACCTTGATGTCGCAAGCTTCCTTTCGATGGCTCTTGGCTCCAACACACACACTTGCTCAATCCTTGCATGAAGAAGATCAAATCCTCTTGATATACTTGCTAGAGTCTCCAAGTTGTTGTTCAAGCTAATTCCTTCACACAATTCTTTCACCAATTCTCCAATGAATCTTGCTTAACCTTTTCCATGAGAATTCCCTCAATATATAGGAGAGAATGAGATAGTTATTTGGATAAGAATGATCCCACAATATCAGGGAATCCAGTACAAAGATA
>ML794932.1:113334-151409 GCA_009831015.1 Picea engelmannii
GTGACATAGATGTAATTACTTTGGGTGAGTGTATCCAACAAATGGAGCACTAGTTTTCTATGAAAAATTATTCTATTGAGAATAAACTTTCATTTACTACCCTCAACTTCACCTCAAATCCACTTTGTTGGTGGTAATCCTTTTCTTAGAAGAGGAAGGAAGTGGGTCAGACTGTGACCATGTAAGAAGGACTAAAAAAAGCATGAAGGGAAATTTTCATCCCATGGGAACGCCTATTGGACATATGCCATGTTGAGTATATGTAGTGCATGGTAGCAATTGCACCAGAAGCAAAGCCACTAGGTTCCTAACTACATTGTAGAGTTTAAAGTGACACTGCATCGATATAATATACTGAAAAATATTGTCTTGTTGACCACCAATATGCATGAAGATGCTTATTTTTTCACCATGAAGTTAAAGGAGAATTTGAAGAGTCACATTGGTAGAGGAAAAAAACAACATAAGCCAATGAGTTAGAAAATTTCCCAACTCAAAGCCTATTGGTGTAATTTTATGGTTTACTAATGGCTAAATTTTAACATGACCGCATATTTTTTGGTTTCAATTGATTCTCTAAAATGGCCATCATGGTTCCTTGTAAGAAGGATACTGCAACCTTTGATGTTACTTCTTTTTCTTCATTTTTGTTTGTATAATTTGGGATTTTCCTCCTCTATAGTTTTAACCCATGACTCTATGCTTATTATCCATTTTTGGTATGCCTAGTGGACTATTCTTGACACAACGGCTAATGTCTTCCACAAATTTCCACCCTTAGATTGATGGTAGTATGAAATAGGTCCTTCTAGTTCAAGCTTCCACCCTTTTTTGGTATGTATATATTATTTTATGTTGATCTTCCAAAGACATACTATCCACGCATGCTCAAAGTAGAACCAAAGGTTTTAGGACCAACAAATGTGGACTCGGGCCATATGGTGTCATCCTTTATTGATAAAATTATTTACCAATAGATGAAGTCTATTTGACATAATGATATACCTTTCTTTAGAGTAGGGCCAAGCAGTGTCCATATTAGGAAAAATGGTTTACAATTGAACAGATGGAAATTCAATTTCCATAGTTGCATCTTGAAACAATGGGTGTGTATATATATATATATATATATATATATATATTCCAAAGAAAAACTCATTGTATTTGATATCTCAGTATGAAACAAAAATACACATAAGCTAGCCTTTTGGCTCATATCATCTTCCCTGATACTAACCTAGACATATACATTTAATCTTCCAAAAGAGATCCATATATGATTCGTACATAGCCATACAAAATCAATCTAGACAAAACCTAACATAACTAGAATCGTCTTTAACCTCCAAGAAAACATAATTCTATATCTACCCCAAGACCTATCAACCAAACATCAAAACATAGACAATTGAGTAGCTTCTAGTAGAGCATTGTCCTTGTATTCACATTCCCATAAGGAGCCTTGTAGCATGATGGCTTATTTTGACAACATATCCTATTTTTTTATTAAAATCCATGTAGATATGGAAAAATGAGGCCTCCTCGAACATAGATTTTTTCTACAAGCATAGTGTCATGATTGGCTCCAAGACAAAATATGTAATATTAAATTTTCCATTATCCCAATCCATCAACAACTTAAAATCTCCAAGAACTTGCAAACACCTAATATTTTTTTCAAGTGCCACTTTCATCAACATCTAGAGGGTGTAGAATTCAACCATGTTATTTGCTCCCAGTCCTGGTCCATATTTTAAGGAGAAGAAGTAGTAATGATCTAAAAAGAGTATCACTCCATCCCCACACATTTTTGGAGATCCTTGATAAGCTCCATCAAAGAAGTCCCAAGGCATTGTGAAATCAATATGGGGCTCATGCAATACCCTTTGGGATTTAATATTAATATTAATATCTTTTTTTATTAATTAAAAAAGGAAGGACCTGTTATATTATAGATGCAAATTTATAGAGTTCTATTGGAGTGCCAGTTGTCCCGCCTGGAGAGGAAACCGAGACAGTTGGCCATTCCATGCCACTTGTTTTCAAACACAAAATACTAGGCTGTCATCCTGCCCAAAGGAAACCAGGATGCATTGTATCCATTAGATTAAATTTGTTATTTACTTCTCTACTGATAGCGTTGCTATATTCTACCTGAGCTAGAGCTCTGATTTGCAACAAAAGAGAAAATTTTCTAACTATGAGCATGCATAAAAACCTTTTAACCGGTGTTCTCATTGTTGTCGCCATTCTTTCCTCATCTGGTCAGAATCGCATAGGCCTTCACGCATGTAGGGCATTGTCGCCTTGGGGATGTACTAGAGTAAGCAGTGTATATCATATCAAGGCGTTGGTTGATTCTGATGGCCCTGAAAATCTGGTCATCCACCATGCTGCGTGTTTCAAAAATTAATTCCAGGTGCTCTGAATGAAGGAATGGTGGCTCGTCCTGGGATTCTCACTGAGTGGAGGAGAGGTGAGATAGCCTCTGTGCATCGATCTCATCCTTGCCTTCCTCAGGAGGTCCACCACTTGTATTATGGATCTTTTCTTCTGTGTCGGCCTGGAGATTTTTCTCCATGTAGCAGGTTGTGAATTCCTTGGCTGAATTATCTTCCATGAGATCTTGTGTCTTCCTTGGAGCAGGGGGTTCAACATCCTTCCCAAAGCAGTTGGGGGGGTTCCAATTGTCTGAGACAGTGAAGAGGATATATTCTGGGTAATCCTGGATGGATTCATCCAGGACAATCTCCTCTACATGCACCATGGGAGGCATTCCATTTCTTTTAGACTTCCTGGTTCTCCTTTTGCAAGCTATAGCCAAATATTTTTCAAAATTATTCTATCGCTTCCTTCGTGAGTCGAATGCATACCATGTTGCACCTCTGCACGATCGTCCCCTTGATCTCGGCATGTATAGAAGAAATAATATGGCCGAAATTCTAGTTGGTAGGGTGTCTCTGTTCCTACACTCCGAAGGTTCAGCCTTCGGCCTTTCAATCTCCCAATGCATCCCAAATTCTCCAAGGTGGTTAATAAGAATACAGGTGATGACTCTAGCCATTAAGGCTGTGTTTTTAATGCTCTGATCGGTCGTTCTCTTCACTTGCGTGAGGGGCCTCATTGCCTGGTATCAGCTGCTTGGGTTCACTCCCATATTTAATAGTGAAGAGATGGGAGTCAGTGGCAACCATTTATGGAATCCCCTAGCTCTTGCCTGTGTGTCCTTCCCTTTCTATGTGGCACCCCATCTGGGGGTTGGATATCTCTGTTGGCCAGAGCTTAACACCGATCTGAGATATCTGTGTCTCCAGAGATTTGTGCTTCCCAGTAGATGTGTTCTTCCTCCTTTGTTACTCCTTCATTTGTCAGGCAATCTACTACCCTATTTGCATCTCTTTTCACGTGAGAAGGTATGATGCTAAGGTTGGCTCTGAGTAGGCTCCTAAATTCCTCTAGAAATCCTGAGAGTCGCCAGTTGGGTGAGATTTTCTGCGGGTTTTCCCCATGGAGTATTTTGGTGATTAGTTGGATGACAATTTGTGAGTCCCCCTCCAGGATGAGATTGTGACTATGTCTAGCAATTTCTATTTGGAGACCTTGCAATAGGCCCATTAGCTCCGTCGCATTGTTGGTTGTTTCCCCCAAATATCCTGCTACTAGACAAAGGATTTATCCTCTGGAGTTTCTGAGTGTGGCTCTGTAGCCAGCTGGTCCCGGATTCCCTTTGGATGCCCCATCGAAATTGATCTTTATGAAATCTGTTGGAGGAGGGGTCCAGATGGTTGGGATGCTATTCTAATGTTTAGGTGCCTTGATCGTCAGTTGCTTGATCAAGCTAGGCTGCTAGATTTGGAGTATGCTTTGCTCCTCTGGGTTGCAATTTAAGTCCTCTATTTTCCATGGTTTACTCCTAACTATTTCCTTGACAAGTGCGACAATTTTTTCCCAAGTTAAGCCTGGTGTGGAGTCTTTGGAGTGAAAGATTCTTTTGTTTCATTCTTTCCATATTTTCTAGAGAATGAATCCATGGAGGAGTTTCCATATGTAATTCAATAGAGGATTGTTGTATGTAATCGAGTCCCAGTTTTCAATCGTACTGCTTATGCTGGTCCTGTTTTGATTGGATCGACGCATTATTTGAGCTCCTTGGTCCCAGATCGATTGACTAAAGGGACATCTATTGAATAAATGTTCCTTGGTTTCCTTCTGTTGTTGGAAAAGGGTGCATATTGAGGGTCCAATGAAGCCTCTTCTTCTGAGGTTGTCCCAAGTTAGGACTCTGTTGTGTGCAATAAGCCAGAGGAATGTAGACACCTTGGGCCAGAGTATAGGGTTCCAAACCTTGTTCCATATATTTTCCTTATCCTGATTTTGGTAGTGGCCTTGTAGGTAGTAGGCTTCCTTGACTGAGAAGTTGCCAGTGATGGAGTGTCCCCATCTGAGAATATCTAGGCCTTCTCTGTTGAGGATTTTTTGATGACTTGCATAGTGTTTCCATTCTTGCAGGTTTAAATTCTCTGGGACCCCTAATTCCTGGTTGGAGGTTTTCCAATGATGCCATTGCAGTCTTTGATCCATGGGTTTCTAGAGATCTTTCACCCTTAGGAGAGTGTCTTGACTTAGAGCCTGTTTAAGGGGCCTGAGCTCTTCCAAGTCCTTTAGTGGTTTGAGTTGCTGCCACGAGTCCTGCCAAAACATAGCACTTTCTCCATTTCTTACCTCCCAAAATGCATGTTCTTGTACCAAGTCTTTGCTTTTCCATGCTATGTTCCAAATATTAGAACCCTATAAATGAGCATTATGTCTGATGAGTTGGTTTTCTTGTGTGAAGGGAGAGTATTTATGCTTCCAGATTTGTGCCCATAAAGCAGTTGGTGTTTTTAACCACCTCCACCACATTTTGGCTCCCATTACTTGGTTGAGTTTCCCTGGATCTCGGAGTCCCAGGCCTCCCATGCTTTTAGGTGTGCATATCTTGTCCCAACCTATGAGCACCCACTTCTTGTTGTGTTGATGGTTGTGCCAGAGGAAATTTCGCTGGAGGTTCCTTATAGATTTGATGATCTGCTTGGGGGTTGCTAAGGCAGTGAAGAGGTAGGTGGGTAGGGTTTGAAGGACCGACTTGAGCAGGACCAGCCTGGCTGCAATGTTGAGAGGTGTGAAGGTCCAGTCGTTCAGCCTGTTGGAGATGGAAAGTAGGAGGTTGTCCCAGGATATGGATCTGGCTATTGTTCCTGTTAGAGGAATGCCTAGGTAGTTGGACAGAAGGGAGCTCTTAGGTATTCCCAGGAGTCTAGAGATATGAAGTTGGACCGCAACCGAAGTATTAAAGAAGAAGAGTTTGGATTTGTCTAAGTTGAGAGTCATGCCTGATGCTTCTGTGAAATCAGAGAGGATGGAGTTAAGATTATTTGCGTCTCTTGTCGTTGGGGAGTTCATGAGTAGGGTATCATCAACAAATTGACTATGTGAAGGTGTCGGTTGGATGTTGTGCAGAGGCAAGACTTTGAGAGATCTGTCTAGGACCGCTGACTTTATGTAGCGTCCCAGGCCTTCCGCCATGAGCACAAACAAAAAAGGTGATAGGGGGTCACCTTGCCGAATACCTCTGGATGGTGAGAATGGTCGGGACAGGACCCCATTGACTAGTATGGAGAAGAAGGCCAAGGAGGTAAGGTTTAAGATCCAATTCACCCAATGCTAGTTAAATCCAAAAGAATTTAAAATGGCCCAAAGGTATTGCCAACTGGCTCTATCAAAAGCTTTTGAAAGATCAATTTTTATTAGCATACCTGGAGTTTTTGTCGACGTGAGAGAATGGATGACCTCATGCGCTAGAATAACATTGTCCATGATTTTTCTGCCCTCTACGTATCCATCTTGTTCATTTGAGATGAAAAAGGTCAGAATTGGTGTAAGGCAGTTTGCAATCACCTTTGTAATGATTTTGTAAATTACATTACAGAGAGCGATAGGTCTGAACTGTTTGGGATTGGTGACCCATTCCTCTTTCAGAATTAGGGTGAGAAAGGTGGCATTGAGGGCTGGGAGGACTTGGCCTGAAGTCCGTGATTCCTCTACCACCTCCCAAACCTCTTTCCTTACTATGTCCCAACAATGCTGGAAAAAATCAGTGATAAATCCATCTGGGCCTGGGGCCTTCCCTAGGGGCATGGATTTTGTTGCTTGGTCCACTTCCTCTTGAGTGATAGGTCTCATTAGGGCTGCATTCTGTTCAGGGGTCACCATAGAGGGTATGTGACTGGTTACTCGTCTGATGGTTGAATCTCTATCCTCCCTGGTTTCCGTTAGGAGGTCGTGATAGTAGTTATTAACCTCTACTTCTATTTGGGTGTGTTCTCTGATTGGATTACCCTGGCCATCCTCCACATGAGTTATTATGTTAATATGTCAGCAATGCACCATAGCTCTGTGGAAGAATTTTGTGCTCTTTTCCACCTCTTTGAGCCATTGTACCCTGGATTTCTATCTCCACAAAATTAATATTAATATTAATATCAAAATTGATGCCCAAAATATATTTTTATTTTTTTTCTAAATAAATTTTGGTCGTCAAATATCCGATGACAACTTTTATCGATGTGATGGTTTTTCTATATAAAAATCGAAAAGTTGTCGTCGGATATCTGATGACAACTTTTATTGATGCAACAATTTTGCTATATAAATATCGAAAAGTTGTCATCGAATATCCGACGACAACTTTTATCGATGTGATGGTTTTGCTATATAAACTCCGAAAAGTTGTCGTCGGATATCCGATGACAACTTTTATCGATGCGACAGTTTTTCTATATAAACATCGAAAAGTTGTCGTCGCCTATTCAACAACAAATTCTTTTGATGTGAAGGTTTTGCTATATAAACATCGAATAGTTGTTGTCGAATAGGCGACGACGATTTCTGTTGATGCATTGGTTTAGCTACATAAACAACAAAAAGTTGTCGTCGAATAGGAGATGACAAATTCTAATGATGTGTTGGTTTAACTATAAAAGTTGTTGTCACAATTTAGATGAAAGTTGGTTTAAAAATGTTTGCCTATATCGTCGCTTATGCGACGTTTTTCATGTTCGTCGCAAATGCCACGTCACCCAAACCGACATTTCAGAGTCTCCAAATTCGTCGCCATATCAACGACATAATGTCGCATAAGCGTCGAAACAACCATCGCAAAATGGGCCAAATATGCTAGTGTCTGCATATGTATTCAATTCAGTCCCAGAAAAATTACAATAGAGTCCAGAACCACCAGAATTGTGCCCTTGACTTCTGCCCATCCTTAATACATTTAGAACTTCTAATACTTATGCAATTCGAGTTCCTTTAGTGTGCAACAAGTTACAATAAATGAAATGAAACGTTTCAGCTTCTACAATGATTACAAATGACAGTTTTCATAAAAAATGTTTTATGATCCCTGTAGATTTCTATGACCCTCCAGATCCTTCCTCTGCCACGTTCTCTTTGAAATTTCACTTATACTCTTTCAAATTTAATTCCATTTATCCATATTCTCATTAAATATTTGGGAATAATATATTTGAAATAAAAATAATTCCCAAATATTTTTCTATCCCGTAGAATTAAATTTCCATAATTTAATTCATGCCCGTGGTTTTTAAAACCATGTCTTGTTTTCCCAATTCACCATTTCATTGTAAAAAACATTTACTGTTACCATTTCCCTGTGAAAAACATTTACTGTGTAATGTTTTTCCAATTTACCATTTCACTGTGGAAAAACATTTACTGTGTGTTTTTTCCAATTTACCATCTTTGGTAAAATACCTTTTATCTTCTTCTTTTACTTCTGTAAAACCTTTGGATAAATAATTATCCAAGTGTTCCTTTCATGTGCACCTTCCCATTTAATTCCTTTCCATGGAAATAAACGTTAATTTCTTTAATTTGTAAATGTGAAATTTACCTCTGTAAAACAATTTCACCGTGAAGAAGAATTTCTTTTATTGGAAATTCCATAATCTTTATTGAAATTCACTCCTGGAAAAATGCCGCACATAAAACATATAATAAGTGGTGCATTTATTATATCAGGCATGGGCTGGAGTGTTTTAATCCAAACTTCTTTTACCTCCGATGTGCTCCACGTAAAAAACACGTGTCCATGAAAGAAACCATGGTAGTATTCCCCGGCCCGCCTTCACAAAATTAACCTCGTCACTACTTCAATCTTCGATATGCATGTGCGCCCTCCATCCAACCTTTGACTTTTCCACATTATAAATTGAGATTCGTGCCCATGATTTGACGTGATTTCATAAATTAAATATTGGATTAAATATTAATATAAATATAAAAATATTTATATTGATAATAATAAACCGGCTTTTCTATTTTTGAAGGGCTTTGGCCATATGAGGCTTAACTCATGACTTTGTGGATAGGATAAGGGTTCTTAATAAAAGGAATATTTTTCATTTTCAACGGGAATACAAAAATAAGGGTAAAAATGAATGAAGTGATGGAACTAAGGGATTTAGATAAGAATTAAGGCTAGGTATAGGCTTGGGATATTTGCCAACTTTTGACTCGTGGAGTACATGACTATTTTGGATGATCTATTGGGTGAAGGATTTAGGTGATGGGAGTTTGATGGAGTTGGTTAAACAGTTTGAAAATCTGAGTGGAAAAATAACACAAGGACAAGATGCATTGGGAAAAAATTAATGCAAATAAGCAGGTGATCTACGGTCCGCCGAGATTCATCAACTTTTGATATCGGGGATTGGAAAACACGGTTTTAGGTAGACCGCTTTTTGCCCCGATGTGCCTCTGAGGGCACCACGCATCCACGAATGAAACCATAATGGTTTCCCCAGCCCGTATTCGAATAATTATCTTCTGTGTTGCTTCATTCCCTGATATGTTCCTTAGCCGTTGATCCAGGCTTCTTCAAGATCGACGATCTGTCGAGTTATACCTTTTGCGTCTCCACTATATTTTTCTATATGTCGTTGGATATAGCCCGGTCCCCCAAACTATCATGCTTCCACAGTGATATGACAAAAACTATATCAACAAAAACATTTATACATTCTTGAACATCTTCAAATATGACATCCATATTATGTGAATCAAGACTATCCTCTTGTTCATCAAACAACTCTGATTTGGTTTCATTAAACTTTTGGAAATTTGTTTGAGGTCTGTCATTTTGAATTTTAAATGAATGACTGGAAATAATTTCCTGCTCATAATCTTCTTGTAAATGTGAAAAGATAACATCATGCACTATTGCATAGTCTACAGTTCCCATGGATGCACTTTCAAAACCATGATTTTCAAATGAATCAAATAAAATCACTGCCTCTTCATTATCTTTTTGTTTTTCTTATTGAAAAATGGCATATGTTGTTTTGTTGCTTTCCTGAAGCTCTATGTGATTTGTTTGTTCATTGCTAGAAGTTTCCATAGATGCAGTTTCAGAATCCTCATCCATGTATAGGCCACTTAGAATTTGAACAACTATATCATTCATAGCGAGAGAAAGACAACCTTGAAACACTTTGTATTTCTGAAAATCTTGTTGAATATCTTCATCAAGTTCAGGGGAAGGAAAATGACTTTCAACAACAATTTCTTGATCAGCTTCACCTTCAACCAAAGGAGGGGCTACTATTTCTTGTTGGGATGAATATTCATAAAGGGATTCTATGATTTCATCATTCATACACTCTTCATTTCCAAAAACATTTTCCAGGTACTTAATGAAATGTTCACAAAATTCACAAGAATCTTCAAACACCAAGGATGAAAAATTAGATCCTCCATAATGCTTAAAGAATGTTATATGGAAATCTTTAAGAGAGTATAAGTTGTCTGGTTTTAAACCTTCATACCATAATCTTGCTCTCCCCTCTAAAGTAGCCATAAACATTTTCATCAAACAATCCTCATGAAATTCAACCCCCAGCTTACATATGTGCATGTGAAATCTAATCAAGTGCAAGGCAACATCATTTCCTTTCCCATCTTCGAATTTAGGCAAATATTTTTGCCAATTTATATGAGGAATACGATTTGGAAATCCAGGAATATGAGATCGATTCATTGGAGCATACCTTGCAGATATTGAACTCATCTTCAGACAGTGGTGTCGCCAATGATGTTTTGGAAGCTGGATTCTGCATTGAGAGCAGATTCTCCAATAAAAATTCAAATTTATGGATTCTTCTACCAGTGGAATCGCCTTCAAACTGATTTTTGATGTGTGGAGTCACCAGAGAAGGAATACAACCAATATGTGCCTAAGTGTCTAATGTTCTCAGACGTTAGAACTCAACCATGTCGTTCTTCCCAGAGAAAATTTTTCAATTTCGTCCCTAGCAACGGCGCCAAAATGTTAGCACTCTATAAATTCTGTCTGGTTGAATATACAAACAACAGAGGTAACTATTTCAACCAGTGTTAGAGCTGAGGCACTAGCCTGCTCAACTCAGAGAGGGTTCTCTCATGTCACTTGATATATCTATGGAAACCAGTGGCTAGATTTGATTTGTTTGGGAGATTTTTAATAGAGTTGTTGGCAAAAAAGAGGGGAACACTATGGGCTATGGAGTCAAAATTATGAAAGTGAACAAAGACAATGCATAGACTGATAGAACTCTCCAGAGGACAAAGGCTAAATAAGGGGATGAATCTGAGTTATTATTGAAATAAAAAGATGTGTAGGAAGATAAAGAAGACAAATAACTGCATCAGAGCATTGCTGAAATGAATTCTGAATAAGTTAAGAAGATAATCACATAGTTTAAATTGCTTAGACCAAGAGCGTCACAGGATGAATTCTAGGCCTTTAAAATCTCCAATTTAAACAGAAGAAAATTTAAATGAAATGACAGGCTACAGGAAATACATACGATGAAAGGAAACAAATCTCATATCACCACCCGTTAGAATCTTTTCATAAACAATTCCAAATGCTTCTGCATATGTATTCAATTCAGTCCTAGAAAAATTACAATAGAGTCCAGAACCATTAGAATTGTGCCCTTTCACTTCTGCCCATCCTTAATACACTCAGAACTTCTAATACTTATACAATTCGAGTTCCTTCAGTGTGCAACAAGTTACAATAACTTAAATGAAACGTTTCAGCTTCTACAATGATTAAAAATAACAGTTTTCATAAAAAACATTTCATGATCCCTGCAGATTTCTCTGACCCTCCAGCTCCTTCCTCTGCCACGTTCTCTTTGAAATTTCACTTATACTCTTTCAAATTTAATTCCATTTATCCATATTCTCATTAAATATTTGGGACTAATATATTTGAAATAAAAATAATTCCCAAATATTTTTCTATCCTGTAGAATTAAATTTCCATAATTTAATTCATGTCCATGGTTTTTAAAACCATGTATTGTTTGCCCAATTCACCATTTCATTGTAAAAAACATTTACTGTTACCATTTCCCTGTGAAAAACATTTACTGTGTAATGTTTTTTCAATTTACCGTTTCACTGTGGAAAAACATTTACTGTGTGTTTTTTCCAATTTACCATCTTTGGTAAAATACCTTTTATCTTCTTCTTTTACTTCTGTAAAACCTTTGGATAAAGAATTATCCAAGTGTTTCTTTCACGTGCACCTTCCCATTTAATTCCTTTCCATGGAAATATACGTTAATTTCTTTAATTTGTAAATGTGAAATTTACCTCTGTAAAACAATTTCACCGTGAAGAAGAATTTATTTTATTGGAAATTCCATAATCTTTATTGAAATGCACTCCTGGAAAAATGTCACACATAAAACATATAATAAGTGGTGCATTTATTATATCGGGCATGGGATGGAGTGGTTTAATCCAAACTTCTTTTACCTCCGATGTGCTCCATGTAAAAACACGTGTCCATGAAAGAAACCACGGTAGTATTCCCCGGCCCTCCTTCACAAAATTAACCTCCTCACTACTTCAATCTCCGATATGCATGTGCGCCCTCCATTCAACCTTTGACTTTTCCACATTATAAATTGAGATTCGTGCCCATGATTTGACGTGATTTCATAAATTAAATATTGGATTAAATATGAATATAAATATATTTATATTTATATCAATAATAAAAAACCCCTTTTTCTATTTTCGAAGGGCTTTGGGCATATGAGGTTTAAGTCATGACTTTGTGGATAGGATAAGGGTTCTTAATAAAAGGAATATTTTTCATTTTCAACGGGAATACGAAAATAAGGGTAAAAATGAATGAAGTGATGGAACTAAGGGATTTAGATAAGAATTAAGGCTAGGTATAGGCTTGGGATATTTGCCAACTTTCGATTCGTGGAGTACATGACTATTTTGGATGATCTATTGGGTGAGGGATTTAGGTGATGGGAGCTTGACAAAGCTAGTTAAACAGTTTGAAAATCTGAGTGGAAAAATAACACCAGGACAAGATGCATTGGGAAAAAATTAATGCAAATAAGCAGGTGATCTATGGTTCGTCGAGCTTCATCAACTTTTGATATCGGGGGTTGGAAAACAAAGTTTTAGGAAGACCACTTTTCACCCCAATGTGCCTCTAAGGGCGCCATGCGTCCACGAACGAAACCATAATGGTTTCCCCGGCCCGTATTCGAATAATTATCTTCCGCGTTGCTTCATTCCCCGATATGTTCCTTAGTCGTTGATCCAGGCTTCTTCAAGATTGACAGTCCATTGAGTTATACCTTTTGCGCCTCTGTTATATTTGTCTATATGCCGTTGGATATAGCCCAGTCCCCCAAACTATCATGCTTCCATAGTGATATAACATTTCACTAAATTTCCTAAATTTGGATCATGATCTAAAAATTGTTATGGTGATAACACCAAGGAGAAACATAGTAGCAGTGAAACTCTACCCATTTTGCTTCCCCCCCTTGCCCCAAGAATTTGCAGCCACATTGTGAGTTTTGTGCCAAAATTCCCTATTCTTGCCTTTTTTCTCATCCATAAGCCTATGTCCATTCTCTAGAGAGAAGTGTGAGAGAAGAAGGATATGTGGAAGAAGTTGGAGCTTGGTGAAGAGGATCCTAGGACCAGGTTCGAGGAGCAGTCGTCGATCCCATTTTGTAAGTAACTATGTGAGATCAATATAAAGAAGTACTTTTTCCGTCCCACCATATGATGTGTTCAATCTTCATGTTTGATCTACATTTTGTTATGACATCTAACCCACTAATTCGTATATAGAATGCATGTTCGTAGTTTCTTATTTGTATTTTGGTGAATGCAGGTCATCCTTGGGAGGATATTTGCAGTCGAGAAGCGACCGAACGCAAAGGTATCGACACCGGACGCAGAGTTTAAGGTAAGACTACCGGATCCCTATACTTTGTACTTTATGCATGAATATGGGGTGTTGTCGGGATAGTTGTTAAAAGTAGGAGACTTTAGATGGTTAGCTCTGCCTGCACTTTAGAACCCTAGTGTAGTCCGTAGGGGGGTTTTCCCACTATAGAAGAGATCATCCAAAATAATAAGACAAAGAGAAAGAGGTATGCAACAAGTGAGACATCCCTTGTTTGTCATTGTTGCAAGAAAAAAGGCCAGAGATATTCCAACTATTGGTATGCCAAAGTATGTTTATTTTGTGGGAAGAAATTCCATCTGGAGGCATATTGCTAGGAGAATCATGCCACATGCCACAAGATAGATTTTTTTCAAAGGAAGAATGGCAATAAGACTTCCCAAAACCTATGGTGAATTCAATAGCACATGGAGAAAATGGCTATACATGGCTATACATACTCCTTGAACATAGTTATACATGTATTTTGTCGAGCAACATAATGGAAGAATTGTGATTGACAAGCTACAAAATTTGAAGATGGCATAGTTTCATGTTAAGAATTATTTCCATGCCTAGAAGTAATTGATCCTAGTAGAAGAAAGTAATCCACACTTCCCCGTGTGTAATTAATGTGTGAAGGGATAGCTATTGGGATCTCACTAAACAAAAACATACTGAAATTCAACTTTGCCTTCATTGTTTGTAGAGATAAACCATTTATAAGTCTGAGAATGCAAGAGACTTGCATGTTGAAGATGGTAATTAATTCTAAGTGAAGAGTTTGGATCTAAAGATTGCTCAGACTTGAGAGTCAATGCACAGACTTCTATACTATGAGAGAAAGAAAGGCAATAAACATAGCTAGAGCTAGTAGCTAGAGCCGTGATCCAAAGTTGCAAATAGGGGCCATAGTTAGAGCCATGTTCCAAAGAAGAAGGAATAAGGCACATTGATATAAATTGGTTCTCTCTAAACTTTTGGAGATAAAAAAACCTCTCAATGAGAAAGTGTGATCCAAGCTGGATGCAAACAAATGAATGGTTGTAAGAATCATAACCTAAGTGCAATTCAACATTTATTGAGGTTATATTAAATATTGAAGACAATGAAAATGTAAAAGTAAATGAGAGAAAAAAATAATTAAATAAAATAGAAAAATGAAAATAGGAGAGAAAAAACTGAGGAATGGGAAGTGAAAGGTCAAGCATGTTGGCCATCCATTACCCCATCTATCCCTGTTTCTTCTTGTAATTTCACTCTCCAAGGGTATTTCTTTGGCCAACAGGAGAGAATCAAAAAGAGAAGTAGATGTGTGAATTCTTGAATATCCATAGAGCCATGAATTGTATTGTAACCAGATTGTCGAAATGAAAACTAAACAACCATTCAAAGTTAACTTTACCATTTGGGTTTCCAGAGTAAAATCTAAGTGGAAAATATTTTCTTAATTTTATTATTGTGTGATCTCTATTAGATGGCATTGTAGTTCTCATTTGTGGTTAGCAATTTGTAGTTATACTCTCATATATGTGTCTAATATGTTGCTCATACTTACATTTACTATACTATTTTGAGTGTGTCAATGGTACTAAGGAAAAATTATAGTTGTATCTTTGTTGAATTTGCTTGGAATTTCATTTACCAATATCTATTTAAGAATCCAAGAACTCCAAATTAATCACCATTCGACTTAGTCTTAAATATCTAGGGTTGGAATTAAGTGATTGTTGCACTTTTAGTTAAGTCGCTAATTCTGTCTATTGGGATTGACATTTCTTTTTTTCGAGAGACCACTAGTTGGAAAATAATCATTCAATGAAGGAGGTCATTTGGCATATAAGCAAGCTAATTCCCATCCCATTCATTGTTAATAGGTCATACGCATTCCTTTAAGCCTGCACAGAGTCATTACCTAGAGGTTGAGATTGTGCGCATGTCGTACAAACCATACATAGGTTGGTAGGTCACTTTGCATTAAGTGGAGGTTGTACAATTAGCTAGATATTTGGCATTGTGGTTCCTTTCATGTGGATGTATCCTGGTAACCCATGCCCTTAAATTAATCCATGAATTCTTTAACTACTCTCTCTCTAATCACCATGTCAATCGTGGTTCAAGTCATTGGCTCATCTTTGTCCAATACCTGTGGCGTTGATGACAATCACCTCATTCACCATGTTTTAGTGAGTTTTATTCACTTTTAATATGGTCATCTCATTCCTTTTATTTTAATTGAAGAAGCTCAACCTCTTCCCTTATCATTTGAATAACATTAAGGCATTTCCTCCCTTGGGTGTATTATAGAAACGTTTCTTCTACTTGGAAATTGGGGATGATTTACCATTGATTGCTAGCTAGAATTATATATATAGTTTCAATGTTGGGTAATGGTATCATTTATCATAGTTGGAGCATCTTCTTTATTGTTAATTTCAAAATGTGATCACTTTATTACTGGAGTATTGATAATTAGTGGTTGTTAGAATAAATTGCATGACAATTGAGAGAATACTTCCATTTAGATTGTTGCAATTCATTTGAATGAAATTGGGGATGATTTACCATTGATTGCTAGCTAGAATTACATATATAGTTTCAATGTTGGGTAATGGTGTAATTTATCATAGTTGGAGCATATTCTTCATTGTTAATTTCAAAATGTGATCACTTTATTGTTGGAGCATTGATAATTAATGGTTGTTGGAATAAATTGCATGTCAATTGAGAGAATACTTTCATTTAGATTGTTGCACTTCATTTGAATGCATATATCTATGTTGGTTATTGGTGATATATAGAAAGCATTTTATGTTTTGATGAGGTTGGAGCATCTCACTCATGGTTAATTCCATAGAATTTGTTTCTTGATAGTGTTCGAAACTTTTTTTCTCTTTGCAAAACTGAAGGGGAATAATCAAGTTGTTGTTGGAGTGTAGTAATAAAGATAACCAGTTTATGTTGCATTCATAAACAACACTATAGCCTCTATTCTTTAATAATGTTGAGAAACACACACACACACACACACACACACACACACACACACACACACACACATATATATATATATCTTCATTGTGGGAGTGTTTCATAAAACTATTGGTGTAAACAACATTGGTATCTGGTCACTATAATCAAAATTGATAGCATGCATAACTATGATGGTGTCTCATCGTCATCGATTTGAAAGAATCTTTTGGTGTTTTCGATCAATTGCATTTTTAGCTAAGCAACAATGGGTTTTTTTATTGGCATTGTTCACTAGTTGTTGTGTACAGGCTATACTAAGAACAAAGATCTTTGTATAACATGGAGAACAAAGACTATAAGTTCATTTTTTAGAGGATCCATGCTGATGAAGTGAGTGTGATATAAGTCCCTTATTTACGGATCAATAGTTCACATAATCTTGGAGGGAGTGCAATACGAGGATGTGAACTATTAAATTATTATATATCTTGTTGTCTTTTTCTTTTGCATTTCATCATAAATATCCACCTGTTTCCCGGTTACCTCTATCTTTAACAAAATGAATCTATTTATTTTGTATGACTTGTCAATATCTATAATGTTAATAATAGTGAAAACTTAATATTTATTCTTCATTAAATTAAACATTTAATGAAAATACACTTACTATACATCAAATAAGTGTGTCTCTCCTTTTGTCTCTAGTAATTCTAATTCTCCTTCTGGTCCCTCTTTCTCATGGTCACCATGATTTCCATATGAATGCATATAATTATCAAATGATGTGTTGTAAATATGAAGTGATACTATCATATCCACGTAGATATTATGGACATATCCATCGTCATGGTTAGAGTGTATTTTAATATTAAGATGAAAAATTATAAAATTGAGATTTTATGTATAATTAAATATTATTGTTAATAAATTATGGTTAAGTGATAATTAAAAATAATTGATTTACTCAAGAATTTTTTTTTTATTAATATTCAAATTGTATGTATTACTTTCTTTTATAAATTCTAAGTTACTTTAATAAATCTTAAGAATATCCATGGTATATTAGGATAAATTATTTAGTCAAATCTCCATTTTTTATTTCTTGTTATTATGTATATTCATTAATACAACTAAATCTCTTATAAATGGACTTGTATCATAAATGTGATGTAATAAGTTTTTTTCAATATGAAAAATCATAAAATTTGGAAGCCATGTCCATACATGTTTGCTTGTAATCTTAAGGAATTTCATGAATTTTTATGTCATCTAGATTCTCAAGAGTGTTAGTGTCACATCTTTCATTTCCTCTCAAACGTTGTTCTTATATTCTCATATACCCCTCACTTTGTAAGTGTCGTGTTATGAGGAGAGGTTTTTCTTAAACTTGTCTCGTAAATTCTTTTTTCATTTGAAAAAAAATAGCTTACATGCAAAAAATATTCTATGTTTTTCATAGAACAACTTATGAAAATTTGGTCCCCGAGGTGTAGAATAGTCGGTGACGAAGTGTGTTGTTAAGCCACTCCGTAATGTTAAAGTCACTGATTCAAAACCTGCGAGGACAAAAAATCCATCCATGTTAAGGGTTGGTGTGGCTTAGGTAGGGTGCGATCCCCGGGTGATTTGGGTGATTTTGACGGCTTAGATGCCCCTGAATCACGGTTTCTTAGCCACAGGTTAGTCCCACATGTCACGAACAAACTAACAAAAAAAAAAAACTTATGAAAATTTGTGAAATATCTTGAACAAATATCCTCACCATTACATGAACAAGCAAATAATCATTTTGTCCTTAGTTCCAAAACAAACAATAATAAATAATAAATGTGATATACCATAAATTTTAGATATACCAAATTGACTATTAATTTATTAAATTGAATTGTTGATATACTTGAGCATACTTTGAGACTCAAAAAGTAATCACTACTTCCCTACAAGTGCTTGCTTGCTGGCCGAATCGAAAAACCTATTCTTGCCTCAACTATGTTGTTCGACATATTCCGTTGGTTCAGTTAGGTCCTCTCACTCAAGGACCATTACGCGTGCTCCGTGCTCAGATCCTGACTCGGTTTGCTGAGATCCAATAGTTGCAGATTCAAAGGGGATTTGGACAAGGAGAATCATTCCGGTTCCGGGGAGACTCTTTTTGAAGTGGTAGACGTGGGACCTAGGGAGTGAAGTGTCTCTAGGCCGCCTTGCAGAGTGATCATAACTCCCACGCAAAGAGCCAAGTGGGTGAGTGCTAGAATTACCAACGGAAAATTCTACGCATACATACACACATGGAATAGTAGAATCCCACCCACTACTTTTCATTATATTGAATTTCAAGTGTAGATGGGAATCGAAATAAAGAAATAATCTATTTTATAAACAGTAAATAATATTTGTTATATATTCTTTTCTTAAACAGTATCCCCATATGACAGATATCTATATATAGGGTTGAAAATCTGGGAAGAAACTTGTCCGATATTCTGTGGAAAGGGTAAGTGTTCCATCTCAATCAGAGTTGTTTTGACGTAGATAATAGACTCCTAAGCTCGCGTACACCTATTGACAATGGGCACAATTAATGATCTTTTAACCTTATTTAACCTTAAACTCTAATATAATGGCTATGCATTGAAGATGCTAGCATATTCTTAGTCGTCCTCCAAAATCAATGGATCAGATTTATTGTTCATAACTTTCTTGCATTTATCAAGGCATCCGTTAACATGTTTACTTTTTAACATTTACCTAATCACATTAAAAAATTATTGTAAGGATGTGTAATTGCCACGTTCCATTTATCAACCTAATGCAATCAAACGTTTCATATTACCACAGATGGATTACCACAAACGTTTTATATTAGGGGCACGCATTCTCAGTATAATATTGGGGGAACACGTTATCATCCGCTACCTTTCGGTGTTCTCAGCCGCGAGTTAGCGGCTGTGCTAGTATAAGGATAAATAAGAATATGAAGTGGTTGAAGAGGGAATAGGAGCAGTGGGAATATCCAGACCCATGAACCTAAGCAACAACAACATAATATGCTTAAGCTTAAATAGGCGGACAGGCAGGGGAAGCCCCGACTAGTGAATTGATTCGATCGGGCATCGTGCAACTAGAGTACTGCTATATAGGGAGGGGGGCGGTAACCGTAGGTTAGGGTTACTACGGCCTTGAGGGCCCAGCTATTAGGCGTGTGAATGCGGGATAAAGAACTAACTCCTTTTCCTCAAGGAAAGGTGGGAGTTTTGGTGGCCCTTCTTTTTGTCCTATTCAGGATATGAGCCGCGGCAGTGACTGCTGCTATTACAGCCATAATGTCTGGTTCACAAGATTGAAATCCATATTCCACGATAAACCAATTATTGATCCAGTTTACGTTGACTCAGTCAGTACATTATGAACCTCTGCGGTTGAACTCCCCTCCTTCCAGATTCCCCACCAGCCTTTCAATCTGAAGATGTTTGATTTGTGCCCTGTGATAGATGTTTTACCCAAGGAATGCCCAAAACTAGGTTGTGATGTAACTCCTATTCCTTCAGTCCTGGCCTTTCAATGATTTTTTAATGAGGGGATAAGCGCATTTTAGTCGACAGATCTTGACTCGAGCCGGACGAGGGAAGCCTTGAGTCTGGAAACCTCATCAACTACTTCTTCTAGTGATGTTGCTTAAGCAGATGTTTCATAACCTGCTGCCTTTACCAGGAACCTTTTCGACGGGAGGCGCGGAAATTCAAGAATTGTTGAAGCAGAGGCAATACCAGGGAAAGAACCTCCTATCGAGTCCAAGACCTCTATCCCCAAGAATATTGGATATGAAGGAGAAGCGACCCGCCTGAAGGGATATGTTTTCAATGAAGGAGAGAATAGTCATTGGATGCCTTGCCCTCAACTCCCCCACCACAGTATATCCAACAGTTATGAATAACCCTTGTAACGGATTCAGTTCCAGGTCCAGGTCGAGATCGAGAAGCAGTTCCTTCCATCCATCAGTCGATCGAGTTGACTCGGCACTCCAAAAACCAGTGAGGTCAACCCACTACTATGCTAGTGAAGTTCAGGTCTCCTTTCCTCACTTGTTTCCCATCAGTGCTTTGTTCAGTTCAGTGATTCTCGATTCCTACGGATAAGAAAGACAAGCAAAAGGAGAATACTAAGCATTACCAGATTCCCCTCCAAGCCTTCCATTAAGAGATGAGAGAGAACCAGCGACTTGCGGAACCAGGAAAAGTAAATGAAAGCCCCTGCTATCTATCTGGGGAAAGATTCGTATTGAATGAGGGTAGACTGGAGAAGAAAGTCTAGCTAGGTGATCCTCCACCAATATATCATCTCCAGATTGCGGGGCTGAGGATCGCTTATGATGATCTATTTCGTGCTAGTGATTGGAACATTATGATTACCAAGGTTGACCAAGGTTTACCAAGATCGAGATTGGATTTACAACCCAATTCATGAAGTATTTACTGAATGTTTCACTAAGACCTACCTTAGTGAATACTAAGACTCCTGAATACTATACTTATACTCTTATTATCTTCACTCACTAGAACTAGAAATCAACTTAATAATATAAAGCTTAGGACCTACCTTGAACCTATTCAAATTCCAACTATACCTACATGGAACCACTGCTTGCTTTGCTTCTGTCTTTCTAGTTGTTCCAGTTACCTATGTCTCTACTACTTGTGCTACTACTAGTGTTTCAACTGCTTATAATGGCATAATATTTTATGTAGAACACATGAACCCTTTAAATAATTACAGTAATGACTTGTAAATCATTATAAACACACATACTTATCTTATATTATCATTTGTATAGAATATAATCATTCTTACATGAATGATACCTAAATCATTCAATAATTTTCTTTCCTCTTTACATGAACGAATGAGTACATAGTTTATCCTACACCAAGTTATTCATAACTCACTTTAATTAAGTGTCATAATTGACATGAAAATAATTTTTGGTTTTGAAAATTGCTCATTTTATATTATCTAAATATTTCCCGTGAAAAACAACCATTTATTAATAAATATGATGATTTGTATGATATTTTGATAACTATAAGGTAACTATTTGTTATTATTTTATATATATTATTAACAAATAATAAAATAAAATTAATGAATAATTTAATTTTCAAACATAACCAAGATTTAAACCTAAGTCTATAGCATAGAAACACCCTATCTCAAACATTGTTTGATTCTTATACCATATGTTTATGACCTATCTAACTCACAAACACAAATTCTCTACAAACTAAAATTCACTTTGGTTCCCTAGAATGTATTTCAAGCTAAGATCATGGCATTGCTTACAAATTAATTAACACCCACACATTTGACTACGTTCTCGTTCTACTTTCAAATTCCTTATTTACTTGTCACATTACTTAAACCAATATCAATAACTATTATTGTTCTTCTTTCAAATTCCTTATTTATATGTCACATTACTTAAACCAATATCAATAGAATCACTTCCTGTCTCAAGTTTAAACTCTTTTTAATAGAGATTGTTTTGTGCCTTGTTTTCCTTTCAAATGCCTTATTTATGTGTCACATTACTTTAACCAATATCAATAAAATCACTTCCTCTTGCTCAAGTTTAAACTCTTTTTAATAGAAATTGTTTTATGCCCCCAATGTTTTGAGGGCTTTTATTCATCTTCCCCAACTCCAACACTTTTCTTTCTCTTGTCTTTTCTTTCAACCCTTTAATGTTGAGTTGTATATACTTTAAAAACATCCAAAATTTAAGTAATTATTTTCAATATATATTTTAAATCATTCAAAATATATACTTTAAATCATCCTCCAAAATATTGGTAATTATTTTTATTAATTTTAAATTTAATTATAATAATATTTTAAATCATTAAAAATATAATTATTTCTTATAATTATTATTATTTATTAAATTATTATTTATTAAAAATGCTGAAACAACTGAATTAGTTTGAATTAGTTTTGTTACATGTACGAACACCACAAAGAAGATAATACTATAAACCATTCCACAATGAATGATACTCATGTATCTTTCAATCATTTCTTAAACATAATAAATCAATACAAAACTAAGATAATACTATGACCCATTCCACACTGAATGATACTTATCTATCTTTCAATCATTTCTTAAACATAATAGATCAATACAAAATGAAAATCTTTAATGAAATCAAAACTAAAATCAGCATTGACCAACTAACCTAAGTAAAACAGTAAACTGTCTATGACCACTCAAATTAAGTTACGGCCGAAGTTAACTTACGCTTATCAAACTTATTTCAGCCAAAATATAACGCTTAAAGTGAAATAGTATAAACTAAATTTAATACTGGTGCTTCGCTGATGAGTTCACCGATAAATTCTGACGATGTCGAAGTTCTAAGCAAAAGTTGGCGTCTGCACCTACTTCGTTGATGGCATTAGTGTCTCAGAAACATTTTCTTCTAATATGCCATTCGAAGCGGCGGCACTAGCACTTCTCTCTTTGGCCTCACGAAGAGCTTCAATTAGGTTTTCGAGGGCACAGGCGGGATTGTCATTCATCGTCATGAGATGTTCTGTTACATCCGCAGTCGTCATCTGAGCTTCCTCCATTAAATCTTSGATGTCGGGAAACAGCTCGTGGTCTTCAATGGAGAGGTAATTGCGGGCAAGAACCTTGAATGCAGCGAAAGTGCAGAAGGAGAGGAAAATGTGTTTGTCCATCCGACCAGACCGGAGAAGCGCCGGGTCGAGCCTGTCGATGTGGTTCGTGGTGAACACGAACAATCTCTCGCTTCCGCAACACGACCACAGCCCGTCCGTGAAGTTCAGAACCCCCGAGAGAGTCACTTTGCTGTCCTGGTTCGCTTCGCTCTCATCCGGTTTGCMGGGCTTGGACGGCTTCTCGTCCTCCTCGCCATCTTTCTGTGGCTTCTTCTTCTTCTTGCGGTCCGAGAGATCGAGAGAGCAGTCKATATCTTCTATCACGATTATCGATTTGTTGGTGGTGGCAATGAGAAGCTTTCTGAGATCGGTATTGTTTTTCACTTGGGTGAGCTCCAGGTCATAGATGTCGTACTTGAGGAAGTTAGCCATGGCAGCAATCATGGTGGACTTGCCCGTTCCAGGGGGGCCGTAAAGCAAATAACCCCGCTTCCACGCCCGGCCCACTTTCCTGTAATACTTCTCTCCCCTCGAGAATCTCTGGAGGTCTTCGATGATCTCCTGCTTCAGCTCTGGTTTCAGAGCCAAAGTATCGAAAGTCGCAGGATGATCAAACACGGCAGGGGTCCAGTAGCGGTATTCATTCGTGAAAATCTTCCGGTGGCGGTTTTTGAGCTCCAAAGTTTTCCCTTCGTCCATGACGTGGGGAAGATACTCACTGAATATCTTCTGCTTGTGTTTCTTGTGAAATTTGAGCTCGTAAAAGCGTTTCTCGTAGGAAGCAGGATTCCAGGGGGTCCTGACCTTCTCAGGGCTGAGCTCTATGCTGTAGAAGACCCACCGCACTTTGATACCTTCAAATTCGTCCGCAATCCGCTGGTTCTGATCCATGCTGAAGGTAAACTCCTTGCTATTTTGCGGCTTCTTCAGCCGTAATCTCTCGGCAGCCGAAGACGACCTTGCGCTCAGGTAACTCTGCACTGCCTCGTAAACTTCACTTACACGCATGCCATCGTTCTCCTCTATCACAACTGAGATGTACGCAGACACTATCCCTATGAGCCTGTGCATCCATTTTGAAAACAAATTGTAGAATTCTGGGGGCAGGTATTCCTTGGCTATGGTCCGTACGAATATCACGGAAGGCCTGATCGACCCCAAATTCGACCAAAACTCCATTTTCATGACACCAGGAAATCGCAGAGAGAAATATGTAAATAGAAACGATGAGACCCTGGTACTCGATAGGAACTGGACCTGGTTATTTAAAGGCCTTCTGGTGGAATAGGAAAGAGACCAGAAATTACACGGAAAATTCCTTCCTGAACAGTGCGATGGAAAATTTCTTCCTGGACGGTGCGATGAGACCCTGCTACTCGACAGGAATTACACCCGGGTATTCAAATGGTGGAATATGAAAGAGACCAGAAATTACACGGAAAATTCCTTCCTGGACGGTGCGATGAGGCCCTGCTAATCGACAGAAATTCGACCCGGATATTCAAAGGCCTTCTGGCCAGGCTTGGAATTTGAGGTTCTAGAATGGTTTTTGGGTTTTTTAATTTTTAGATGTATTTTACAAGTTATCAGATCAGATGTAAATTTTCATGAAATTGGGAGCTTGCTCGGAAGAGTAAATAATAGGAATTGACGAACCCAAGGAAATCATGTTATTTCTATTTTTTTGTTATCTAAGATGATTATTATTTCATCATATTAACAGGACTCTTAACCACTTAATGTGTAATTCATGGCTTTCCCGCTAATACAATAGATAATGGAAACAAAAGAAAATTACGAATTGAATGTAAATCTCTCAACAATCCAGCTATATTTTACAAGTTTGGTCAAGCTCATCATAAAGTTAATGCATAGATTTTCTTTGTTTCACATAAAACTATTTAATGATTATGTTTGGGATTAAAAGCTCTATTACTCTTGGTGAATTTTTCTAACATGTATGTTCTTGATTAAGTTTAGATACGAACTTGTAAAAATTGAAGCTTGTCAATATCACAAAACCTAAAATTGGGATTATAACAATTAGAATAGCTATTTTGTTCATTTAAATTATAGCATCATCAAATCCTAACTCATGTGGAGAATATCATCAAATCCTCACTCATGTGTTCTCTCGAATAATCATTTCCCTTTTCTAGATTATATGCATCTTTATCTATCATGCTTTTTCACTTTCTTCTTCTTGTTTCTAACATTAACATGAATGTATCCTCCTGCCTCATCCCAAGCCCAAGATTGAGGAGACATATCCATTGTAGTATTAATGTTGGGAACAATGTTTTTATGCATTATGTTCTAGCATCTCATTCTTTTATGCATTTTCAAGTGGTTTGAAAAACAAAATGAAATCAACATCCTTAATAAAAATAATATAATTAATAATCTTAATGAATAATTTATTTTAATTTCATTGAGAAGTTCCAAATCATGAGCACTATATATATGCCAAACAATATTTCACACATAAAAAATATATATATATATCTTAAGTGAACCACAATGTGAATATATCTCAATATTGAATACCTTTGCACATTTTTATGGGTGACCCTTTGCACATTTTTATGGGTGACCCTCAAAGATGAAACCACATTACTTGCTAATCCATGCAAATTGTTACAAGCATCACATAAAACATTGTTACAAGCATATCACTTAAAACTGTTCACATCAGTCCACTGAGCATAATACATATAATAGTGCCACATTGTAAGTGGAATTATTTTAAACTGTTTAAAATAAATGATATCTTAAATTTTTTTATTATTTTATATTTAAGTAAGTTAATGTTGTAGTAAACATTTTTTTTTTTAAATAGTAAATTGATAAAATTTTAATAGAAATTTTAAGTATAAAAATTATTTTACTAAGTATTTTGTTTAATTCTAAAACGACTTTATATAAAAAAATTCACTTAAAATTCTACATAATTAAAAATTTTAACTTTTTATATATCATTACATTTTTATATAGACAACTCATTTTTTATCTACTCAAAACTCCCTTTATACCTTTATCTACTCAAAAATCTCTTTATACTTTTATCTACTCAAAGTTGCTTATACCTGCTTTTTAATAGTTTAATATAATAGTTGTATGTAGTTCAAAACTAATATTTAAAGCAATTATAAAACACTTAAAACTTGTAATAATTTATTATTTGTTTATAATTTTTAATTAGTATTTATTTATATATAAATGTCTAGTGTGTTTTCATTGAAAATATGTATTACCTATGAGTAACATAAATGCAATATATTATTGGATTTGAGATTTTTTTTTTTTGTCAATAAAAAGTATTGTATTACCTTGGGCTAGCAAAAACTACACATGTATGAGTGTACACCAGAGCTTGCCACCTATTGTTATTTGACAAATCGATAAGTGTGGACACAAACTAATCTCCCTAACTTCCACATGAAGCTAGAACAAAACAAGACATAATACAAACTTCACCTTAGACTTCATTGTCATATAAACTAGTTCAAAGAGGAACAAGTGACATACCTTTTAAATGATGCTTGATCCTCGCTAGTGTTGTCCTTGTTGCTCCGTCTTTGGATTTGCAGAATAGTGAACCTGTTTAAAAAGCATAAACCAACAAAAAGAGAGAACAAATATATATATATTCCAATGAACCATATGTATAAGATCAAGAAGTTATAGAATAAAAGTCAAGACACCTTAATAGGGAAGAAATGTATTTTTGTATTATATTAAAATGGAAAGTGGAGAATACAACCCATGCCTTGATGTTGCAAGGTTCCTTTCAATGGATATTTGCTCCAACACGCACACCTTTACTCCAATGTCTTTGATGAAGAAGATCTACCATATGACTTAGAGAGCTAAAGTAAAGTTATCTCAAGTATAATCTCCAGAAAAACTCTTCATGCATATGCAAGCCTTTGCAAACCTTAGCCTTATCCATAAGAGATCTCTCTTTATATATGGTGAAAGAGGGATGGATGATCCCACTAAATCAGAGAAGAGAGCAAGATCCAAACCAATCGGAGGCCACCTCATCTTCTAGAAGATTCCCTTCTAGAACATTTGTGAATTTCATTTTTCCCTTGCTTAACCATCGTCGGACCCTATGGACAGACAACCCGCAACGACATCGCAGTCCATCTTGTGTGCATCATGCGACGTTCAAGAATCGACACACCCCAAGCATAGAGAAAGGTGTGACGATATTCCTTGTCATAGTTTTTAAGGAGGGAAAAGCAAACCACTTTTCTCATGGAGAAAGTCTCTTTTAATTTTTTCAGAGAACTTGGAAGTGAATTATGCACATGTCGTCAGTTGATCACTGGGGTGACCAAAATAATGTGTAACAGAATGCCCCCCAAAGTATGAAGTTGGAACCTTTTGTTATCACATGCTAATTTGCATTAATTTTTCCCAAAACATCTTGTCCTTGTGTTATCTTTCCACTCAGATTTAAAAAAAAAATCACCAGCTTCGTCAAGCTCCCATCACCTAAATCCTTCACTCAACTGATCATCCAAAATAGTCATGTCCTCTATGAGTCAAAAATTGGCAAATATCCCGAACCTATACCTAGCCTTAATGCTTATCTAAATCCCTCAGTTCCATCACTTCATTCATTTTTACCCCTTATTATCATATTCCCGTTGAAAATTACAAATATTTCTTTTATTAAGCTTAAGCACCCTTATCCTATCCACAAAGTCATGTGAGAAGCCTCATATGCCCAAAGTCCTTAGAAAATAGAAAAATGGTTTATTATTATAAATATTTTTATATTAAAATATTTATATTAATATTTGATCCAATATTCAATTTATGGCATCATGTCAAATCATGGGCATGAATATCAATTTATAATGCGAAAAATTCAAAGGGTGGATGGAGGGCTCACATACATATCAGGAGGAGAATTAGCGTGAAGGTTAATTATGTGAAGGTAGGCCGATATGTAAACCAATGGTTTTTGGTCAGGGAGACGTGTCCTTACCTAGTGAATATCGGGGGAAAAATTGGTGTGGAGTAAACCACTCCATCCCAAAACCGAAATAATAAATGAAACCATTTATCATATGGTTTGTGTGCGGCGGGAGTGAGTTTCAATAATAATTATGTAATTTCCAATAAATGAAATTCTTCCTAATGGTGAAAAGGTTTTACAGAGGTAAAATTTAAATTTTACAAATTAAAGAGATTAATATTTAGTTCCATGGAAAAGAATTAAATGGGAAGGTGCACCTGAAAGGCAGACTTGGATATTTTTTTATCCAAAGGTTTTACAAAAGTAAAAGAAAAAGATTAAAAGTATTTTACAAAAGATGGTAAACAAGACATGGTTTTCAAAACCATAGGAAACAAATCAGTAAATGGTTTTCACAGTGAAACTGTAAATTGGAAAAAACAAGACACAATAAATGTTTTTCAAAGTGAAATAGTAAATTGGGAAAACAAGACATGGTTTTCAAAACCATGGGAAGCAAGTAATAAATGGTTTTAAAAACCATGGGCATGAATTGAATTATGGAAATTTAATTCTACAGGATAGAAAAATATTTGGGAATTATTTTTATTCAAATATATTATTCTCAAATATTTCATGAGAATATGGATAAATGGAATTAGAGTTGGAAAAGTATAAGTGACATTTCGAAGAGAATGTGGTAGAGAAATGATATGAAGCGTCAGAGGAATTGACAATTGGATCATGAAACGTTTTTCTGAAAACTGTCATTTGTAATCATTGTACTCAGTTTTAGAAGCTGAAACGTTTCAGTTCATCTATTGTAATCAGTTTCTAACTAAAGGAACTCGAATTGTATAAGTATTAGAAGTTTCCAATGTATTAATGGTTGGCAGAAGTGCAAGGGCACAATTCTATTTTTTCTGAACTAAATTGTAAATTTCTGGGGCTGAATTGAATACATATGCAGAAGCTTTTGAAGTCTCTATGAAAATATTCTAATGGTGGTGATATGAGTTTTGTCTTCTCTCATTGTATGTATTTCTTGTGTTCTTTAATTCCATTTACATTGTCTTTTATTTAAATTGGATAGTCAAAGGCCAAGAATTCATCTTGTGATGCTTTCGGCTGAAGCAATTTAAACTGTGTGTATTTCTTCCTAACTAATTTAGATTTCATTTCATTAATTCTCTGAAGCAGTTACTTTTTTCCCCCTTCCTCTTATACTCTGCAAATTTCAATTTATAACTTAGATTCATCGCCTCATTTAGCCTTTATCCTCTGAAAAGTTCCGTTGGCCAGTCATTGTTTTCATTCACTTTCATAATTTCGACTCCATAGCCCTAAGTGACCCTTCCCTTCCTTGCCAACAACTTTATAAAAAAACCCAAAACAAACTAAATCTAGTCATTGATTACCAAAGAATATCAAGTGACACGAGAGAGCCCTCTCTAAGCTGAGCAAGCTAGTACCCAGCTCTAAAGTTGGTTGAAACAATTACCATTGACATTTTTCTATCAAACAGACAAAATTTACAAAGTGCTAACATTCTGGCGTCGTTGTCGGGGATGAAATTGAAATATTTTCCCTAGGAAAGATGACATGGTTGAGTTCTAAGGTTTGAGAGAAGCAGACACTTAGGCACATATTGGTTGTATTCCTGCTCTAGCAACTCCACACATCAAAAAATTAGTTGAAGGTGATTCCACTGGTAGAAGAATCCATAAATTTTAATTTTAACTGGCGACTCCACTCTCAATGCAGAATCCATCTTCCAAAACATCATTAGCGACTCCACTGTCTGAAGATGAGTTCAATATCTGCAAGGTATTCTCCAATGAATCGCCCGCATATTCCTAGCTTTCCAAATCGTATTCCTCACATAGATTGGCAAAAATATTTGCCTAAATTCAAAGATGGGAAAGGAAATGATGATGCCTTGCACTTGATTAGATTTCACATGCACATATGTAAGTTGGGGGTTGAATTTCATGAGGATTGTTTGATGAAATTTTTTATGGCTACTCTAGAGGGAAAAGCAAGATTATGGTATGAAGGTTTAAAACCAAGCAGCTTATACTCTCTTAAAGATTTCCATATAACATTCTTTAAGCATTATGGAGAATCTAATCCTTCATTCTTGGTGTTTGAAGATTGTTGTGAGTTTTGTGAACATTTCATTAAGTACCTTGAAATTTTTTTTGGTGATGAAGAGTGTATGAATGATGAAATCATAGAATCCCTTTATGAATATTCATCCCAACAACAAATAGTAGCCCCTCCTTTGGCTGAAGATGAAGCTGATCAATAAATTGTTATTAAAAGTCATTTTCCTTTTCCTGAACTTGATGAAGATATTCAGCAAGACAAAGTGTTTCAAAGTTGTCATTCTTCCCCTATGAATGATGTGGTTGTTCAAATTCTAAGTGGCCTAGACATGGATGAGGGTTCTAAAACTGCATCTATGGAGACTTCAAGCAGTGAACAAACAAATTACATAGAGTTTCAGGAAAGCAACAAAACAGTGTATGCCACTTTTCAATCAGAAATACAGAAAGATAATGAAGAGACAGTTGTTTTATTTGATTCATTTGAAAATCATGGTTTTGAAAATGCATCCATGGGAACTCTAGACTGTGAAATAGTTCATGATGTTAGATTTTTGCAAGAATATTATGAACAAGAACTTATTCCCCTTCATTCATTTGAAAGTCAAAATGATAGTGCTCAAGCAAATTTCCAGAAGTTTAATAAAATCAAATCAGAATTGTTTGATGAACAAGAGGTTAGCCTTGATGCACATAATATGGTTGTCATATTTGAAGATGTTCAAGAATGTATGAATGTTTTTGTTGATATGCATGGAAGAGTAGACAAACCTATTGCGGCCATTTCATTTGAAAATGTTCTTAGAACTAAAGAAATAGAGCAAGAACAACAAACACTTATGAAAGAGGCTTCTCTTTTTGTTTTTGTTCATCAAGAGGAAATGATTTTTCATGGTTTTCAAGATCCTGTGGCCATCCTATTACAGTCATCAGTGAAGGAGGAATTTGTTTCATTCATAAGCTCAGATTTTGGATTCAATTTTTGTTTTCAGCTGCCATCTTTTACATGTGTCTGTCTGCTTAAGAAAAATGTGAGCAAAAGAGAATCAGGAAGCCAATTGATTGATTGGACACATTGGCACTTTAGCGTCACTTGATTGAGTATTCATTTCAACATTTTTAGAGTAGATAAGAGTGCACGAATAAGATTTTTGGTCAAGCATTTTTTAGTTTAGATTTCGAGTAGTGTGTATAGTCAAATTTTAGCGGTGCATTTAGTGTTTAGTATCCAGTTGAGAGCAGTGTGCAGAATTTAGTTTACAACAGACACTGGTGACAGGTCGGAGCAGGGTACACACACATTTTTTGGGAGCATTCAAATGGATCGGGAACACGGTATACAATTTATTTTCTACCTCAATGGGAGGATAACATCCCCATTCGGAGCCGATGTTATCACATGCTAATTTGCATTAATTTTTCCCAAAACATCTTGTCCTTGTGTTATCTTTCCACTTATATTTTAAAACTTTTTCACTAGCTCCATCAAGCTCCCATCACCTAAATCCTTCACTCAACTAATCATCCAAAATAGTCATGTCCTTCATGAGTCAAAAATTGGAAAATATCCCAAACCTATATCTAGCCTTAATGCTTATCTAAATCCCTCAGTTCCATCACTTCATTCATTTTTACCCCTTATTATCATATTCCCATTGAAAATTACAAATATTCATTTTATTAAGCTTAAGCACCCTTATCCTATCCACAAAGTCATGTGATAAGCCTCATATCCCCAAAGTCCTTAGAAAATAGAAAAAGGGTTTATTATTATAAATATTTTTATATTAAAATATTTATATTAATATTTCATCCAATATTAAATTTATGGAATCATGTCAAATCATGGGCACGAATCTCAATTTATAATGTGAAAAAGTCAAAGGGTGGATGGAGGGCGCACATACATATCGGCGGAGAATTAGCGCGAATTTTAATTATGTGAAGGTGGGCCAGTATTTAAACCATGGTTTTTGGTGGGGGAGACATGTCCTTACCTGGTGAATATCCGGGGAAGAAGTGGTGTGGAGTAAACCATTCCATCCCAAGACTGAAATAATAAATGCAACCATTTATCATATGGTTTGTTTGCGGCATATTTTCTAAGAGTGTGTTTCAATAATAATTATGGAATTTCCAATAAATGAAATTCTTCCTCACGATGAAAAGGTTTTACAGAGGTAAAATTTAAATTTTACAAATTAAAGAGATTAATGTTTAGTTCCATGGAAAAGAATTAAATGGGAAGATGCATGTGAAAGGAAGATTTGGATAATTTTTTATCCAAAGGTTTTACAGAAGTAAAAGAAGAAGATTAAAAGTATTTAACCAAGATGGTAAACAAGACATGGTTTTCAAAACCATGGGAAATAAACCAGTAAATGGTTTTCACTGTGAAACGGTAAATTGGAAAAAACAAGACACAGTGAATGTTTTTCACAGTGAAATGGTAAATTGGGCAAAAAAAACATGGTTTTCAAAACCATGGAAAGCAAGCAATAAATGGTTTTAAAAACTACGGGCATGAATTAAATTATGGAAATTTAATTCTACAGGATAGAAAAATATTTGGGAATTATTTTTTTTCAAATATATTATTCCCAAATATTTAATGAGAATATGGATAAATGGAATTAGAGTTGGAAAAGTATAAGTGACATTTTGAAGAGAATGTGGCAAAGGAAGGAGCTGAAGCGTAAGAGGAATCGACAGTTGGATCATGAAAAGTTTTTCTGAAAACTATCATTTGTAATGATTGTACTCAATTTTAGAAGTTGAAACGTTTCAGTTCAACTATTGTAATCAGCTTCTAACTAAAGGAACTCGAATTGTATAAGTATTAGAAGTTCCCAATGTATTAATGGTTGGAAGAAGTGCAAGGGCACAATTCTAGTTTTTCTGAACTAAATTGTAAATTTCTGGGGCTGAATTGAATACATATGCATAAGCTTTTGAAGTTTCTATGAAAAGATTCTAATGGTGGTGATATGAGTTTTGTCTTCTCTCATTGTGTGTATTTCCCGTGTTCTTTAATTCCATTTACACTGTCTTCTGTTTAAATTGGATAGTCAAAGGCCCAGAATTCATCTTGTGACGCTCTCGGCTGAAGCAATTTAAATTGTGTGTATTTCTTCCTAACTAATTCAGAATTCATTTCATTAATGCTCTGATGCAGTTACTTGTTTTCCCCCTTCCTCTTACACTCTGCAAATTTCAATTTATAACTCAGATTCATTGCCTCGTTTAGCCTTTATCCTCTGGAGAGTTCTGTCATCCATTCATTGTTTTCATTCACTTTCATAATTTCGACTCCATAGCCCTAAGTGACCCTCCCCTTCCTTGCCAACAAATTTATAAAAAAAACCCAAAACAAACTAAATCTAGCCACTGATTAGAAAAGAATATCAAGTGACGTGAGATAGCCCTCTTTGAGCTGAGCAGACTAGTACCCAGCTCTAAAGTTGGTTGAAACAGTTACCTCTGTCGTTTGTCTATCAACCGGACAAAATTTACAGAGTGTTAACATTTTGGTGTCGTTATCGGGGACGAAATTGGAAACTTTTCCCTAGGAAAGACGATGTTGGCTAAAGAAGTCACTCCTGGATTGCAGTAGGAGTAAGCATGAGGCCCATCAGTATATGTCATGATTTGTTTTAAAAGGGGGTGATCGAATGGAAGTAAACTCAGAACAATATCGCTCACTCAAAAAACTGGGTTGGAACAACAAGGACATGCGAGGTCTTGATTTAACTTAGGCCAGTGAATTTGCATAGTGGTGAGTAAGTGAAAGAAAAGAAAGGGGAAAAGTCTCAAATATGAGATCCTCTCAGACCAGAGAAACTTCAAAGTAAACCTCAAACGTTGCGGAACTAATACAATCAAACATGCATTATATAGTTATAGGAACACCCGACTAGATCATCCATACCTGGGCTTTCAGATTCAGAGGAACGAGGAAAGGAGGAGGTTGGTCGCCATTAAACAAGAAATCTCAAAATATCATTTGTATAAACAAAGAACCAGAGGCTTTGTTAAATCTTTACAGTCGGGAGCTTATCTCTACCATCGATCCTTACAAAAATACAAAAACTGAGTATATATACTCAAAGCAATTCGCTCTCTTGGAAGCAAGAGGGTAGATGATACATTAAAGTCATAACTTAGCGTGCGCAGGTTCTTCTGATCAGTCGAAGACATCATATAGGCATGGCTCTTCTGAGAAAACCTGCACACAGGATGATCTTGGGCAGACTGCCTGCCAGCACCTCCATGCCTTGCATTCATGGCTTGATCTGAGGTCTCAACCACCTGCTCAATATTCATTAACTGTCTTTTCCATGGAGGGTAGCTGAGACTAAAAACATAAAGGAACACCCCTTGTCTCTTGAACTCCCGGTAGCCAGAATGTCGAAATGGCTTTTGGGCGCTTTTACATTTCACGCTTCGAGTTTTGGGGTTTTGAAATGCAGTGGAAGAAAGCACCCCTTGTCTCTTGAACTCCTGGTAGACGGAATGCCGAAATGGATTTTGGGCGCTTTTACATTTCGCGCTTCAGGTTTCGGGGTTTCTAAATGCAGTGAAAGAAAGCACCCCTTGTCTCTTGAACTCCCGGTAGTCGAAATGCCGAAATGGATTTTGGGTGCTTTTACATTTCGCGCTTCGGGTTTTGGGGTTTCGAAATGCAGTGGAAGAAAGCACCCCTTGTCTCTTGAACTCTCGGTAGTCAAAATGCCGAAATGGCTTTTGGGCGCTTTTACATTTCGCGCTTCGGGTTTCGGGGTTTCGAAATGCAGTGGAAGAAACCACCCCTTGTCTCTTGAACTCCTAGTAGTCGGAATGCCGAAATGGCTTTTGAGAACTTTTACATTTCGCGCTTTGGGTTTCGGGGTTTTGAAATGCAGTGGAAGAAAGCACCCCTTGTCTCTTGACATCCTGGTAGTCGAAAACGCGAAAGGGATAATCATTTCGCGACTTTGGTGATAAGAAAGGAGCCCATGCGCTATACCTCGTGCAATTCCACGACTCAAGCCTACCCGATGACCATCGATCTACTCCATCTGTGGATCCTTGCTGCTAAAAACAAAATCCCACTCGCTTGATTTTAGGCCCAAAATGGATTTATTCTGTGTGTCGTGCTCGACGCTCATGACTTTGCGAGAATTGGCGCTAACATTAGGCTCCATGGAGGATAGAGTCATCCTTGCGATGCTCTAAGAAATTCCTCTGCAGTTCCAGTTGCCTTCTGTTGGGTTATGGAGTCATTTATTAAGCCGAAAATAAACAGAAAAACAATAAAGACAATATTTACAAAACAAAGGAGCCGTCTAAGGCTCAAACAAAATATTTCTTCAGGAAATGCCCATTTATTGGGCCTCTAAATACTTCTTCACCCTCCAAATCCTGCAACATGTACGTGTTATTTAAGAATACTTCAACGATTTTGAAGGGCCCGATCCAGAGGGCATAAAACTTGTTGTGTTTTCTCCTATCCTTCCTGGGTGCATCCCACTTAAGCACCAAATCTCCTAGCTCGAATTCCTCCTTCCTGACCTTCCTGTCAAAAGCCTGCTTGATCTTCTGTTGATGACTGTGAGCTAAGTCCATTACCTTCTCCCTGATCTTTTGTAGTTCCACCACTTGATGAATTCTTCTGACCATATGGTTTGGCTCTCCTTCATGATCTTGAAAGAATTTCGCTACAGGTAAAGCAAGTTGAGTGGGAAAAAATACCTTCATCCCATAAACAAGTTGAAAAGGTGAGGTGCCTAGGGACTTCTTTGTTGTCACTCGGTCGGCCCATAGAGAGAATTTGAGCTTTGAATCCCGGGCCCTCTTATTGTCTTCCAATAATCTTTTAATGAGCTTGATTAGGCTTTTATTGGAAGATTTTGCCAGTACATTTCCTTGAGGATAATAGGGAGTGGAGTGAATTAGTGAAATCTCGAACTGCTCACAGAACTTAACCAGAGGCTCAAACTTGAAAGAAGCAACATTATCAGTGACAATTCTGCTGGGAAAGCCAAATCTGGCTATGATATCCTCCAAGAAGCGGATAATTACCTTGTGCGAAGCACTCCTGGTGGGGGTAGATTCTATCCACTTGGTGAAATAGTGTGTTGCAGTCAGGATCCATCTGTGTTGGCCACTAGAAGGAGGATGAATTTCCCCAATGAAGTCCAACCCCCATTGTTGAAAGGGTGTTGAAGCTACTACATGCTTTAGTGGCAAAGATTTGAGCTGTTTCTTTCTTGAGAACCTTTGGCATTTGATGGAAGCTCTGACTTCTCTGTAGACATCAGTGAATAAGGTGGGCTAGTTGTACCTAGCCCTGAGAATTTTATGAGTTGTGGTCTTCCATAAATGATGACCTCCACAATGGCTGTTATGGAAATCAAACATAACTTTCTGGGCTTCCTGTGGGTTCAGACACCTCATAAACACCCCTAGAGGATTTCTCCAATACAAGGCTTGGTCAATAAGGTAGTATCTGACCGCCTTGAGCTTTAAAGCTCTTGCCTTTCTTTTTCCCATCCCATCAGGAGGCTTTAATTCTTGCAGAAAGTACAAAATGTCTATGTACCAAGCGCATTCTGCTAGTGATAAGCTACCCTGAGTGCTTTTGCTGGACGAATCGGCTTGTTGATTTCCTGAGCAAGCATTGATGAAGCTAACCCCCAAGGCCTTGCAATTGGATTCAGCCAATAGCTTGGCTAAACCTTGCCCTTTTATCAACATGGTGGGCTTTATCTCCAGGTCAAACTCCAGGATCTTGGCGATCCATTTACCTCTTCTCCCATCTATGTCAGGCTGTATAAGGATGTCCTTCACAGAGGCTGAAGGAATGTATGTAGTCACTTTTGAGTGCAAGACGTAGACTCTGAAAGCTTTGAGAGCTTTCACCAAGGAATAGGTCTGCTTCTCCATGATCTCATACCTGATTTCTGCATCTCTTAATGCCTTAATAAAGAAGGAAATGGGTTTCTCTCACCCTTCCCTGTTTTTCTGCAATAAGACCGCTGCTACTGTATCAAAAGAAGCAAAATAAAAAAWTAGGAAATCCTTAGAATAATCAGGACTGATCTCGTAGGTGCCTCAGTCAATGCCCTTTTTATTTGGATAAAATATTCCCTAGGTCCAGTAGTCCATTTTACTTCATTTCCCTTTCTAAGCATGGTTGTGATTTGTTTCACCAACTCAACAAAATTTGAGATGAACCTCCTCGGAAAGTTAATTTTCCCTAAGAAAGCCTGAACTTCCTTTCTAGACCTGGGAAGCGACAGGGTCTGAATTGCCTCTACTCTACTGGGATCAATTCTCACTCCCTCTGTTGATATGATATGGCCTAACAGTTTCCCCTCCTTCATAGCAAACAAAGATTTCTTGGGATTTAAGGAAAGGCCAAACCTCCAGCACTTCAAGAAAACTTTCCTCAAGTGACAACAGTGCTCTTTATCAGACCTAGAGAAGACTGTAATTTCATCCAGATAGATCACCACAAATTGATCTTTCTCCCCGATGAAGGCTATGTCCATGGCTCGCTGAAATGTTTCTTCTTCATTCATTAGTCCAAAAGGCATTTTGGCATACATGAACATCCCCCAAGGAGTGGTGAAGGTTGTCTTTTCTCTGTCCTCAAGCATGACTGATATCTTATTATAGCCAGAAAAACCATCAATCATGGATATCCTAGATGCACTAGTTACCCTCTGCAATATGTGTTCCATGTGGGGCAACAGATAGTTGTCTTTCTTTGAGCACCTGTTCAGGTTCCTGAAATCGACACAGAGCCTGATTTCTCTACTTTTCTTCCTCATGGGAACCAAATTGGCAACCCACTTAGAATATCTCAAGGGGACAATGATTTGGGCATCTAACAACTTCTTCACTTCTCTCTCCATGATAGACAACAACATGGGATTTATCTATCTTAGCTTCTTCCTGAATGGCTTAGCCTCTTCCTTTAGTGGGATCTTGTGTTCAATGACAGATGTGTCATAAGTCTTGAGGTCTTCATAGGTCCATG
>ML794932.1:155741-166575 GCA_009831015.1 Picea engelmannii
TGACTCAAGCCTACCCGATGACCGTCGATCTGATCCATCTGTGGATCCTCGCTGCTGAAAACAAAATCCCGCTCACTTGATTTTAGGCCTAAAATGGATTTCTTCTGTGTGTCGCGCTTGGCGCTCATGAATTTGCAAGAATTGGCGCTAATAGATGACATGGTTGAGTTCTAAGATTTGAGAGCAGCAGACACTTAAGCACATATTGGTTGTATTACTGATTTGGTGACTCCACACATCAAAAAATTATTTTGAAGGTGATTCCACTGGTAGAAGAATCTAGAAATTTAAATTTTAACTGGCGACTCCACTCTCAATGCAGAATCCAGCACCCAAAACATCGTTGGAGACTCCACTGTCTGAAGATGAGTTCAATATCTGCAATTTATGCTCCAATGAACCGCTCTCATATTCCTGGCTTTCCAAATCATATTCCTCACATAGATTGACAAAAATATTTGCCTACATTCAAAGATGGGAAAGGAAATGATGTTGCCTTGCACTTGATTAGATTTCACATGAACATATGTAAGCTGGGGGTTGAATTTCATGAGGATTGTTCGATGAAATTTTTTATGGATACTCTAGAGGGGAAAGAAAGATTATGGTATGAAAGTTTAAAACCAAGCAACTTATACTCTCTTAAAGATTTCCATATAACATTCTTTAAGCATTATGGAGAATCTAATCCTTCATTCTTGATGTTTGAATATTGTTGTGAGTTTTGTGAGCATTTCATTAAGTACCTTGAAAATGTTTTTGGTGATGAAGAGTGTATGAATGATGAAATCATATAATCCCTTTATGAATATTCATCCCAACAAAAAATAGTAGCCCCTCCTTTGGCTGAAGATGAAGCTGATCAAGAAATTGTTGTTAAAAGTCGTTTTCCTTCTCCTGGACTTGATGAAGATATTCAGCAAGACAAAGTATTTCAAAGTTGTCTTTCTTCCCCTATGAATGATGTGGTTTCTCAAATTATAAATGGCCTAGACATGGATGAGGGTTCTAAAACTGCATCTATGGAGACTTCAAGCAGTGAAGAAACAAATTACATAGAGTTTCGGGAAAGCACCAAAACAGTGTATGCCACTTTTCAATCAGAAATACAGAAAGATAATGAAGAGGCAGTTGTTTTATTTGATTCATTTGAAAATCATGGTTTTGAAAATGCATCCATGGGAACTCTAGACTATGAAATAGTTCATGATGTTAGATTTTTGAAAGAATATTATGAACAAGAACTTATTCCCCTTCATTCATTTGAAATTCAAAATGACAATCCTTAAGCAAATTTCCAGAAGTTTAATAAAATCAAATTAGAATTGTTTGATGAACAAGAGGATAGCCTTGATGCACATAATATGGCTGTCATATTTGAAGATGTTCAAGAAGGTATGAATGTTTTTGTTGATATGCATTGAAGAGTATAAAAACCTATTGTTGCCATTTCATTTGAAAATGTTCTCAGAACTAAAGAAATAGAGCAAGAAAAACAAACACTTATGAAAGAGGCTTGTCTTTCTGTTTTTGTTGATCAAGAAGAAATGATTTTTCATGGTTTTCAAGATCCTGTGGCCATCCTATTACAGTCATTAGGGAAGGAGGAATTTGTTTCATTCATAAGCTTAGATTTTGGATTCAATTTTTGTTTTCAACTTCCATCTTTTACATTTGTCTACCTACTTAAGAAAAATGTGAGCAGAAGAGAATCGGGAAGCCAGATGTTTGATTGGATGCATTGGCACTTTAGCATCACTTGATTGAGTATTCATTTCAACATTTTTAGAGTAGATAGGAGTGTGCGAATAAGCTTGTTGGTCAAACATTTTTTAGTTTGGATTTCCAGTAGTGTGTACAGTCAGATTTTAGCGGTGTATTCAGTGTTCAGTATCCAGTTGAGAGAAGTGTGCAAAGTTTGGTTTTCAGCAGACATTGGTGACAGGTCGGAGCAGGGTACACACACATGTTTTGGGAGAAACCTAATGGATCAGGCATCGTTTCTACAAGTTCTTTGCTACCCATCTGGGAGGATATAATCCCCATTTGGAGCCAATGTTATCACATGATAATTTGCATTAATTTTTCCCAAAACATCTTGTCCTTGTGCTATCTTTCCACTCAAATTTTAAAACATTTTCACCAGCTCCATCAAGCTCCCATCACCTAAATCCTTCACTCAACTGATCATCCAAAATAGTCATGTACTCCATGAGTAAAAAAATGGCAAATATCCCAAACCTATACCTATCTTTAACGCTTATCTAAATCCCTCAGTTCCATCACTTTATTCATTTTTACCCCTTATTATCATATTCCCGTTGAAAATTACAAATATTCCTTTTATTAAGATTAAACACCCTTTTCCTATCCACAAAGTCACGTGATAAGCCTCATATGCCCAAAGTCCTTAGAAAATAGAAAAAGGGTTTATCATTATAAATATTTTTATATTAAAATATTTATATTAATATTTCATCCAATATTCAATTTATGGCATCACATCAAATCATGGGCATGAATCTCAATTTATAATGCGGAAAATTCAAAGGGTGGATGGAGGGAACACATACATATCGGGCGGAGAATTAGCATGAAGGTTAATTATGCGAAGGTGTGTCGATATGTAAACCAATGATTTTTGGTCGCGGAGATGTGTCCTTACCTGGTGAATATCGAGGGCAAAAGTGGTGTGGAGTAAACCACTCCATCCCAAGCCCGAAATAATAAATGCAACCATTTATCATATGGTTTATGTGCGACATATTTTCCAGGAGTGTGTTTCAATAATAATTATGGAATTTCCAATAAATGAAATTCTTCCTCACAGTGAAAAGGTTTTACAGAGGTAAAATTTAAATTTTACAAATTAAAGAGATTAATGTTTAGTTCCATGGAAAAGAATTAAATGGGAAGATGCACGTGAAAGGAAGACTTGGATAATTTTTTATCCAAATGTTTAAAAGATGTAAAAGAAGAAGATTAAAAGTATTTTACCAAAGATGGTAAACAAGACATGGTTTTCAAAACCATGGGAAACAAACCAGTAAATGGTTTCACAGTGAAACGGTAAATTGGAAAAAACAAGACACAGTAAATGTTTTTCAAAGTGAAATGGTAAATTGGGAAAACAAAACATGGTTTTCAAAACCATGGGAAGCAAGCAATAAATAGTTTTAAAAACCACGGGCATGAATTAAATTATGGAAATTTAATTCTACAGGATAGAAAAATATCTGGGAATTATTTTTATTCAAATATATTATTCCCAAATATTTAATGAGAATATGGATACATGGAATTAGAGTTGGAAAAGTATAAGTGACATTTCAAAGAGAATGTGGCAGAGGAAGGAGCTAAAGCATTAGAGGAATCGACAGTTGGATCATGAATCATTTTTCTAAAAATTGTCATTTGTAATCATTGTACTCAGTTTTAGAAGTTGAAACGTTTCAGTTCAGCTATTGTAATCAATTTCTAACTAAAGGAACTCAAATTGTATAAGTATTAGAAGTTCCCAATGTATTAATGGTTGGCAGAAGTGCAAGGGCACAATTCTGGTTTTTCTGAACTAAATTGTAAATTTATGGGGCTGAATTGAATACATATGCAAAAGCTTTTGAAGTCTCTATGAAAAGATTCTAATGGTGGTGATATGATTTTTTTCTTCTCTCATTGTATGTATTTCTCGTGTTATTTAATTCCGTTTACACTGTCTTCTATTTCAATTGGATATTCAAAGGCCCAAAATTCATCTTGTGATGCTCTCGGTTGAAGAAATTTAAACTGTGTGTATTTCTTCCTAACTAATTCAGAATTCATTTCATTAATGCTCAGATGTAGTTACTTGTTTTCCCCCTTCCTCTTACACTCAACAAATTTCAATTTATGACTTAGATTCATCGCCTCATTTAGCCTTTATCCTATGGAGAGTTATGCCGGCCAGCCATTGTTTTCATTCGCTTTTAGGATTTCGACTCCATAGCCCTAAGTGACCCTCCCCTTCCTTGCCAACAACTTTATAAAAAACTCCCAAAACAAACTAAATCTAGCCACTGATTGCCAAAGAATATCAAGTGACATGAGAGAGCCCTCTATGAGCTGAGCAGGCTAGTACCTACCTCTAAATTTGGTTGAAACAATTACCTCTGTCGTTTGTCTATAAGTCAGACAAAATTTACAGAGTGATAACACCTGTGATGACTAAAATACTTTGTAGAATTTGTGTGTCAAAAAAAAGGGACACATCGATCGGGAACCTACAAACAATCAAGCATCTGCATAATAATATACCATCTTTTGAGGCAGGCATTCTCATACTTAGACTACAATTGAATCTAATCATAAGTGTCAAGTGCGTCATGGCCACTAAACATACATTGTGGATCCATGTCATCATGATTCAACATAGCCACGATAAATACATTATGGATCAATGCTCTTAAAGAATTCAAATTTGGACAGAACCACGAGATATACACAGTGGATCTATGTGTCAGTAAAAACTTATGAATACTCCATCGCAACCTGGACCGATATGATGAGATCTAGGGTCTTCATTTCCATTGTCCTTAAGTACGAATCTAGCCATGTGATTACATGTGTCGAAGTTGAACATGGTAGAAACCACTTGATTAGCGGTCATTAATGAAAACCATTAACAAGTGCGAGGGAAATCACCATTGATGTCAATGACTCCCAAGGTACTCTAGTAAAATCCAATGAGTGTGAATGAATGAGTTGAGGTCGAAAACTTGATGGAATATTCCAAGAAGGGGCCAACGACGTGAACCCATTGTTGAAAGAGAAGAGACCTGCCATTGAAGCATGCTGGCTCCAAGGTACTAATGTGATTTCTAAGTCATGTTCTCGGATAATGAGTTGAATTTGATAGGAAAATACTCGTCATAGGAGGGCCTTAATGTATTCCCCATCAATGACATGAAATATGTAACAAATTTGAAGTAGATCAGAGTATTAAGTGATTCGAAACTGACTCAGGGAAGGACGACATGGTAGAAAATTTATAACTGCAGATGGTCGACTCGATAGAAGGCTTGTTTAGGTTGGAATTATCTTGAACATATGAATGGCACAACAATTGTCTTAGCATCATTGACTCAAGGAGGACCCAACATATGAACTTTTGGATGGTCAAATGAGAGACAAATGGATTTCCCAACCCAGATACATTGATGAATGGGGGTCTCATGTTCAAGAGCGACTTTACTGCCACTAACACGGATACAGATACACATTTCTTTCCCAATTTTCCCCCACCATTTCTGGTGAATACCTCTTTATTTTTACGCAAGCTTGAAGAGGATAACATATGCTTGTAAAGTAAGCTCATCCTTCAGACAAGTCACTCGGAGTATGTTTAACGAACCCTAAGAAGGAGTGGTTCGATCCCATATGGGCCTTTCGATGCTTGTTTTACGAGTCCAAAGAAAGAAAACTCAAGGGTTTTTCATGTTTAGAGAGTTTGAAAAACACTTTAAAAAACTCCATAATGTCATTTTTCGTAATTTAGTCTGACGAGACCGAAAAAGAGATAATCTACCGCTCATCAGACGTTTTCTTGAAATACTTTTACGAGCGTGAAAAGAACAAGGTCGCTCGGCTATCTTTTCATGTTTAGGGAGCTTGAAAAGATATTAAAGGATACTCCATAGGGTTCATTTTTCGTATTACCAATGCAAGTTCTAAAAATGATAAAAGGTTACTCGATTGCATTCTCATGGTTTCATGAGCGTGAGAAAGAATTAAGACTGTACTCAAATTTTTTCCTAAAAACCCTAAAAGCATCTGTACATAAGAAAAACACACAAAACAACCAAAAATGGTGGACCCCTGTCAAACGTCTCATCCTTAGATCTTTCAATCTGTGATAGAAAACACTTTGCAAAGTTGGTTAGACTTTAGGGCATAGGTAAAATATAAAAGATAATTTATTTTTGCAATAAAATATGGTAAAAAGTAATAAAATAGGTCAAAACAACCCATTTACCATTTCATTTTGCAATTTCACCCAAATAGTGCCCAAAACCCTCTTTTTCTTCCAAATTTCAAGCATTGATTCTGGAGCGCCTAGTGAACCATTTCGCAAACCGCTTCCTTCAAAAAGGTAATCTCTTTCCCCTTTCTCTTTTTATGGTTTGGAATTTCATTTTTATTGGATTAATTTTGAGTTTAGGTCGATTATTTGGGGGTACCTGCGCTTTGATATCATCGCAGGTTCACAATATCGTGAACTGCAACGATCTCAAATCTTCGCAGGGGACTCAAGGCCAGGGTGCGACGACATCGCTCTGTGTAAAATAAAAACCCTGCGATGACCGCAACTCAATTTTTGAAAATAAAAAAGGAGTTAGGAAAACTTCCAAGAATTTATTTTTTATGACTCTAATCATCTTTTGATGTTACTTGACATGTTTTCCTCAGTCAAAATGATTGAGTGGAGGGAACGGGAGCATGAGGAAGAAGACTCTTTTTCTGGGAATGAATTGGCCACTATCATGGCACTCCGGGAGTGTGGTTTACTCAAGTTCTTCAAAATTCAGAGCATGAGAGCCCAACTAATATTGTTGGAGTATCTAGTCCACATGTGAGATGTAAATGAACAAGCCTTTCACATGGGTGTGCATAAACTCACCTTGGATGTAGATGAAATTTACTTTCTGATGAGTTTGTCTCATCGAGGCTCTTGGGTATCACTCTCGAGAAGCAGGGGTGGGGGACAACCCATGGATTACTATGTTGCACACCACTGTGTGCCAGGTACAAAAAATCATAGTGGAAAGTTTTCCATTAGGGATGTTCAGGATTTACCATTGAGAACCATCCTCTATACTATAACCAATATGGCAGGGAGTGTGGCTCCCCACATGGATTTCAAAATCCACTTTCAGTACGCCATAGAGTGTATGGAGCCCCAGGTATTCAACTAGTGCGAGGGTGTCTTTAAGAACATGAAAAAACAATTGAGAAAGTGTTAGAATGGTCAGTTGAAATAGTTTGGTTATGGATCAATTTTAGTGTCCTTCTTCCTGGAGAGGGTTCCCATATTACGTTTACAGGTGGAGTGGGGCATACCCGCTCCACAATATCCACAGATGAAAAAATGGGTGGACTTGATGGCTCGTCGCGGTGGTGTACCTATCATCAAGTATGATGAAGCTTTCTTCCAGTGGCTGAGAGATCAACTAATCATGGTGGAGGACTATGTGTATGTTGGGGAGGATTTCCATGGGGATCCTAACTTATCTCTTCTTGAGAGATCTCAGTGGGGAGACATAGGTAAGAAGGAAATTTTCATTATATGATGTTTTTGATATTTTAATTATAAAAAATGCTTTTGCTATTTATCCAAGACTAATCAAGTGCTCTCAATAATGCAGATCTGGCACCTTATCGTCCTCCAGGATCATAGGAGAGATAGGTGTTGTGGTTGGTTGAGGATTTTCTACCAAGGATCTCGAGGAGATCCAGTAGAACCTATAGGGATTAACAATGAACATCCCTGATATCACAGTGGACGAACTTCCTCGTCGCTACCAACGCCATACAGTTGGCGTCTTGACATCTATTGGTCGATTGATCCATAGAGTAGCACGGGAAGTTGTTTGTTACAATGAGCAACATCCTTGATTCTTTTGTACATGAATCCATGAGATTCACTATTTTGATATTTTGGTCCTTGGACAAACACTTTTTGTAAATTTTGTCGTATTAATATAAAGTTCCTACCGGCTTACTTGTCTTTTTAAAATGTGTTCTTGGATTTATAAATGTCTCAAACGTCTGTCTAACACATAATTAACCAATGCATCTATCAATGTGTTTAGACATATAGGAATATGTTGATACTCAATATAATCAAAATGTATTTCCAAGAGGCCAATTCTTAAGTATACCCATAACAAAGTAGGACTTCAGATGGAATAAATGTTACTCAATTGCAAAACTACTAATTGTTAATCAAGTCGTACAATAAGATGACAGATACCAAATGAAATGGCGTTAGTTAATAATTCGATAACTGCACTGTATTATGTGATATTATTAGTTGCACGACCAAGGAAAACACCGTGTAGACTGATCAACTCATCCGTAGGTGCATAGATTTCCCATGCAGTAGATGTCAGGTTTTGAGTACTGCGACTAGCACCATCAACAAAGCCGATATAGGGTAGTGAAGACACTGACATCTAGAAACCAAGAACAACGCAAGGTAAGCAGCTAAAAGACAGAACCAAAAACAAAAAAACCACACTAGAGTATGATACACTAAAAATACACAACACTCATGCAAAAATAATTTAATCATAGTACTTCTTCAAGTAAAGCTCATTTATGGGTTCACTCAAAGGAATTCTATCATAATCTACTAGCTCATAATCCCCTTTCTCCAACACTCATTTCACGATATAAGGGCCATGCCACATGGGCTCGAATTTACCAGCCCCTAATAAGTCATGATCTTGTTCGTAAAGGAGAACCAAATTACCCTAAAAAAAAACATGTGGTTTGACATGCTTGTCATATTGAGCTTTGACACGCTTCTTCTGAGTTTCAATGACTAAGGAAGCATCAGGACGAGTCTCATCTAATTGCATCAAATACAAGAGATGTTCCTCTTTAGATGAGGTGTTAGGGAGAAGTTTGAAAACTAGTTTAAAGATGGGCTTTCACATTCAATCGACAGAATAACTTCAATACCATATACTAATTGGAAAGGTGTGAACCATATGGAAGATTTAATGGATGTACGATAGGCCCATAATGCCGAGAAGAGCATCGTGTTCCATCTTGACTTGTGAAATCCTATCATCTATTGAAGCATAGTAGTAAGAACCTTGTTAATGGCTTCAACTTGGCCATTGGCCTGTGGATAGTAAGCTATTTAGTTTTCATGTCGAAGACCCAACTTCTCTGTAAGTTAAGACATCATGAAATTGCAAAAATGACTACCATGGTTAGTGACGATGGCTTGAGGGACACCAAATATAGTAAAGATATGACTTAATATGAACAACACTGCATTTTTCCCAGTGTTATCAAATGTAGGCATCGCCTCAAACCATTTAGTGAAAAAATCCATGGCTACGATAATGTATCCATGCCCCCTGACTGAGTGAGGGTTACATGTCATGAATTCAATGCCCCATTTAGAGAATGGACCAATGGAAACTATAGGGTAAAGAGGAACATGATGAGATCATATCTTATTGTTATATGTTTGACAAGCGTGGAATTTATGGATAGTAGTAATGAAATCTTTAAACAATGAAGGCCAGAAGTAACCGTCTTGTAAGATCTTTTGGGCAGTGGCATATCCAGACATATGACCTCCACATGCTCCAGAATGATAGGCATTCAAAGCTTTCTCAGCTTCATCATAGGTTAGACATCGTCGAAATATGGAATCAATACCACAACGATAAAGGGTATCACCAAGGATAATGTATTGATGGGCTTGATACCAAATACGATGACAATCTACACTAGAAATATCAGGACGGAAAGATTGGGTTTGGAGATAAATGATAATGTCTCCATACCATAAGTCATCAGAACTGATTAGAAAGAGAGATTCATCAGGAAATGAATCCTTTGCTACATTTTCTGTCTCAGTAGAGGGAAGGTCACATATCATATCGACAAAAACCAAAGATTTATTTGATTTGGCACGTTCAAATTCCAAATCAAACTTCTGGAGAATCATTATCCATTTGGAGTATTTGTTGTTGGAATATTGGTTGTTTTCATTGATGTCAACCCTATTCATTGGTTGTAGTCATTGATGTCAACCCTAGCCATTGGATTTTGGACCCCACAGTTGATCGAAGTAGATAGACATGAAGGAAATTACACATACAGATACAACACCCATGGATGGATAACATAATTCATGTCGCTTCAGGTGGTATGTGTCACATCACGTGGATTCTCACGATTGAGGAGAAATGAATTTTTGAAGATGACAATGTGAATTGAGGCAGAAACTACATGTCGACCCTAATGTTAAAATGAAGTGACATAAAGGGTATAAATACATCTCATTATACATTAATTTTTTAACACACACAAGTTTTTTAATGAACAAGGAGATACAATTCAAATTTCAGAGGAAATTTGAAGTAAAGAAGGTCAAATTTCAAGGGAGGATGAATTTTTTTGGTGATGTGTTCTAAGGTATGTTATTTACAGGTCATCTTACCATTTTTGCTATAACTTTGTTTCTAGAATGATTCATATGGTGAAATTTGTAGGTTGTTGAGAAGACATATCTAGGTACCTGTGGTAAAAAATTCAGCTCTTTATTCACTCTAATTTTGGAGATACACTCTATGGAAGATAGGGTTTTTGACTAGTCTCAAAGCTAGTCATAAACATGTGTTCCGGGTAAAACAGTCATAACGTATTCATATAGAATCCAAATGAAGTGAGACCAATTTCATTGGAAAGAGTACGGGTTGTAGTTTCTTTTGTACAAATTTCAGAATCTAATGTTAAATATTGAGCGTGGGGCATTCTGTACAAGTTCGCTCTCCTGAATAAACCATAATTGAATAAGGTCTACCATTTTCTCTATAACTCCTTTTCTGGGAGGATTCAAGGAGTGAAAATTGGAGGAGTTTCATAATACATTGAGCAATATTATCTATAGGGTCATAGTATTCCAAGAAGTGAAGAATTGTATAAGTTGAATAAGTCTTAGGAAGCATTATCAGGTTCTATGTGATGGTTGGTTGATGGTGATAATTTAATGTAAATTTTTATTATCTCTCATATATTCTTGGGTGGAAGGAAGGGGCAAGGATGGAGAGGT
>ML794932.1:194591-205918 GCA_009831015.1 Picea engelmannii
TCAAGTCTAGTGTTAACTAGATACATCAGTGATCCAATCATTTGTGGATCGGTCTCGTCTGAATGATCATTAATCCATCATGGTGGATTTTGTATTATGTCGTACTTGAACTTATTTGATATTTTCACTGTATATTTTCCTTAACTCGGGAAAATATTATTGGTCCTCTATCATACTTCTTGTCTCAAGAAGTAGTGCATCATACTCAGATTCTTCATCTCTAATTCAGAAGTCAAGGATTACTTGTATCTAACAACAAGGTTTTATGAATAAGTCATCAAAATCAAGCTCTTGTCATCAACACTGTAATGATATAGGTTTGGATCAACAACACTCTTGTTGAAATCCAAACTCATCAAGAATTTATCTATCTGATATGGTTTCAAACTCATGGATGGTAGTATGGATGGAAGTGTATCGGGTTTTACTGGATCAAGTCTCATTATAGACAACTCCCTCTATTTGTGAGAAACCTCTGGCTATAGATCTCATTTTATATTTATCGACACTTCCATCAGTTGCATGCTTGATCTTATAGAACCACTTGGAAGTTACCACAGACTTCTCTTCTGGTCCCTAAGTAATATATTATGCATCATTCTTTAAGATATATTGGTATTCTTTTTTTATGGCATCTTGCCATACCTTTTCTCTTGTTGCTTCTCTAAGACAAGGAGGCCCAACATCAATGGAGTGGCTCATGACTGGAGGATAGCTAGAAAAATCTCTTTTGCTTTCTTGGGATGTGCCTTAATAGGCTTGTATGTTTCTCTTCCTCTTGTAGAGTGAGTCTAAGTAGGTATTTTATGCCCTACTGCAATATCTCTGAACATATCAACTGGAGCAACTGGATCAACTAGAACAATGGTTGTCTCCCTCTGAACTGCTAAAGGGGGAAAAGGTATTTTCTTACTGTTAATATCCATCTGATATTCTCTGGATCTTTGAAAGACTATCTCTTCTTCAAGTACAACGTCTCTTCTTGTCTCAATCTGTCTTTGACTAGGGATGTCTTTGAAGATTCAATGTATCATTTCTTTCTAAAGGATATGGCTTGGACTTCTTCTCTTTGGGTACATGAAAATACATTGGACACCCAAATAACTTGAAGTGTTCAATAACAGGCTTCATTTCGGTGAAGGTTTCTTCGGGAGTTACATTTTTCAAAGTCTAATGAAGACTCTTGTTCTAAACATATATTGTGTCATGCATGCTTCTGCCCATGGAATCATAGAGAGATTATTATCATGCATTATTGCATTGGTTATCTCAATGATGGTTCTATTCTTCCTCTTTCTCAAATAGTTTTGACTCCCTCTGAAGGATGAGCATCTTCCTTTGTTATTAACCTGTCTGGAACAAGAAAGAAAGAGGAACCAAAAAACAAGAATATCTCCTAAAGGAGAATAATGGGTACATCTCTAGAATCAAAAAAAATTAAGGATTGTTGTCACAGCTACAACACCTACTTGTAATGTAGAAAACTTTAGAAATATAGGTTAGAGGAATGACAATCTCAACAATCAAACCTGGAGTCTTCACTTATAGTGTGTTGTTCCTCTGAATGCACTGATATCCTTTTGGATCCAAGACTTCAAAAAAAATTTCCTTCGTCCTACAATTACCCTCATGTCAATTATACAAATAATATATGTACAAGTGCATACCTGAGGGTGCTGATATAATTTCTCCAATGGCACATGGTTGATCTCTTGTCCTCTGACATCTTCATGAAGGAGGTATGTCACAATGACACCTTTTGTATCACCCACAATAAGTCTTCCTTTGAAGTCTTGTCTTCCAAGAACTTGAAGTTGCTTGACCCATCAAGCTTATCTTCCATCATAGTTTTGTTCATCATAATTTTAGATTCTTCACAACCCTTTGTCAACTGGAATAGAAAACCTAACGACCAGGATAGGCTAACACTTTTAAGTTTTATTGGACTTATGAATGCCAACAATAACCCTTTGAAATATAGGAGAACATTGGTGAGATGAAGAGCTCCTTCAATGAGTTTCAAAAACCCTAATACTGAAATTTCTGCAGAAATTGGCGAAACCCTAGGGCCAAAATTTCAAAATACTTGAAATTTCGATCTGAATCTTGTTGGAGGTGCGTTGAAGGAGGACGTACACTCCTATGCCAAAAATAGCCCCAACGTCCAATTTTTAAGGGCTGAAACTAAGAAAGGAGGGTCATACAGAATTTCTGGAAACCCTAGGAGGGTCGTACGGTTCTACAAAAAGAGGACGGTTTGCCTTTAATTTTTTTGCAATGGGTTCTTCAAGACCTATGCTATGATACCATGTTTATTTTTCAATAATCTAGGTTAAGCATGTATTTCATTTCAATTTTTCATTTGTCTTAACCATAAACAATTATGTTGCAGCATCCAAGATCACAAGAAGAAACACCATGCACAAGAACACAAGAAGTATCCTGGGAAACCCTTCTAAACAAGGGAAGAAAACCCATCCAAATCCTTTGCTATAATATTCAAGAGAAATAATTTCACCACCAATAAGACTTAGCACACAAGAGAGTGCTCAAACCCTAGAACTCTAGCGCCCAAGAGAGGTGCGCATTTTTCCCAAGAGAATGTACTTTCTAAAATTTCCAAACTTGTGTGAAGGATATGATTCCACAATGGGGAATATTACTTTACTTATATTAGACTTTTCCTATCAACAAAAGTGTATATTGGAACAATAGGTACGACTTCTCTAATTCACATTATAATTAATATTAACCAAATTAATTATCTTTTACATTTATTACTAATTACATTAAGGTGGGGTCGACCTGTACCCTTTACATTACAATTAGGGTTACATGAAGGTCTAACTCTTGAACAATATAGCAAGGGATATGATACACCCACTAGTGATCATCCACTAGGGGCACATCCATAGGGATGTCCATATCTTTGGCTCACTGCATTACACAGAAGAACCGAATCTTTACACATTCACATGTTCTCATCCACAGGCACACCCACTCTACATATCTTCCTTCCCACTGCCTCACACAGGAGAATCATCTGGAGTTTCTCGTCAAATCTGCTACTCAGAGGAATCTAATACATCATCTTCATTTATGTTCACATGACAATGCACCCAACACTTTGGGATTTCACACATTCACCTTGTGCTCAGCCACATACACATCTAACTCAATAGATCGTCTTTCCCACTAGATAATCATCTAGAGTTCTTCTCAACTCTCTAAATGGAGAAGGTCATCTCTATGTTCCAGCTCTGTCTCAGGTAGGAACCACGTACCCTTCTTAGGGGATTTCTCTCAGGTTTGTAAACTGGAGAAAGACTCACATAGCTGCAATGATTCACATCTCACAGTTTTTTAAGCTGGAGAATGTCTCACATAGTTGTAATCATCAACATGGTCAAGTTCACTTGTTGGGTTGATTTCAAACTTGTTTGGGTTTAGTTTTAACTTGTTGGGGCTGATTCCTATTTGTTGGGAGTGAATAATATCCATGCTCAGCCGAGTTTAGATGAGGAGGAGTCGATTTACTTAAGGGGGGAATGAATAATCATTGGGTATCATAATTCTGAGTAAAAGGGACTTTTTTTACAACAGAGTAGTGGGATTTAAAATTGTTGTTATAGCCTCAAGTTCATCTTCAATACCAACCAACTTATCATTTGTTACCATTATTTGTGAAGACAAATTGTGAGTTATTTTATTGATATATCAGCTCAGAAATTAAGGATTAATTAAGTAGACGGACTTATTCTATCTATTGTTGTTTGGTTGAATCACTAAAAGGAAAAGACCCTCTGGCGAAGGTTTTTGTGGACGCCTCTATAAAAATAGCCCAAAAATCCATTTATAGTGGATGATACTAGCGGAGGCGAGTGGGCGGATGTTTTACACTGGGGATTTTATAAGTACATAACACACCGATGCGTTTTATACAATATGTGTATCGGTGCCCTCAAAACTAGCTTACCATAGCAGGGTTATTTCAAATAAAAAAATATTATCTGGTGCGCTATGGAAATAATGACGCACTGTAATAGCGTTCTTTAAAAAATATTTGATGCACAACTTAACACTCGAAGCACTAGTGCGCTATTAGTATAGTGCAATGTTATATTATTAAATAAAACACATTTACGCACCAATGTAGGATAGTGTCAAAAAATATATTACGATGCACTCCATTGTATCATGTGTCCCGGTGCGCACGAGTGCTCCAGTATGGAGCATTGTGTTAGAGTTAGTTTTCAAATTTACGTGGTGCGCTATGTAAAACTAGCTACACCAAGGCATCTATTATTATACCACACTATTTCATGCTTAAACAAAAAAATTTGCACCATTGAATTTTTTCAAAAAATGTACGGCGATGTGCTATGTAGTAGTAAATGCACCGGTGCACACACATGCCCAAAAAAATGTGCACCACGCTAGGGTTGTTTTAAAAATATATATAAGTGGTGTGCCTAGTAAACATGTACGCCCCAATGCAATTGGTCATCTGGCGCACCGGAACATGGTTTTATAAAAAACAATTCTGATGTTAAAAATTATTTTTACAATTTTTAGTGTTGTAGAGATCAAAAGAACTGGTACAACCTTTGCCTATCTAAAGCACCCTACCATCGGTGCTTTCTTTTATTTCCTTCCTTTCGTTTGTTGCTCAGTGCATAAATTTTGATTTTTTCCAAACGGTGGGAAAATTTGGTTTTTTTTAGTACGCCGCAACCATGCCTCCCTGACGATAAAATGTCCAGGTAATGTACTTGTTTCTTCATAACTTAAGTTTTCACCAAATTAAAATTTTAAATTGAGTGAAATTTTAAGTGTAAAAATAAAATAAAATTGTGTGGTGCATTCAAAGTGCTCGGCTCACACCGCCTACAGTGCAACCTATAAATTTGCAGGGCGCACCACATATCTTTTTTCCTTTCTCGATGGTGCATTGGTAAACATAAACGCACCATCACGTCCACTTAACGACACACCGTAGAAAAGTATATAACTAGTAAGGTGTTGCATCAAAGTATAGATAACACACCTGTTCGTTAAAGTATATGGCGCATCGCCCTTATCAAATATATTTTTACACAGTGCATTGGTAAGCATGCACACCGATGCGTTCATGTTTACCAAATGCACTACTGAGAAATGTAGCATTTTGTTGTGGTGCACCCTGTAAATGTTTTGGTGGAACTGTATGCGGTGCGATAGTAACGACTAGAATGCACCACGAAATGTTTTGTACTCGGAATTTGGAAAATTTTGTGTGATGACACGTTGATGTTTGTTACATGCACCGATGCATGTAGTGAACGTATACGCACCACTTTTTTTCTAATTTCTAAAAACTTGTTTACGTGCATTAAGATTTTAATTTTTTTTTGGTTTAAGTGGTGTGTAGGATAAATGTAATGCACCAGTGCGTATGTGTTGTAGTGTAGTGCCCTAGTGTGGTATTGTTTTCCAATGCACCGCATAACATATTAGAACATATTTTTTTTCAGTGCGTTACTTTACACTGAGCATCGTGGATGGTGCTCACAATATATACACACTGCCTACAGTGCGTGACTGTTTTTTGGGCACACCGGTAATGCAATTAACTTATTTTTTGAAGGAAGTTATTTTTCCATATTTATAGATAAATTTACCATTTAGTAGATTTTTTTTATGTTTTATGTATAAGTGAGGTCGATGTATTTCATATGTTAATCATGCAGAGACATGAGCAGAGAGAGAAACAACAGTAGCAGGAGCAAAGGGTGGACCTGTACAATGTTGTTTGAGAATGGGAGGTGAGGGAGAGGGAGAGGTATTTGTACCCTCACCCTATTACTGAAATGACTCGTGTTATTTTGAGGAATGTAGGCATCCTTAAGTACTATGAAGAAGATACATCCCTTAAGGGACACTTTGGGTTGTTGGTGCATCTAATTCGTCGATGGGATGTCCATCGACAGGTTTTCTGTGTGGGTCTGGATCAGTGGTACCATCCCACTGAAGAGGATATTTACTTTATCATTGGGCTATCCAGGAGAGGGGAGGATTTTCCCCATTTCCCAGATGTCCTAGTAGGTGTTTTAGCTGAGATTCAACTCATGTACTATCAACAATATATTGGGGTTGATGTACTATCCTTAGTTTATTTTTAGGTGTCTGGTGGATAGATGAAAATCACCTCTTTTGGTGCAGAGGAGGTTAGGTGCCTCTCATTGTTAGTGACGACCATATCCCACTTTACCAGTGATGTGAAACATATTAGATGTCCTCTTTTGTATTATGTTGATTCGTTGGTACAAAGGACATGGTGTTTCAGATGGTCTGACATTTTTTTGCGACAGTTTTGTATAACGCTAGAGAGATATATTGTTATAATACACGGGAGGTCGAACTTCCCTTTTGCCTCATAGATATTTTTCTTATTTTTTGAGAGGTTTCTAGAGACGAGGCCGATATTTTTTCGTCATCCTATTAGGCCGAGTACTCATGTGTAGATGCACATGTAGGGGGAGATGATGCCCAAGAGGGGCTATCCGTAGTTTCTGACCAAAATTTCCCCATATGAACTCGGGCTACTTGGCAATGCGGCGGATCACATGTTCATCATGGTGTCGTGTATTTACGCGGGTTTGGATTGGAGAGGATGTCCAAACATCCTCTTCACACCATATGAGCCACCAAATGATAGAGGTAATATTAGTGTTTTGTTTAAATTAATATAGTTTCATTTTATTGTCTTAATGAATTAGAATAAAATTAATTATGGCACGTTCTTTAACTTGTTTTATTAACTTGTTTAATGAAGTAACTGTGTAATTATTGTTTTGTACTATAAATTTTGTAGATATTGGCACTTTCATTGGGGACATGCCTCCTCCCCTAGCATATGATGACGAGGAGATGATGCCTGAGGCCACGGCGGGTCAGGGTCCTCGGGTACAGATACTTGATGGCATGCACCGTAGGAACGATACCAGATTCAGGTTGGAGTTGGGCGACCAACTCTCTGCACTTTTGACTGAGGTGGGAGTCTGCCTTGCCCTGATGCGAGACACACTACTACATATGGGCAGATTATTCCATGAAATTTTTCCATGTTTCCATTATTTTCATTTTTTTTTTAAATAGGGCAGGATTTTCGTCGATTTTGCCACAAAAGTTCGTCGATATTTACACGAATAGGTTTTTTAACTTGGGTAGGATTTTTGTTTCTATTGCCACGAAAATTCATCGCTATTGCCACGAAAATTTTTCCTATCTCAAAAAGCATCTGCTAACGGCTAGTTGACTAGTTGATCTATATATACCTAACTTTAAGAGACTTTGTGACACAATTTTCTATAGTTGCGACACTGTTCGTGGCTTTTGTTTGAGTTGTTTATTTTTTCTGTCACCCACCGGTTGAACAAATCCAATTCTCGATCTACATAGCTCAGATTTTGAACTTGCAAGGTTAGTATGGTTTTTTTATTGATGTACTCATTTAACTTGTAAATTTTTGTTCAAATGTCGAAATTTCGTGTAGCTTGTTTTTTCCTTGATAATATATTATATGTGTAGTACCATATTTCATGTCATTGGTTTTTGGATATAGTTAGTATATTCTATGTAAATTCATGTGAAATGTCAAGAAAAATATTTTTCGAAGAAGTATTTTAATAAGAGGGAAAATCACTCCATCAATAAGTCAATTCAAACATTAAAAACGAATGTCATTATCAATCTAGATTAATTTGAGCCTACAATTCCTTATGTAAATTTAATCCTTATTACAAAACCACCAACTCATAACAACTTTACCGGTTGGACTAATGTTTGAAATAGAAAGTCATGGAAAAAAATCCTTTTAAGTCTAATTCTATCCCTTAGAGACCTTGTTAGCTCTCTAACTTTTGTGTTTCTATGATGTTGTGCCTATATATATTAATCTCATATTTTCAGTCTAACATTAGGTTAGGTTACTCATATAACATTCTATTCTTATATGTGATGGTGTTTCTCTCAATTTTTTATAATCACACGCAATTCTAGATGTAGTGATTAACTCTAGTTTGTAGTTGATGTAACTTGTTTATACACTATTAATAAGGAGTAGCTAAAATATAAAAAAATCATGACAAAATCTAAGATAACATGATGAAATCTACTAGTCAAACAATGAAAAATGAGAACATGCCAAAGTGTCTTAGAAAATAAAACTGTGACCACTGTAAGTAGCATAAAATTGTGACCGTTGTATGTAGATGCAAATCAACACGTCATAATTTAAACCAATCCAACCCAATTGTGGATGACAAGTGGTTGGCATTCTTTTTTTAGTGGTGAATTTCAAAGATTGTCATTTTGTCTACAAAACAACTTAGAGGCTAGTGTATGGTGTCGAGTGATTCAAGTTTGAGAAATTTTGACCACTTTCGTTAAATCGTGTGTAATTATTTTCCATGGTGATTTAGTACACACTACTCTAAAGTACAAATTGAAGCATATCAATCTTAATAGTTAATCGATAATAAAAAAAAAAGCATGTCAAAATGTCTTAGAAGAAATTATTGTGAGGATTGTAGGTCACTGTAAATAAACATATCATAATTGAAAGTAGTAGCTAAAATATAAAATTTTGACAACTTATTGTTTGGTATGGTGTAGGTAAGACAATTACTTGTCAGGACAAGGATTTGTCACTATGAACGAAAATGACAGGAAGCTTGCTCGGTTAAGAGCGACATTAGAGGCAAGGGACGATGGAAAATGTTATTGTCCTTGCTATGATTGTAGGGGCTTGCAAAGAAAAAGAATTTTAATAACAACAGCTAAAAGACATTGTAGGGATAAGGGGCACGCCGAAGGGGGTTATGAATATCATCCCTTGGTAAGAGGATTCAATATTTAATGTATTCTCTATAATAATCATCATGTCATGAATTTTAGTAATATTTCTTATCGGGATTTTTATATTTTCTATACACACTAACTTTTCTACGTTGTTTCTAAATATATATACGATGCCCCCAAAATGTCGACCTCTAGAGAGTTATTTGCCAAGTACTAGCAGAAATACTCCTTTACAGGGTGATGAACTTCAAGATCAGAATATTGAAGTTGGTGATCAAGTTATTAATGATGATATGGATGGAGATAACATTAGTGATTCAAATCAAGAAGATGAGATACATATATTGATCCAAGACACATTTGCTCCAATGGATGAGGACAACTAGGATGATAGTCATGATGTTGATCCTCTACTCGAGAAGTCACGTCAACCTCTTTATGAAGGCTCAACAATTTTTTTTTTTATCTTCCATATTGTTGTTGGTTAACTTGAAGGTTTTGAACGGTTTATCAAACATATTCCTCACATAGATACTAAGGTATTTAATTTGTTAATTATTTATGCCTGCATGTTCACAAATACTTAAAAGGTTCAATTTTTTCCTATATTGTTATTGTTTTCTAATTTGTAAATTAGTATATTGGATGCGATATTGATGATTAATATTTTTTACATTGACTTATTGTTTTGAATTTGGTATATTGTTAGGTGAATTTCTATTACCAACGTCAAATATTTTTCCATGCACATATTCAGAAATATCTGTGATTATGAAAGAAATTGGAATGGACTATCAGGCTATTGATGCATGTCCTAATGATCATATCATATACTATGGACAATATGCATTAGAAAATGAATTCCCACAATGTAAAATAAGTATATATTGAACCGATAAAGTGTCAAAGAAGGTGCCTCACAAAGTTCTTCGTTATATTCCGATAATTCCACGTTTCCAGCGGTTGTTCAGGTGCCAACGTATAGAAAAGTTTATGGATTTCCATGCAAAGAAAAAAAATCAAGATGATGTTCTTCGAATGCCTGCAGATGGTTTTGCATTGAAGTACATCAAAGAAAAGTGGCCAATTTTTAAAGAAGAACCTTGTAATGTTAGAATTTCCATGGCAGCTGATGGTGTCAATCCATTTGGAGAGCTTCGTTCTACGTACTCAGTGTGGCCTTTTTTTGTTATAAACAATAACCTTCCTCCTTGTATGTCGATCAAGAGAGAGCACACAATGTTGGAAATGATTGTTCCATCTATTTAATTATCTTTTATTTTCTTTAAAATATGAAAAAATATTTCATTTCTTTGTTTCATACATGGTAATTATTTCTTTTGTATATAACGACATCTAGATAAGTATAATTAATCATGCAGTATGTTGAACCAATTAGGTAGGTAACAGGTTAAAGATATGAACGTATATATTGAGCCTCTTATCGATGAGTTGTTGAAGTTATGGGTTGGCATCACTATGTATGACATCTCTAAACCAATAGGGAAAAAATGATTTCAATTCCATGGAATACTATCATGGACAATTCATGATTCTCCTGGGTTAACACATTTTTGTGGTATATTGTTACTTTATTTTGTGATTTAATATTATATATATTTATTGAAAATATCATGCATTATTTTAAATTGTAACTCTAATTTGATGCTACATTAACTCATATATCTTGTAGGTCTTCAAACAAAGGGTAAATTTGCATGCCCAGTTTGTGTTCCAAGGATAAAATCTCGTCGTTCAAGGAGTTTAGGAAAGGAAGTGTTTGATGAGTATAGGCACTTTCTGCCTAATAACAATACTTATTGAACTACAGACAAAGCCAAATTCAATGGTAAAGAAGAAAATGGAAAAAAACCACGAAGAATGAAACCTCGCCTATGGAAGTTGGAATATATTAGAAATCATCAAGGTACGCAAATTGTTTATGTATGACATATTATATCAATATTTGGTTAATTTCATTAGTATTAATTTCATTTTGTCTAATTAATTAGTGTTAATTTCAATTTGTTGATGTTTCATAAATGTCGTTAAGGCACGAATGGGCTTCCATGAGGAATGAAAAGTTACCCGATGAAATTCAATAGATTGCCATACTACGAGCATCTACAAATAGTTCATTTGTTTGATACAATGCATATCGGGAAGAACATAACAGAATTGTTATGGCGAATATTAGATGGAAGGATTGACAAAGAGAGAATTGGAAATATTTGTTGTGACATCCGGGAAGCTAATCGCGCATTGCAAAGTGTTATTATTAATTCTAATGGTTATGGTCGTGAACAAAATACTAGTCTTCCTTGGCTATTGATGGAGAAACAGAGAAATATTGTAAAAGAGGTCATTCGAAAAATTAGGTTTCCAATGGCGTTTTCGTCGAACATACAAAATATCTTAACAAAAAAAGGTGATTTTGGTGGGGTTAAAACACATGACTGGCATACATTCATTAAGGTAATTAGTAG
>ML794932.1:214080-228563 GCA_009831015.1 Picea engelmannii
TCATCTTGTACTTGAACATTTAAGTGGGGTAAAAGGAGGTTGCCCCCTCGAAGAGGCTTATTATCTGAAATTATCTCTTTTTCAAGGCATTGAGTACTTTTTCTGAGGTTTATCTATGCTATATTGATATTTGGTTCTTAACAGTGACCACCTAGGAAGTCTTTGTTACCAGGTGCAAGCCCCAAAAGTGATGATTGATGCTATGTGATTGATTTCGCTGGTTTCAATCCCATTTCTTCACCCCCGTGAGCATCACCCGATGCAATGAGTGCTAAGTGGACTATTCAAATCATGAGAATTATTGGTCAGTTGTGAATAATACTCATGGATATGGGTAATAGATCAATGACTTACACTACACAGTTAATCCCGAAAATGATATCTAATAATTCCTAAATGTTGAATATGGTCATATTTGGCCATCAATAGGTAGGCAATCTCTCTCATCAGCAGATGGTCTAGGGAAAAGTAGGGTAAAAGGTGTGGGGCTCCAGTGGTGCCATACACCCTAATATATTAATAGTATTTACATAGGAACCATTCATTTATCCCTTTCATCCTAGTCCTAGCTTCAAAGGAAATCCTATGTCTTGGAAAACCAAAAAGAATAGAGTGTAGTGGGGTGAGGAAAATATTATAAATGTCATAAAAATATCTCTTATAATTAATTCTCTAGAGCTCAGAGTAGTACACATGAATAGGGGGTTGATTTGGGTCCGAGTTCCACCCGAGGTCAGGGAATTGCATAGAGGCATCGATATTATAAACTAGGTAGGATGACATATAAAAATAGGGATTTTTCATACCTGGGATGTTCTTCATGTGGAGATAGATGTTGAAGGCCAATATGTCTACCCAGTTAAGAACTTGTCCTATTTTGATGATGGTATGGGCTAGTGGCATCCAATCAGTTTGGAAGTGTGTGCTTTTCTCCTCTCCATAAAGTCGGCATAGCATGGCTACCAACATTTTATACAGTGCCTTGACCCTGTGGGTAGGAACCAACTTTTTTCCTTGCTTGAGAGTTTCTTCCTCATCGGCCCACCAATGTTTCATTATATTTACTGGTCCTTTGTTACCTTGGGCGAAACCTTTCAAGAATGGCTCATTGAGAGAGCTAGTGGGAGTGAGTAGATGGTGTAGAAATTTCAATACAAATTATGTAATACCTGGATTCTCCTAATCTAACAATTATATGCCATTTTTAAATACATAATCACTTCTACAAATATTCTTGCGAAATTTAAAACACTGTCACCAATTGCAATATCAAGAAGAAAGATCAATCACACATAAAACAGATATTTTACCGGGAAATCATAAAGATAAAAAACCCACTATCATATATTATGTATATCATGGATCATGAAACAATATCATACAAAACTGTAATCCAATAGCTCTCAGTACAATACAATCATCTCACACTGTCATACAAAAATCAGCAAATACATGTGCCAATTCTCTGCCTCTAGACAACCTGCCTCCTCTGTGCAATCCCTGCAATGGAATAACCTGCAAATGAATTTGAATTCCTCTTGCCTAGTCTACACATTGCTCATGGGCACATACACTGTGTGTGATTGCATGAGTGCATTTCACTCAAATCACAACTAATATCCAAATTGTCCCTTTCACATGTTATCTCAACTGGGTCTCCACTGGATCTGACATGCATGTAGTTAATAGTGATAAATATTCAGTTGCATGTGATATCACTAATTGTGAATTAATTAATAATTAATTCACTGAAATCTCACTAGTGTAAGTTCAGTTACAACTAGTACAACTGAGCTTAACTCACTTAACTGAGTTAAACTACTTCACAACTCACATAACTACACTTATAACTCTGTTACAACTTCAAGTCACTTAGTTAAAACTAATTCAACTTCCATGTCCCACCAGTCAACCTTTGAACTCGAATTTCCTATAGCTAACTGATTTTCCATTTCAGTTAACTATTTCAAGTAATTATGAGATAATAGATTAATATTTATTGTCCAATTTATTTTAGGGAAAAATAAATTAGACACACATTTCTTGTTGACTTTTCAACACTCCCTCTCAACAAAAAAGGGATTATCCTTCACCCCAATCATGTCTCTATGGTATTCGAATTTGCTCCTGGTGAGTGCCTTCGTCAAAATGTCTGCATCTTGATATTCCATAGGAATGTACTGAAGCAACATGATCTTTTGTTGCACACAATCTCTAAGATGATGATATTGGATATCTATATGCTTAGATCTATCATGAAACACAGTATTAATAGAGATTTTAATGCAACTCTGATTATCACAATGATTCACTATCGGATCTAAATGAGAACCAAACAAACCAACCAAGATCTTTATCATCCAGATAGCCTCACATGAAGCTTGAATCACTGCCATGTATTCCACTTTCACTAAAATGAGTGCCACGAATCTCTGTTTCGTGCTGTACCAAGAAACAATTGTAGATATGATACTAAATATCCACCCTGATGTGTTTTTTTTGTCCATTAGGCTTCCCACCCAATCTACATCTGTGAATCCATGCAACTTCACCTCATCCATCTGTCTGTACCATAATCCATACTCAGATGTGTCCCTCGGGTATCTCAGGACATGCTTACCTGCCTTCCAAAAGATCTTGGTAGGCTTAACCATCGCTTGACTCAGCTAGTTAACTGCATAGAAAATGTATGGTCTCATGTTCACTAGATACATTAGTGAACCCACTAACTGTCGATAGACAATATCATCCACTACCTCTCTAGAAGTAGCATCCTCTTTTCTCCAGTTTCCTAGAAGAGGAGTATCCATGGGTTTGCAGCCCTCCATGTGAAACTTACCCAGTATCTCCCTTGCATACTTGCCTTGAGTCACAAAAACTTCACCATCTTGCTGCCATATTTCCAATCCAAGGAAATAATGAAGAAGGCCCAAATCCTTCATCTCTAACTCCTTTGCAAGGTCCTCCTTGCATGAGTATATCAACACTAATTTTTCAACCGGTCTTGGGACAATTTCCCATGCACTATTTTTGACAATGGAGTCATATTCCTCCACCATTTCATCTACCCAAGTGGGATCATGCACTGCTTCCTGAAAGGAAGATGGTTCAGTCACAATACATTTTCTCATGAGAGCCATGTATCCAGTAAATCGATCATGAGACTGTCTTTGTTTGCGCTGTGAAGTAGGTGTTCCTACATTCTGTGCAGCATCTAGTCTCAATCTATCAGCTTATGTGGTGCGCTTTCTTCCATTTCTGATGGATGGCTCTGCATGAGTGGTTTCCTCCACTCCATGAACCTCTTCATATTTCTGATCCACATCTTCATACTCATCTTTGGGAATCAACAGTTCCTCCTCTGCATGCAAGTCAAGCTCCCTCTCAAGCGACAACCGCATGGCTTTCCCCTCATCGAATTTTATATCCTGTCGCATAACAATCATCTTATTGTTACGCAAATACACACGATAATTATGGGGTGTTTCTGTGTACCCCACAAATATCACAACTTCAGCAGTCAGTTCCAGCTTCTTCCTGGCATCCTTGGTCACATGCACATAAACAGATGAGCCAAAAATCTTAAAATGAGAAACATTAAGTTTCTTACCAGTGAAATTTTCTTCAGGTGCACTCATTCCAAGTACTCTATGAGGACAACAATTTTTCACATAAACCATAGTATTGCATGCTTTCGCCCACAAATGCATTGGTAGGCCTTGATCATGCAACATCGCTCGTGCTGCACCCATGATCGTTCTTTTATTCCTCTCCATGAAACGATTGTGTTGTGGGTTATGAGGTGTTATGAGTTCTCTTCGAATTCCTTCTTTGTTGCAGAAGTCTTTGAATTCATTAGAGATGTATTCTCCACCATTATTGCTCCTTAGAGATTTCACTTTCTTCCCTAACTCTTTCTCCACCAATGCTTTAAACTCATGGAAATGTGAGAATGTTTGATCCTTCTTTTGCATGAAGAAGACCCAGCATTTATGAAAAAATTCATCAACAAAAATAACATAATACTTATGTTTTGTTGTTTAAGAAACCAAGAATGGTCCACACATGTCTGTGTGAATTCTCTCCAGGATCACAGAAGCATGGTTCTTCTTTTCATGAAAGGTGGACTTTACATACTTCCCCATGGTGCAACCCTTGCACTGATCTAACTGAGCAAGTGTTCCCATTGGAAGTCCAGTAGATATTTGTTGCATGATTTTCAGGGCTCCATGATGAAGATGGCCCAATCACCTGTGCCATAATTCGCCCTCATCCTGGATCACAAATTTTTCTACCTTGCCCATCATGGCAGCGCATCCATCTACCTCCAACATGTAGATATTCTTAACTATAATCCCTATCCTCTTGACTTGACCCGTTGTTTATGTCACAGAAAATATTTTCCACCACTGAAAAACAACGTCATAGCCTCTGTCCTCCAACATTGCGACTAAGACTAGGTTTTTATTCATACCTGGAACATGCATAACATATTTTAATTGAAATTTTTTACCTGACTCCCTATGAAAGGTAATGGAACCAATGTCAGTCGCATTGTATCATCCATCGTTTCCCATATCTATATGCATTATGATATCTTTCTCCTTCAAGTCACTGAAAAGATCCTTATCTCTCATCATGTGGAAGGAAGCACCACTATCCAAATACCACACCGATCCCAATGCACTTGAAGCCATACATGTGATCAAAGAGAAGTCAAGTTCAAATTGCGAGACAAGGGCCTCACCAGTTGTAGTTCCAACGAACTTCTTGTTCTTCTTCTTTTGCAGACAGTTAGTAGCAAGATGCCCATGTTCGTGACAATGAAAACACTTCACTTTGGACAAATCCAGCTCCTTGACTTTAGACTCGGATTTTGAATGGAATTTATTCCCCTTCCCTCTCCTTTACTTGGCAGCCAAAGAATAATCCTCTTCATCATCATGCTTTGATGAAGATCCATCTCTGGTGTTCTGCCTGAACTCCTCCTGCACTAGATCCGACCATAGTCGTTCCCAATATGGCAATTTTTCCCTTCCATTGACAGAGTCTTGATAACTGTGCCAACTCTTGGGAAGTCCTAGGAGATCTAATCTCACCAATCGTCATCATCGACTGTTATTCCCACACTCCCCAGCTCATCCAAACATTGGACAAACTTCGTGAGATATTTTGGAATGGAGTCTCCCTTCTCCATCTTGATCTTCCTGAGTTTTTCTTTGAGCGCCAATTTCCTATGGTCACTGTTGTTTTGGAATAGATCCATCAAAGTATTCCACATTGCATGTGGTGTGGATTTCCCATGGAGGCTTGAGACAATATGGTCTCATACTCCCTCCAATAGAATCCTCCTCGCCTTTTCCACTTTCTTTTTCCATGCATCAAGATTTGCAATGTCTGCAACATTTGGCTTAGGAACATCTTTGTCAATGAATTCCTTCAAGCCATTGTCTTCGAGTACTGCCTCCATCCTTTCCTTCCAATAAATGTAGTTTGCTCTGCCCTCGAGTGCATACTCTAACCTCAAGCCATTGAAATCCATTTCGATCTTGAATCAGTTTTAGCACCAAGAAAGCCTTTCTGCAAATTTGAATTCTATCCAATCACAAACTCAACTTCTGCAATCTTCTGCGCTCTGATACCATGTAGAAATTTCAATACAAATTATGTATTACCTGGATTCTCCTGATCTAAAAATTATATCCCATTTTTAAATACAAAATCGCTTATACAAATATTCTTGCGGAATTTAAAACACGATCGCCAATTGCAATATCAAGAAGAAATATCAATCACACATAAAATAGATGTTTTACCGGGAAAGCATAAATCAAAAAACCCCACTATCATATATTATGTATATCATGGATCATGAAACAATATCATACAAAACTCTAATCCAAGATCTCTCAATAAAATACAGTCGTCTCACGTTGTCATACAAAAAACACCAAATACATGTGCCAATTCTCTACCTCCTCTGGGCAATCCCTGCAATGGAATAACCTGCAAATGAATTCAAAATCCTCTTTCCTAGGTTGCGCATTGATCATGGGAACATCCATTGTGTGTGTGATTTCATGAGTGAACTTCACTCAAATCACAACTGATAGCCAAATTGTCCCTTTCACCTGGTATCTCAACTAGGTCTCCACTGGATTTGACATGCATGTAGTTAATAGTGGTAAATCTTCAGTTTCATGTGAGATCACTGATTGTGAATTCATTAATAATTAATTCACTGAACTCTCACTAGTGTAAGTTTAGTTACAACTAGTACAATTGAGCTTAACTCACTTAACTGGGTTAAACTACTTCACAGCTCACATAACTACACTTATAACTCAGTTACAACTTCAAGTCACTTAGTTACAACTAATTTGACTTACATGTCCCACCAGTCAACCTTTTAACTCGAATTTCCTATAGCTAACTAATTTTCCATTTCAGTTAACTATTTCAAGTAATTATGAGATAATAGATTAATATTTATTGTCCAATTTATTTAAGGGAAAAATAAATTAGACACACATTTCTTGTTGACTTTTCAACAGATGGAATCTCAAAATGATGTATTCAGGCCTTAGGGATGCCACTCGCCTCCCCTGCTTGCTCATGATGGTTGTAGTGTTTGCATCGAATTTCTTGAAGCACCATTGTGCGGCCTCATTGTAAGGAAAAATAACTAGTCGGAAAACAACTAGATGGATACCTCTTTTTTGGATGTTCCGATATATTTCCATGTTTTTGTCTTCTATAGGAAAATATCCATAATTGAAAATTTGTAGATATCCTCATATGCAAGATTGTGGTATTCACCAATGTGGAGGGTAGTGTCTGTCACCAAGGCCTCAACTGGGAAAGATGACATTTCAGGTGCATAGGTTGATTGGAAATAAATGTAACCTTTTGGTCTTATGGTATTCTATCTCATCGTGATAGGTGGTCGATTAATTCTACATCATCATATTAACAACAAAATTAACATATAGGAAAATAATATGGCAGCCACGAAAATACCAACTTATAAACAAAAAAATGTAGTACCTGTAATCGAGCCAAGGAAATGGTCACACTGTAACACTTAGAAAAAAAACAGAAGAATGTTTACAAACTTTTGGAATAATATTGGTCGTAAAATAAGGGTTTATAGCCATCAAAAAGTATTAAAACACCCTTAAATGCACCATAAATTTCTTGTGTACGAGATATGTTACTAAATTTGGCCTCAATCTCTATCATTAATTCTAATTAAGAGAGGTGGTTGCCCAAATTCGTGTATCAGAGTCTACGGGGGGATTGAATTTGAAAACACAACCATCGGAGTCGTAGGGTCGGAGTGGGAAAACTTGTGGATCAGTTTGAGCTCTGACGGGAGGGGTGTCGAAAGAATATTCCCATTTTACCCTAAAAGGTATGCCGACCCGACACGAGTGCAGTGTTGTGGGGAAGGTGGAACCCCTCAGAGTTGTGGCGTCAGAGGTCGTTGACATAAGGTTTAAATTAAACTCCAAAGACAGGGCATCAAAGGAATATTCCTTTATCCTAGAAATATGTGTCAAACGTAAATTCTTAAAAGGCTTGGAAAAATGTTGTCGGAGTTCAGGTTTTGGAGTTCATAAGGATGAGGGACCATTTGTACCATGATGAAGACGGTATCAAAGGAACCCAAGGTATCGAAGTAATATTCCTTCGATACCATAGGCAATAGAGGGTATCAAAATAAATAAAAAGGCAAGTCGTTTAAGAGCCGTGAACAAGGGAAAAGGGTCAATCTTGATATTCCATGTGGTGAGGTCATGATGAAACAGTTTGTATTGACTCGGTGGCATGAAGTACATGTTGGATTTGCATCTTTCCATTTATGGGATGCCACATAAGAAGTGAACTTCAAGTGTCAAGGCTATCAAAGCGTGAGGGTCAGACTCCTACGTGGTGTGTGGAGAGAAATACTTTGATGAAGACTATTAGGACAAACCCCTTTTCAATGAGAACAACATAAAGGTTTATGTTAGAATGCAAGACAGTGTGATATTTGTTCCAAGTCCATCATGACTTGGATTAAAAGTGAGAGAATGAGATTTATCATGCCAGCTAAGTAAAAATAGGGGTCGGTTTCCTACCATGAGAGGGAGGAATGATAAACTTTGGGAAAAAATTTGAGGGATGTGATACCGAGGGAATTGTTTCTAACTGATTCCTATGGTATTTTATTCACATAGAATTCATAGACTGTATAAGTGATATAAAAATATTCTCCATGCTCATGCCTTCTCAGTGAAACAGAAATGTGTGCCTTGTAAAACAAAATAGAATATAAGGGGACCCATTTAAAAACAAAACGGGTTGTTGTGGGAGGTGAGTCACAACAAATTGCAACTTAATGGGAAGAACCAATTATCTCTGATCTCAAAAGAACGTGACTTCAGCTAGATCAATGGGAATTTTACCTTTAGAGAGTTCATACAGTATACAAATTGAGGACCCCACATCAATCATCCTGAGGAAAAGATAGAAGAAAATTTTGTTACCAATGATATTTCACATAATTCTGGTGATCCTTAATGGGTTCTTATTGAATACATCCATAGGGAAACATGGGGAGTGACACCACAGAGGAATGCTTATTGACCATTGTATACTAAAGTGTTTTCCTCATCTCTCTTTCCCGGCATTGCTTTGCTGCCAGCAAGCATCCATAGCCCCGACGAAGATGCTTTGGTATCATGAAAGCATGGCCCTATTACCAATGAATGTCCATATCTCTGATGGGTTTACTTGTAATTCCCACACTTTTATCATAATTTTCAACTTCCTTGTGATTATTCTTTTTTCTATTCACCTTTTAGATATACAATTTATGTATTTCTTTTGCAACACGGGTGAAGGTGAAAAGGAAGCGGGGTGATACGAGAGTTACTTTGATATGCTAGTCTCAGTTGGAAGTTCATTCTTATGGGTCCATAAATATTAATCACATATGCATTTATAATTAGGAGTATCAAGGGAAGGACCACTGGAATTATGTAGAAGACATTAAATTCAAGAAATTCTGAAAACTTGAGTGGAACACGGGCATGTCATGAGAGTGGTCACATGATTAGAGATGCATGATATAAACCATCCAAAGGCATTGAAATTATAGATTATAATATTTCTCTTGGCATAGTTGAACAAGTTCCTCTTTTTTTTACCATCATTACTCATCGGGATAAACGTTGATCCCAATGCAACTCGATCACTTCAATATGAAAATGCATTCACAGGAAAAAACATTTATTGAGTCAGATAGTATTGAGTTCTTGTTGTAAAGTAAATGGTTGGTCCAATGTAGTGAATAGTAAGTTATTCTAAATTAACAAGTGAAAAAATGAAAATTGAAACAAAGGCATGAAAAAATAAAACTGGTAGAAAAAGGAAGGTCGATTAGAGTGAAAATAACATAACAAGGGAAAATAAAAGAGAGAAAACCTTACTATGTACAAGGTTAAATCAACATAGATTATTACGAGAATTATTTTTTGAGGATTTGGCCATTGACATGGAGCTCCTCCTCGTTCCCTCCAATTTTTTAACTATGAAAGTTCCAGGACCTATTTTTTGGTGAATCAGATAGGGTCCTAACCACAACTTCTGGAATTTAGTGTGTTTTCCATTGAGTTCATTATATTTGTCCCATTTGAGAACAAGGTCTCCCTCCTAAAAATATTTATTTCCCATTGCTGACTTTTCAAACCATTTTTTGACTATTTCTTGATGGTTTGTTAGGTTCATTTTAGATTTTCCCCTCTCTTCTTACAGTTTTAACATCATGTTTAATCTATCTTGTATTACTGGGCAAGCCTCGTCTTGGGTAGATTGGACCAGTTGCAAGGAGGGTAGGAAAGTATTGGTAGGCACAATGGATTCTTATCCATATACCAAGAATAAAGGAGATTTACCAATAGATGATTTGGGAGTCACTCTGTCATCCCATAGGGTGTTCTGAAGGGCGAGGTGCCAATTTCTTTGATAATCAATGACAGTTTTCTTGATAATTTTAATGAGGTTCCTATTAGTTGACACTACCAAACCATTCCCTTATGGGTAGTAACTCGTTGAATACTTAACCTTAATATTCCATTCAAGAGAAAATCAATTTCAGAGAAGAAAAATATTTGGCATTATCAAAGACTAATGATTCAGGAACTCTAAACCTAGTGATAATATGATATTCAAGGAACGAAGTCACCTGGTTTTTGTTGATAGTATTCAAGGGAATTTCTTTGCTCCATCTAGTGAAATAGTCAGTAGTTTTCAAGATGTATATGTGCAGTTGGGAAGAGTTATGATTGAATTCCCCAATTTTGTCCTTCCCCCATTGTTGAAAGGAGCATTCAATGATCATAGGATGTGGGGAAAATTAGTTTTCTTTTCTCTCCCGGCTAAATTTTGGCATTGTTGGAATTTCCTTGTGTATGCATGAGAATATTTGAATAAAGTGGGTCAGTAATAGCCATCTCTGAGGATTTTGTGAGAAGTGGTTTCTCCACCATAATTTCCACCATTCGGTCCATCATGAAGTTTGGATATTATATTTTTTGCATCCCTTTTCTCAAGACATATTAGAAAAACACCATCATATTTTTTCCTGCATAGCATTCCTTGGATGAGATGATACTGAGCAGACTTGAGTCTGAGGGCTCTTTTATTTTTTGGATCTAGGTAATGCAGGGATGAACCATGGGTTAAATAATATTTCATCTCATAAAACCATTGGTCAGAGTTAACAGGGATGTAGAAGACCTCTCTTTCAAATAGATCTTGATCTCGATACAAAGGATCTTCATGTAATTAATCACTTGTTGATTCAGAATCTAGTTTGCATACTCTTTGGCCTTTGACAATTTTTGCAGGCTTAATCTCCAGGTCATACTCCTATAAAGATGTAATCCAATTTTCTCTCTTTTCTACTAAGTCTTTATGTACCAGGAGATTTCTGACAACAAGGTAAGGAACAATAACTTTGGTCTTATATTTGAGAAAGAATGGCCTGAAGTGTTTGACAGATTTGAATATGGCATAGGCTTGTTTTCCACCTCTGTGTAGTTTAGTTCTACTCCTTGTAGGCCATAACTCATAAAATCCATGGGGAATTCATTTCCTTCCTGGTTCTTCTACGTGAAAACAACTGTGAATGCGACGTCAGAAGTGAAGGTGTAGAGGATGAACTCTCGAATGAAGTATGGACTTAACAATGCAGGAGATTGTGCTATTTCTAATTTGATATTATCAAAATATTCCTTCTCTTTAGATCCCCATCTGAATTCATCATTCTTTTTTATCATGTCTTTCATGGGTTATACTATTTCGGAAAATCTTGAGATGAATCATCTCACAAAATTTATTCTTCCCATGAATGAGTGCATGGATTTCTTGTTATGAGGGGGAGGAATTTTTGCAATAGCTTCAGTTATCCATGTTCAATTTTCATACCATGCTTGGAAACAATGAACCCTAGCAGTTTTCCTTCATCAACAACAAAAATGGATTTCTTAGGGTTGAGAGAGATACCATATATTTTGCACCTATTGAATACTTTCTTCAAATGAGTTATATGCTCTTTTTTTTTCCATTGAAAAGATAGTAACATCATCAATATACACCACAACACATTCTCCAAGTAGACCCCTGAAGGAGATGTCCATGGCCCTTTGGAAGGTCACTATGGGATTGATGAGACCGAATGGCATCTTCATGTAAGCATATGTTCCCCACTTAGCCCAAAAAGTTGTTTTTAGTTGATCCTCATGGGCCACTAAGACTTGGTTATAACCAGAAAACCCATCTAAAAGGGAAATCATCTCAGAGCCCGATACACGTTGCAGAATTTGTTCCATCGAAGGCACTGTATAATTATCTTTCTCTGAGGCTCTGTTTAGATTCCTAAATTCAATACAAAGCATTATATCCCCATTATTTTTCCTTGTTGGTACGAAGTTGTAGATCCACTATGTATGCCTGACTTGGAATATGATCTTGGCAGCCAACAACTTATTCAACTCTACTTTGATCTAAGGCTTAAGGTTGGGGTGCATCTTCCTCATCTTTTGTTGAAATGGTTTTGTCTGAGGCTTGATGGGAATGATGTGTTGTATGATTTTGGTTTCATACGTCTTGAGATCCTCATAGGTCCAGGAAAATGTGTCTTTGTAGTCTTTGAATAATTTGATGTAAGAATGATTTTCTTCAAGAGAGGAATTTTTTTCCAGATTAATGTTTTGAGGCGTGTTATTTGTCCCTGAGTTCACCACTTCAAACTACATGGATGAACTATTGGTCTTGCAATTGATGAATTTATTGAGTTTATCCTGGAGATCATAAAGTTTCTCCAATCTAACTACATTTCTTTGGATATCGTTGGTCAAACGTGACGGGTTGGTTGAATGGGTTGGGTCAGTAGTATCTAGATTCACCATTTGGTCATGTTGGCCTTCATCTATAATAGAGTCTTTGAAAGTATCTTTGAGGTGTAAGAAATTTATAAGTTGATGGTAATCATCAAAGACTCTCCAATTAGTGATGTTATCGGGAATTGAAGGCATGTATAAAATTTCAATGGAGAAAGTGTCAGGCATCAATCCATTTGAAGGTATTAATCTAGATGCAAAATTGGCCATCAAATTTGCATCATAGTATAATGAACGAGGAACATAACTAATGTTAAATGCAATGAAAGATTTGATTAGTTCGCATACCTCTAATTGATCATGTTTTAAATGACTTGAAATACAATGGATGGTGTTCCTTACCTGTCTTATGACAATTTCAAAATCCCCAAATACCTTGATTATCTCAACCTTCAAGTCTACTACCTTTCTTAATCCTTGCAAAAAGGCGTCATATTCAACGGTGTTATTGGTGCATTGGAAATCTAGTCTACATGCAATTAATGCCTTATTTCCTTTCGGATATTTCAGTATGCATCGAGAAATTGCACCTTCTAAATATTTGGATCCATCAAAAAATAGTGTCCACATGTTAGGATCCCCTTCTTTATTACAACATTTGATTTTAAGTTTTCAAATTTTTTTGTTTTAGTGGGGTTAGTAGAATTAATGAGCATTTCCAATTTATCTCTAGAAACTATGTTAGGTCGTACATCAAAGGAACTATTAGTTTGATCTATTATATTACAGTCGGGCTTGACAATCTGGGTGCAATAAAGGATTCAAGATTGTGTGTTATATTCCACAAGGGATGATGTTTCAGCTGTAAAATTCCTGAGAAACGTCTCATGTGAATAATTACCCAAAATTGATTTATTAAACATTATCGATTCATTTGGGTCGTTCAAGTCAGTAACTACATGTTTCATATATCTATCCCTGTCAATAAAGATCTAATTAATTTTACCATTGTAAGGAAGCCATAGATTAGACCAATCAATAACAAAGTAACCATTCAACATAGCTAACCAATCTCGACATAATAGCATGCCATAGTTATTAGGTATGTCTACTATGATTATTTCAATGGTTTGATGAACTTTTGAATTAGCAAACATCCTGAAAAAAAAAATTTCAATTCCCCAATAAATTTAAGACAATTTTTGTCTAACTAAATAATATGAATGTCAGACGGTTCAGGTTTGACATTAATCTTTTCATAGACCTTGAGGGGCATGACATTAGATGAAGCTCCTGAGTCTACCATGCAATTGTGAACGTTCCTATTAAAAAATTTGAAAGTAATGAGGAATGGCGGGGTGGTAGATGTGGACCTCTGTCTGGTTAAGGATGAAATTGTCACTATTTGACTCTTATATGGAGTGTTATTGTTGGAAGAACTTTCCTTGGATGTTCCCTTCTTTGTTCCAATGCTAATTTCTTTTGTTCCAGTGGAAGTTTTCCCTTGTAGATTTTTAATAAAATTCTCTTGAATTTGTGGAATCTTCATAAGATCAAATAAGGAAATGTTGGCTTTAGTCTTCTTCAGATATTCTAGGAAATCATATTCCAACCTGGCTAGGGGTATGGAAAAAGCACTAGGTTTTTGTATTTGATCGGTCATTTTATGGTTGGAAGATGTAGTCTTGGAGGGATTTGGAGTAGTGTTGGTTGTAGAAGATGATTGTTTGGTAATGGACGTGGGAGAAGTAGCATTAGAAGTATTGGAAGTGTCATCAGAAACCTTCTTGTTGGAACTCCTGGTAGTAACATTGTTTTGTGACATGTGTACCTCTTCTAATTGTTCTTCATTCCCACCATAAGCAATATCCCAGAATGAATTTAATTGTTTCTCTTCATGCTCTTGAGATTACTGAGGTTTTTCTTATTGTTCCTGACTTTCTTCTCATTATTCATCATCTTCAGTCATATTATTTATTGCTTGGGTTTGAAGAGCCTAGACAATATCTTCCATGTTTATGCCTTCTTTCTAAGAAGTGGTATTGTTTTTAGTTGGTGGAGTGCTTTTATCTTTCTTGGGGGGGGGGGGGGGGG
>ML794932.1:228585-246940 GCA_009831015.1 Picea engelmannii
GGATACTAGAGGATCCTTCTCCACCACCTTTCTTCAAGTATATAAAATCATTGCATAATTTCTTAATGATCCTCTGAAGAGATTCCATATCCATTGAATCAGAAGGCCTTTTATCTTCATTGTATTTGGACACAACATATTTAATTTTACCTTTGTCCTTGGAAGGATTTGAGCTAGAATTTATTTACGTGGTTTTCAGCTAAATCTTTTTTGTCATGTCTGAATTTAGGTAGGAACTTCCCATGGTTCTTGGTCATTTCATGTTGAATTCTTGGTACAACGACTACGTCAACAAACAACCAGGGCTAGTAGGGAGATATATTTTGGTTTTCATTGGCTCCAACCATGTTTGGGGGTTGATATATCATAATCTGATGTGGGTTATTTTTCAGGTTCCCTCTCATACTCATATATTTCTTCAAAGTTTTCCTCATACTCATTTCTTGGATTGTAAGGTGGTGATTCGGGAGGAGAGGGTGGTAGATAAGGATTGTGGACCATGGATATCTTGGGAAGCCATTGCCCGATGGAGTCATAGCTCTGCTACAGGATGGAAGGTCTCTCAATCAAAAGATAAGTACAATTATTTATTTATTCTATGTTGTGTATGTTGTATACAGTTTTAATGTTATTGAATTCATTTGTATATACATACATATACATTGCATATATGGTTGCATTACTGCATCCATGACTGTACCTGAGGTGTCTCATATTTCATTACTTAAGAAATATATATACCTGATGCTAATCATGTAATTGATTGGAATATGATTCAGGTGGAACTAGAAAGTGTCCTGCAAGTGCATCCTGTGAGCATGTTGGACAGGAAAATAAAATAACTCCGGAATCGAGCTATGGAGCTTGTAAGGGTCCAGTGGACCTGGTACAGTCCTGAGGATGCGACATGGGAGAATGCAAATGTTATGCGGGCAGAGTACCCATATCTTTTTGAAAAGCTTGCAGATGTTGTGTAAAGTTGCACTGAGGACAGTGCAAAAATAAGGGGAGGGGAATTATAGTGTCCCTAAGGCCGAGCCCCGTAGTAAACCATGTTCTGAAAGGAATTGTAATTATGATTTATAGGCTGGTGAGCAGAGTTCTTATAAGCTCGAGGCTTATGTGTTGTTAGGCCAGGGAGCCTAAGTGTTGAAGGCCAGGAGTCTGTTGTTGTATATGTAATCATGCAGAACAATTAATAAAACATAAACATCGCCATGTGCAGACCGACCACGATGAATGAGTGAAGGGGGACTAAGAATCCATAGGGTGGGAAAGGAATTAGGGGATGAAGGTGGGAAAAGGGGATAAGTGTTGAGCCTAGGGGCTTAAGCCTGGGAATAATATTTTAATATTATTCCAAAAGATATGTGCATTATATGTTTTAACCTAAGTCCTTTTGGAGGGACATGTGATTTCCAAATGGTGGGAGGAGCACATGCTGAAGGAGGCATGCAGTCACATGGGGGACAAGTGTCAACCCTGGTGCATGCAATGAAAGGCTGAGACGAGCCGTGCTGGGGGGTTCCTCCTCCATTCTACCCGACCGTCGAAACATGAACCCGTCCGACCTCTACAAGAGATACTCTCGTGCACTCTGAACCAAAAAGGTCGGTGTTTGTATTTGCTTCTGGAAGGCTGGACACCCTTTCACTTGTGAACCGTTAAGTTTGAGTTGACCCCTATGTGGAAAACTCGTCACGCATCCCTGAGAACCAGAGCGTGGGTCTATCTCGTGTTGCCGGATTGAGGAAATGGAAGTGTCCAGTCCCTGATAAGCCTGGTTATGTTGTGGCACCTATTGTTGTTGCCCTGGGGTGTTCGTGTCTAGATTCCTGTTGATTGTGGTGGACGTGTAGTGTTTGACCCTGTGTGTTAATTCTGAAAATATGAAACATCCTCTGTCTGGGCGTCGATCCTATGCATGGAGCCTTGTCTGTAGCCATATCCATGAGACCATCCACCATTGTTGAACTGGTGGGAAATCCATGTCCGTTTTTCCCCGTTGGTTGTGTGGCCATGCAGTGCTAGACTACATGGAGGCTTGTTGGCCAGTTGTACAACATTCTCTCCAGGTGAGAGAGGTGATTGAGGTTGGAAGAATAGGTTGTTGGCCTGTGAGCGATTCTCTCCAGGAGAGAGAGTGTATAGAGGAAGGAGAAAACTCCTGGAAGGAACCTTGTAGCTGCCATAGAGCCTAGAGACTTCCAGTCCAGCCTGTTGATGTAACCCAAGGCAAGGGAGGTTAGCATCCGAAGGACTGTCCAGGTGACAGAGAAGGTGTGTACTCCTGGGGTGGAACAGGCATGTGGGGAATGAGGGTCTATGGGCAGTGAGCGTGAGAGGTTCCTGGGAGAGAATTCCATCCTTGTGGTTGTGTGTTGTTTCCTTGTAACCTCAGCCTAGCCTAGGATTCCTTGTATTGGGGTGGAGCTTAGTCCCAGCTCGGGGGTGACCCACTGTTGAGCTGATGAGCAGTGCGGTCTACGACTGGGAGGTTCGTGGAAGGCCTGCACTTGGTTGGTGGAACTGCCACTGTTTCAAATATAAGTACATGATTATGTTTTAATCATGTTTTGCATGACTCTACTGCTTATGTTATCATGATTTCCGCTGTGTATATGAATTAATATGAAAAGATAATTGCTTGTTGATTATGGCAGTAATTCATATGAATACTATGTGTTGAATGTGTTTATTGTTTAAATGCATGTGGGTTAAATAACATCTGTATGAGTTATGTACAAAGTGGTGTTATAGCCTTCTCTTAATAGCGATTAAACCTTGGTAGCTGAAAAGGTGCACTACAGTTTGGTATCAGAGCCAAGGTTTTGACACTGAGCCTAGATGGGCTAGTGGAGCAGTCTTTGGACCGAGAATGCGAAGGGAAATTGGGTCTGGAAGGCCAATTTTGGACCTTGGTTTGCTCCAAAGTGTCAAGTAGTTACTTGACGAGTTTTTAAGCTCGGGAGGTATAGTGGCGTTATGAAACCGCAGCCAGTGCGGTATAAGTCCACAGGGAGAGAGAACTCCACACCGTAAGTGTAGGAGCTTTAGGATCTGTTTGGGAGGGAAGGTGAACCCTTGTGACCATTAGATTTGAAAAGTGTGCACAGGGTTTAAAGCCCTTTGGATATTGCACAGGAGTGTGGAAATCACGATACGCGAAATCCTGAATTAGTCAAGACCGTCCATCTCAAAGGGACAGGTGGCGATAATAAAGAGCTCGTCGGCATTTCACATGTCGAAATATCGGGATATCAGCATTCATGAAATCGGGAGTCACGATGACAGGAGGTCGGGAATTTTCATGGTAAAATTCCCGAGAATGATTTGAGTCGTTCGTTGTGGGGACACGTGGTGGAGATCGAGTGACCCATCAGTTTATCGGTTACCGGGGTTTTGAGTCGACATAGAACTTTGTCATCGGGGAATCGCAAGTTGTGAAATCCTGAGATTGGATCTGAGTCGTCCGTCAGTTGGGACACGTGGGCGATATTGGGAGCCCATCGGCATATCGGGGTTCGGCGTTTCACGAATCCTGAAGATAAGGCACCCGGAGCATTTGAAATCGTGAAATCGTGAAATAGAGAGAAGCGGTGAGGACCGTCCATTCTTGGGGATGCGTGGCTGAGATCGAGGCATTCAGGAAAGTTCCGGAAGGAGAGTCATCCATCAGGAAATCGGGGTTTGGGGAATCGTGAATCCTGAGGAAATATGTGTTTCGGCATTGGAAAGTCCGAAACCCCGATAGGAGGTATGACTGTGGTCATATAAGGGGAGGTCGTGTGAACCATGAGTCTATCTCGGAGGGCTAATGGGAGTTAGAGCGCATCGACGTTTGGAAGCCCAAAACCCTGAAAGGATCTGGACCATTAGATCTAGCTCGTCGAGGATCGTTGGATCATGTATAAGAAACCATGTATCGGATTTTGGGGATAGGAGTGACAAGAGGTTGGGAGTCACTGCGTAATGAAGTCCTAGGTAGCGAAAACCCAAAAGTCCCGAAAGTCACAAAAACTGAAGTTTCAAAAAAAAACTCAAAAGTGCAGAGCCGAACGAGAGCTCAACAAACCCATTGGAATCAAAATTTCTTTTGTTCTTAAGGTTGACGAGTGCTAGAACTGATTTGAATTGCCAAAAATTGCAAAGAAATGGAAGAGACACATAATTCTTCCAGTTCAGAAAACGAAGCTCAGAAAAGATAGCATGGAACTTTTGGTATGAAGAGTGCGCATATCCAGCGCAAGGAGTGCTTATAGAGGGAACTTGTTTTAAGTTCGAAAGACTCCAAGAGACGAGCATAGAGGGTGCCAGGAGGACACCAGAAAGTCTTTTGGAAAACACTAAAGGGCCAGGTCCCTTTGAGACTGATTAAGTTAAAAGCTCTAAGAGAAACAGAGCAAGTTCACACGCCGAGCGCAAGTGCGCGGTAAGGTGAAGTTAAAATTTCACTAACCGAAGATCGGAAGGGAAAACACCATAGAAGACTTCGAATTATTTGAAATCCTTCAAGTTAGGGAGGAATTCAATTCTAGAAGAATTGATGCCAAGATATTTGGAAAGAATTCATTTAGAATTTGAATGAACGGTCATAATTCTCCATGGAGAACTCGCGAAATCGCGGGGGACCGTAAGATATCCATAAGTTGGAAGGTGGTTATTGGATGGAGAAACTCGCCACTATAGGATCCAGAATAAAGTGGGTCGTTGATCGTGGTTGGTTTGAACCGTTGGATCATTTCGTAAATTCAGGGATCGTGAACTTGGAGCACAGACCAAATTCTTGGTCACTCCAAGTCCCGAATCGCGAAAAGAGATTAACGAGGATAGAATCGGATGGTGGAGTGCTTCCAGGAAGAAGTGCCAAAAACCCGTGAGCCATCAGATCCAGCCAAATGCGAGGAATATAACACTAAGAGTTATTTAGTACTCGAAGTCTCACGAGAGGTATTGAATCGTCAATCTCAGGGAAGATTGAACCGTTGATTCCTTTCATTGGGAATTCATAGAATCGAAAGTTGGGAGAACAGAGGAAGTTGTTCTCAAAAATCCTGAAACACAAACTTATGATTTGTGAGGAAAGATCTAGACCATTGAATGACGGTGAGTGTCATCCGTTGATCTGATACACTTGAATTTCATGAAGACGGAAGTTGAAAGAGGGAAGAGAACTGCTTCCTAATTTCGTGAACCATGAAGTCCCGATTCACAAGAAAAAGGATCCACACCGTTGGATTACGAGGAGCTTTGGGTTGTTGGAACTGACTCACGTAGATTTTGGAAAACTAGAGACCGGAAGAAAAGTAGGGGAAACTATTTTTCGAAACCCCAAAACGCGAATTGTCGATTCGCGAGGAATTGACTGGGACCGTCGAACCCAGAAAGCTATGGACCTTTGATCTGAGGCAACAGGGGTTCGGGAGTTTGGACCTCGGGAGAAAGGAGTAGAGCTAATCCTCGAATTTTGCTAGATGTCACACCGGTGGAAGTTAAAGGAAGAGCTAGGACGCGCTAGACTCTTGTTTCAGATTTCGGGGATAGAGAGAGTCGAGGGTGACTCATATCGAAACACCCGATACGTGAAATCCTGAAACACCTTTTTGGATGGGCGTGTGGTCATAGCCAGTGGCCATGTAGGAGAAACTTGTAGGAATCCTGGAAGAATTGAATGCTTATGGGATCCGCAAGAAAAAGGGTCATAGGGAGAAAGAAGTTGCTACAATTTGTGGTAGTAAGTATGTTATGGCTTGATTGGCCATCCCAAGGAAAGAATGCTTGCATGTCGCAGGTGTTGTTGGTAATTTTGCTACCTCATGAAGGAAGCAATAGAGACCTGAAGAGTTGGTTATAAGTCTGATAAAATAAGCATGAAAGCTTCTACTGCTATCAGATATTCAGGTAGTATAATTTTTAATGGCAGTCATGCAGGTATGAGTTTTATCACTCTTTTTGCATAATTATTGAAAGGAAATTATGGTAAGAATTTCCTCAGCCAGAGCTATGTTATTAAATCACATGATTATATTATTTGAATGCATACCATCGGATGTGGTAAATGATGTAGGTCTGTGTTAATTCAAAGCTTTTTATCTTCTGAATGCACACATCGACATAGTAGAATATCATGTTAATTTGGTTATGGGGTAATAACCAAAGAATTAAAAGATAAGAACTTGTTACAAGAATGAATGCAAGAAATCTAGTCATGTATGAGACCAAGACATGGTTGGATATGGAAAGGCACATATATGGAAAGATTCTGAGCCACACCAGGTACCAGAAGCTTCCTACTTTTGAATAAACTTGGGCTGCAACCTTTTTGCTAACACTAATGAATACCGCAGAATTATATTCTTGGTGTAGTGTTCGGGTCGGAAAGGAAGGCATCCAATTAATTGGAAAGATAATAGGAAGTGTATGGACAATGTGGCAACACGTTGGCCAGAATTCCAACCCATGGATGGTGAGATACATGACTGAGATAAAGAGCATTATGTAATTCAATGCAAGGTGCACTGAAAAAGAATGCGTTGAGAATCGCACTCATGCATAATAAGTGATATAATTGCATACTAAGTGCAATGGTTGAATATGTTTGGTAAGTACATGCATATATATTATTGCATGGAAATAATTATGTTGATGGCTGAAATGTTGCTAACCCCTGAAATTGAGAACATTTCAGGAACTGTTAAACACTGCAGTAGGAAAGTTACAAGCTAGGTAGTCACAAGAATGGAGACTACATAAAATTTTATGTTCAAAAAATTGAAATAATGAACTTACTGTTGTTAACTGTGGACATGCATATGCATAGAATGAGGATTCATTCTATTGGTCAAGTTGTTTGGTAATTGTGATTTAATTGCCAGGTGTAGAAATTCTAAGATTATTTCATAAGATGTTGTACATATTGAATTATGATGTACAGAAAATACTGACAATTTGTTGGCAGCGTGCAAGATGAAGTCTTGCAGGAAAATTGTAGGCAGTTTTGTGCCTGTGGAAAAATCACAGGGATGACTGCATTCATAATGTGGCAATAGCCAAGATGAATTACGAAATAGGATGTCATGTTTTGGGAATAAAAGTTGAATTTCCTTTCAAATTAATTGGAATTCCTAAATGAATTCTTGTATGTTCTCTCATGATAACTTCATGTGGTTGATGCAGATGAGATGATGTTGATAAAAGTTAAAATGTTGGCTACAAAGAGTATCTCGGGAAGATGTTGCTTGGAAACCTTTGAGGGCAGTTGGAACTCCTGGAGACACAGTGCTCTAAGACTTCCGGTCCGGCCTGTTGCCAAGCCCAAGGAAGGGAGGTGCAACACCGATGTACTGTGCTTGTGAAGGTGTATACTCCCAGGTGGACAGGCATGTGGGGAATGAGAGACCGTTGGTTGGAGTACTGCCAAGGTTTGAATGGTTGGAGTGTTGTTGAGGTCTGGTAACTTGGCCTAGACCATGTGGATAAGGATTGTGGACCATGGCTATCTTGGGAAGCCATTGCCCGATGGAGTCATAGCTCTACTACGGTGTGGAAGGTCTCTCAATCAAAAGATAAGTACAATTCTCTATTTATTCTATGTTGTGTATGTTGTATAAATTTTTAATGTTATTGAATTTGTTTGTATATACATACATATACATTGCATATATGGTTGCATTACTGCATCTATGACTGTACCTAAGGTGTCTCATATTGAATTACTTAATAAATATATATACCTGATGCTAATCATGTAATCGGTTGGAATATGATTAAGGTGGAACCAGAAAGTGTCTTGCAAGTGCATCTTGTGCGCATATTGGACAGGAAAATAAAACAACTCTGGAATTGAGCTATGGAGATTGTAAGGGTCCAATGGACCTGGTACGATCCTGAGGATGCGACATGGGAGCATGCATATGTTATGCGGGCAGAGTACCCGCATCTTTTTGAAAAGCTTGCAGATGCTGTGTAAAGTTGCACTGAGGATAGTGCAAAAATAAGGGGAGGGGAATTGTAGTGTCCCCAAGGCCGAGCCCCATAGTAAACCATGTTCTGAAAGGAATTGTAATTATGATTTATAGGCTGGTGAGCAGAGTTCTTATAAGCTGGAGGCTTATGTCTTGTTAGGCCAGAGAGCTTAAGTGTTGAAGGCCAGGAGCCTGTTGTTGTATATGTAATCATGCAGAACAATTAATAAAACATAAACATCGCCATGTGCAGACCGCCCACGATGAATGAGTGAAGGGGGACTAAGCATCCATAGGGTCGGAAAGGAATTAGGGGCTGAAGGTGGGAAAAGGGGCTAAGTGTTTAGCCTAGGGGCTAAGCCTAGGGGGCTTAAGCATGGGAATACTATTTTAATATTATTCCAAAAGATATGTGTATTATATGTTTTAACCTAAGTCCTTTTGGAGGGACATGTGATTTCCAAATGGTGGGAGGAACGCATGCTGAAGGAGGCATGAAGTCACATGGGGGACAAGTGTCAACCCTGGCGCATGCAATGAAAGGCTGAGATGAGCCATGCTGGGGGGTTCCTCCTCCATTCTACCCGACCGTCAGAACGTGAACCCATCCGACCTATGCAAGAGATACCCTCGTGCACTCTGAACAAAAAAGGTCGGTGTATGTATTTGTTTCTAGAAGGTTTGAAACCCTTTCGGTTGTGAACCGTTAAGTTTGAGTCGACCCCTGCATGGACAATTCATCACGCATCCCTGAGAACCAGAGCGTGGGTCTATCCCGTGTTGCCGGATTGAGGAAACGGAAGTTGCTAGTCCTTGATAAGCCTAGTTATGTTGTGGCACCTATTGTTGCTACCCTGGGGTGTTCGTGTCTAGATTCCTGTTGATTGTGGTGGACGTGTAGTATTTGACCCTGTGTGTTGATTCTAAAAATCTAAAACATCCTCTGCCTGAGCGTCGAGCCTATGCGTGGAGCCTTGTCCGTTTCCATATCCGTGAGACTAGCCGCCATTGTTGAACCGGTGGGAAAGCTGTGTCCATTTTTCCCCGTTGGTTGTGTGGCCATGCAGTGCTAGACTGCATGGGGGCTTGTTGGCCAGTTGTACAACACTCTCTCCAGGTGAGAGAGGTGATTGAGGTTGGAAGAACATGTTGTTGGCTTGTGAGCGATTCTCTCCAGGAGAGAGAGTGTACAGAGGAAGGAGAAAACTCCTGGAAGGAACCTTGTAGCTGCCACAGAGCCCAGAGACTTCTGGTCCGGCCTGTTGTTGTAACCCAAGGAAAGGGAGGTTAGCAGCCGAAGGACTGTCCAGGTGACAGAGAAGGTATGTACTCCTGGGGTGGAACAGGCATGTGGGGAATGAAGGTCTGTGGGCAGTGAGCGTGAGAGGTTCCTGGGAGAGAATTCCATCCTTGTGGTTGTGTGTTGTTTCCCTGTAACTTCAGCCTATCCTAGGATTCCTTGTCTTGGGGTGGAGCTTAGTCCCAGCTTGGGGGTGACCCACTGTTGAGATGATGAGCAGTGCGGTCTATGGCTGGGAGGTTCGTGGAAGGCCTGCACTTGGTTGGTGGAACTGCCACTGTTTCAAAGATAAGTACCTGATTATGTTTTAATCATGTTTTGCATGACTCTATTGCTTATGTTATCATGATTTCCGCTGTGTATATGAATTAATATGAAAAGCTAATTGCTTGTTGATTATGGCAGTAATTCATATGAATACTCTGTGTTGAATGTGTTTATTTTTTAAATGCATGTGGGTTAAATAACATCTGTATGAGTTATGTACAAAGTGGTGTTATAGCCTTCTCTTAATAGTGATTAAACCTTGGTAGTTGAAAAGGTGCGCTACAATATTTATGGGATTTTATTATCATGAGTTGCTTTTCCCCTGCATCTGATCTTGACATGCTTCCTAGAGGGAATTATCTTTCATTATGTCCTCAAGCTTTCTCAATTACAATTTCTACATGATTAATTCTTTGCTGCAAAATTTAGTGGACACTTCTTAATGTAACTCCTTTGATGTGTTTTTAACAAAGTGTTGGATTTTACTAGTGAGTCAGGTAGGCATTAACAGGTGTTCCTCCAAAGCTTCTCTTTCAACCTGATTTAAACTTTCTATGCTTACTTGGATGATTTATTTACGTTCTTACACCTCAGTAATTCTCGTGGTGGAAGGTCTTGCATCATAACTAGGGAGCATTGGATGCATTCTGATTTCCTCCATGAGATCGCTTGATTTATTCCACAACCTTATGAAAGCGTCAATTGCTACATTGTGGGTGACCTGTACATTCTTGAAAAGGGTTTTACAAGTGTCAAAGAATATTTGATATCGAAATCTTTCTCTATCAGAATATACTCACAATGTTGTGGGGGGAGTCTCACACATATATTGCCAATAGAGCATCTTCTCCAAAGCCTCACGGGCTTCCTGATGCCTTCCTTGAATCTCTACCAATTTATATTATATCCTGAGTTGTTATTATCAACCAATTTGTATATTACCGAGAATATTGAATAATTCTTTTTGCTCTATTAAAAACCTCTCGTTTAGTTCTAATGCATGGATTTTGATAGTCTCCATAGCAAGTGTAAATTTCATGTTCTCCTCTAGGGTTGTTTTGATATTTTTTCTTTCTGCTTCCAATTATTTGTCATGGGTGTCCTTCTGGGTCTTGATCCTTATTTCAAACTATTTTTTCATCTGATCTATCTGTTCTTGTAGAGATCTGTTCAAATTTTTCGCATTTAGAGTTTCAAATACTCTTGCACTGTTCTCGAACTCTAAAGTGAGCCTATATTTCACATCTCTTAACTCAGCCTCCAACTTTGTCACCCTGGTTTTGGAAGTGTTTATGAAATTGGCTACTTAAAGGATGGATGAGGAATTTAGTCCTACAAAAGTGTGGAGTGAAAAGGTTGCATGAACAACATTTTCTTATGGATCAAGCCATGCCTTCCATTCTAATATTATCTTCGTAGATGACATGGATCTGGTTTCTTCTCCTCTTCTCCTTTTATTCGATATATTCTCAATACTCCTCGTTTTATTATCATAATTGTAGTCTCCAATGTCCACCATAGTTACTTCAAAATTCAATGCTTGAGAAGAAAAAGAAGAATCCCCTGGAATAGCATTGAGAAGAGTGTAGTCTTGAGGTGGCATGTTCACAATATCCAGATTGGGCGTTGATGGAGTGATTAGTGTCTGACTCAAATTTTGTAACTGATGTGGTTTCAACAGTTCATCTGCCTTTTTCTTAGCTTCAGCTTCTTCAGCTACATGTTTAGCCTCAGCTTCATTGGCCAATCTCTTGGCCTCTACCTCATCAGCTAATTTCTTCACCTTGTCTTCTCCATATTTCTTCACTTGAAGTGTAGCATGTTCTACCTTATGTTCATTTTATTTTATGATTCTTTCTTCCTCGAATGTCCTTCTTTGATACTCCTCCTCGTCTTGGAGTCTCTTATGTTCTAACTTTTTCTGTTTTCTATCTTTTTATTTCTCTTTAACGTTGTTGTCGACTTGTTTCTGTTGGAGTAATATATGGAACTCGAAAATTGTCACTCTCTTCATTTCCTCTTATTCAAATTCAAGCTCATGTCTAAAAGAATAATTGGGTAAATTATGTAGGGATTCTTCATACGATAGAATTCCTTTAAAAATTTCTTCTTCAAAATCAAATATATGGATGTTAGAGTTGGTGAGCCCAACATATCTAACATGGTCGACTACAAGCTCATGCGGGTCATGGCCTTCAAGTTCTCCTAGGAATAGGTGTATCTATTTTAGATTTTCTTCCTCTTTCCTTTCATGAGGGTCATTAGAAATGGTGTAATTCCCTATGTGGACTAGGAAAACAGGCCAGAGATTTTTGTTGCTAATTAGGAGCAGTGAGGTGACCCTTGACCCCATGGTTTCATAGGAAATTTATCCCATCAGTAGACGGTCTGGGAAAAATTAGGGTAAAAGGTGTGGGGCTTTAGTGTTGTCATACACCCTAATATGTGAATATTATTTACATAGGAACTAGTCATCTATCCCTTTCATCCCGGTCCTAGCTTCAAAATAAATCCTATGTCTTGGGAAACCAAAAAGAACAGAGTGTAGTGGGGTGAGGAAAATATTACAAATTTCATAAAAATGTAACTTGTAATTAATGCTCCAAAGCTCAGAGAATTACACATGAATAGGGGGTTTATTTGGGTCCCAATTCCTCTCGAGGTCATGGAATTGCATAGAGGCATAGATAGCATCAACTAGGTAAGTTGACATGAAAAAATAGGGATTTTTCATACCTGGGATGTTTTTTATGTGGAGACAGATGTTGAATACCGAGATTTCTACCTCGTTGAACACTTTTCATGTTTTGAGGATGTTATGGGATAGTTGCATCTAATCAGTTTGGAAGTGTGTGGTTTTCCCCTTGCCATAAATTCGGCATAGAATGGATACCAACATTTTATGCGGTGCCTTGAGCCTATGGGTGGGAACCAACTTTTTTCCTTGCTTGAGGGTTTCGTCCTCATCATCCCAATAATGTTTCATTAGATTTGTTGGTCCTTTGTTACCTTTGGTGAAACCTTTCAAGAATGGTTCATTGAGAGTGCAAGTGGGAGTCGGTAGATGGTATCTCAAATCGATGTATTCAGGCCTTAGGGATGCCACACGCTTCCCTTGCTTTCTCACAATGGTTGCAGTGTTTGTGTCAAATTACTTGAAGAACCATTGTACAGCCTCATTTTAGGGAAAAAGAGTTGGTCAGGAAGAAACCATATGGATACCTCTTTTTTAGATGTTCTGATATATTTCCATTTTTCATCTTTTGCGGGAAAATCTCTAGAATTGAAAATTATGTAGATCTCCTCATATGCGGGACTGTGGTCTTCACCAATGTGCAGGGTAGTGTCTATCACCAAGGCCTCAACTAGATGAGACAATGTTTCAAGCATGGAGGTTGACTAGAAATAAACAAAGCCTTTATGTCTTCTGGGATTATGGCTCGTCATGATAGGTGGTCGATTAACCCTGCATCATAAAATTAACAAGCGAATTAACATATGGTAAAATAATATGGAAACCACAAAAAGACCAACTATTAAATAGAAAAATGCACTACATGTAATTGAGTCAAGGAAATGGTCACACAGTAACACTTAGTGAAAAAAGGAATGGCGTTTACAAAATTTTGGAAGAATATTGGTTTTAAAATAAGGGTTTATAGCCATTAAAAAGAAATAAAACACCCGTAAATGTGCCATAACTTGCATGTGTATGAGATATATTACTAAATATGGCCTTGATCTCTGCCATTAATGCTAATTAATAGAGGTGGTTGCCTAAATTCGTGTACCGAAGTCTACGGGGGGATTGAACTAGAAAAGACAGCCACTGAAGTCGTAGGGTCGAAGTGGGAAAACTTGTGGATCAGTTTGAGCTCCGAAAGGAGGGGTATCGAAAGAATATTTCCCTTTTACCTAGAAAGGTGTGTCGACCTGACATGAGTGCAATGTTGTGGGGAAGGTGGGACCCGTCGAAGTTCTGGCATCAGAGGTAATTGACGTAAGGTTTAAAATAAACTCTGAAGACAATTCATCAAAGGAATATTCCCTTATCCTAGAAAGATGTTCCAAATGTAAATGCTTAAAAGGATTGGAAAGACATTGTCAGAGTTCGGGTTTTAGAGTTAAGAAGGATGAGGAACCATTTGGACCTTGACGAAGATGGTATCAAAGGAATATTCCTTTGATACCTTGGGAAGTAAAGGGTCTTAAAAGAAAGAAAAAGATAAGTCGTTTTTAAGAGTCGTGAACAGGGAAAAAGGGATAATCTTGAGATTCCACGTGGTGAGGTCATGATCAAACAAGTCGTATTGATTCGACAGTGTGAAGAACATTTTGGATTCGAGTTTGTCCATTTATGGGATTCCACGTACGAAGTGAAATTTAATTGTCAATGTTATCGGAACATGAGGGTCAGAGTCATGTGTGGTATGTGGAGAGAAATACTTCGGCGAAGATGATTATGACAGACCCTTTTTCGATGAGAACATTAGAAAGGTTTTTGTCGGAATGTAAGACAGTGTAATATTTGTTCTGAGTCCATCATGACTTAGATTAAAATTGTGAGAATGAGATATATCATGACGGTTAAGTAAAAAAAGGGGTTAGGTTCTTACTGTGAGAGGGAGGAATGATAAAATTTTGGAAAAAAGGTTGAAGGATGTGGTACCAATGGAACTATTTCTGACTACACCCTATGGGATGTTATTCATGAAGAATCCATAGATGGTATAAGTGATAGAAAAATAGTATCCATGCCCATACCTTATGAGTGAAGTAGAAATGTATTCCTTGTTAAAAACAATTAGAATATAAGGTGGGGAGATTTCAAAATAAAATGGTTTTTTGTGGGAGGTGAGTCACAACATGAAGGATGTGCAGTTCTTGGGACTCTGAGGTAAGCCATGCTCAGTGGCTAAGTATCATAACTTATGGTTCAAAACTAACAAAAGAAGACAGATCAACACTATTTTTTAGTTCTTCATGTACAATGAAAGGATCTGGCACTGCATTGGGAGTACACCACACATTTCACAACAAGTCGTAGATGCATAAACCCCAGTTGTGTCATTCATGGTAGACCAACACCATATTTATGTACAGGAAAAGAAGGACCCAAGAGAAGAATGGGTATATATGAAGTATAAGATCATAGAAGAAGATATACAATTGATCATGTAGGATTGGGATCCAAATTCAAAGATTCCAGTGGAGGGAACAAAGGCGGAGCACCCTGATAACAACGTAGAATAATAGAGTGATGAACAAGGTAATAGAAAGGGTGATGAACAGGACCGAGATGTAGAAAAAACATAGGAAATAGTCGAAGAGAAGAGGAAATATAAGGGAAAGGGGTCAAGACCCACTTTGCACAAGAAAATGAAATCCCAAAGGGTATCGTCAAACTATACTCTGATAGTTGATGACATTGACAAAATAGGATTTCAAGTGAAGGATGTCACAGATGAAACAATTAAGAAAGCATCTTGAAAACAAATAGAACTGTACTAGCAGGTGCAGGCACAGTTAAAAATAGTACAACATCTCTTGGGAGAAGTAAGGATAGAACTAGAGCATCGATTCGGAAAAGGACCATCTACGAGCTCGAATGAGGAAGTAGGGGCCACTACTGCATATTTTTCACAGATGGAATCATGACGGAGAGTGTTGAAGATTTCCCCAGATGTAATTGAGTTCCCAACATTGGAGATATAGGAGAAATTACAGTGACTAATTCACCTGGACTTACTCGTTTCATGGATTCCCACAACCTGGACTTACTCATTTCATGGATTACCACAACATCACTACATGGCTTGCACATTAGCATTGCACAAGAGATGTGGTTTTGTGCAGAATCAACATCAATAAAATTGGAAAAGGTAGCATCATAGAAGATAGAGCTTCAACACGAGTATATATCTTCCTTATAGGAGAAGGTTGTGGCCGAGGAAAAGTATGACAGGATGTTAAAGGAGAAGAGTGAGTTTGAGGAGAAGGTCGAGAGAGTATTAAACAAAAAGGATGAGGTTGAGTACCAGGTAGAATGAATACAACAGGCCATCCAGAAACTCTAAAAGGACATTCCAAAAATTCCAATGGTGGGCAAAGAAAATATTGAAGAACAAGTCTCACAAGTCAGGGAAGTCATTAAAGGCTTCCGCACCAGGATTTAAGACTTGGAATCATGCATTATGCCAGGAACATCCCTAGAAGAAAAGGCACAAAGGGAAAGAACTTCTATGATTGCGGTAGAAAATATTAGGAAGTTACATGAAGAATGTGCAAATTTATGTGAGGAAAGCACACAAATTTGGACAAACCTGATGGAGGATCCAGAGATGAATTCTATGGAAAATAAATGGAGGGATGCATAGGAAAAGGCATAGAAGGCTTCAGAGAGAATAAGTATGCTACCACCAGTGAAGCGCATGACGGCCATATTGTTACAAAGGAAGTCATACAATCAAATAGAAAAGCTAATGGACCAGCAAAAAATTCTCTAGCAACACTTAGTGCCATTGCAGGACGAAGCACTAAGAGTAATCGAGGAATTGGGAGCTGCGCATGGAAAGGTAAAGCATGCAGTGCATGATAGCAAAGAGAAACTTATGACCTTGAATGCACAGGTCATAGAGTAGATTTTGGAACAATAAGTAGAATTCAAGTAAGAAGTCGTGACAGCAAAGGAAACCTCCCAAAAGTTCATGGAAGCATGGAGGATCACGACACAATAGGATTGAGTAGCTCGGAACGAGCCATGAGTGAGTGTTGGGGGAATGTTGGAAAGACAGTTCTAAGAATGAAGAATGAGGATATGTGTAAAATGATGAAGGACAACAGTTAGGCACAAAAATGGGAGATAACTAAGCAGGTGAAGAGAAAGTAAAAGAATCATGCATGCTAAAGATAGGAAAAGCACAGTCGAACAACTAGTAAACATGAGTTGTAATGAGTCAGCATGAGTTGTCATAGGGTTTTGGAGGATAAGAGAATAGGGATTTGAACTCTGAATTCTATGTATAAATATTTAATGGGTCGGTAGAATAGGTTGTTGACACTGAGTGGAGAAAGGGTTGAAGGACGAAAGTTGTTGATGTTGAGAGAATAGACTGAGAAAGAGAGAGAGTCTATGTTTGAAGGTTTAGGGAGAGTTTTGCAGAGAGAGGCTTGCATTGCAGAGAAGCTAGGAAAGATGGGGAAGGATATCTTGATATATCTATTGTAAGAGTAGTGTGCAAGATTGGGACGATTGCATAAAGAATAATAAATAAGTCATTTGTTATGGACATATCCCAAAGTTTGGGTGAACCATGTTAAAACCATGTGTTTGAATGTCTTTTTATATGATTGTTCAAGAATTATTTATTCATGCATGATTAGATTTAGACCTATGTAGTAGATGATGCATAGTAAGATGAATCTTACAATGAATGGTTTGTTTTACAATATGTGTCATAATGATGCTACATAATTGATGTTGTTAATTAATCAATGGAAAGGGATACACAATATTGAAAATGGGGTAGATAAGTAGGAATGAACATGGAGATAACCTCACATCCCTACATTAATGTAAAAATAGATTCCTTAGGTGAGACTTCACTTGCATGCAGGTGATGTCGAAAGGGTCGGTGTCTACAGGGTTTTTTGGTTACACAACTTGAACCTAGGGTCTGACAATCATGCACCAACAAAGAGTTCAAAGAATTTATTTAGAGCCTAGTGATTTCTGAGAAGAATGAATAAGGATAGCTTCATGGAAAAGTTTCAAGTATAGATATCAGTCCAAAGAAAATTCGATGAAGGCTCGGAAATTAAAAAAGAAAAAGATGGGCTCCACGTTATTTTTCCTTCATCAAGTGCTGAAAAAAAATAATATGGGGGCTTGTTGCTAGCTCAATAATTTGAAACACGTTGAGCGAAACCATGAATCTCATTAAGAAAACTTTAAAATAATTACTAGTTCTATTATCGAAAAAAATTACCTCTGATAAAGCATATAAGCTTCAACTCAGTGAATTTCACTATACCTTATCCTTCATATCAGTTAGATGAGTATCATTTCTAGTTTAACTAGTTTACTAGTTATAGTTGTGAGGAAAAAGTATGAAGTTCATTCCCTAACTTATTTTTCTTCATATGCCAATGCAATATCACGAGGTTATTATATACAAGGAATGTTAAATATTCAAGCTAATTATTCATTGTAGGAAATAATCCTTTGTCACTGACCAAACTTACAAAAAAGGAACCTACTAACTTGGTGTAATTAATTTGGATAAGAAATTACCCAATGAATTTATTGACCTTGAGAACAATTATAGATAAGGTGCATCCACTCACATAGATTTTACACCCTTCCATAGAAAAGGAAATAACCAACCCAAACCTCCAAAACCCTTAAATTTGAATCTAAATCTAGAGGAGGTAGGGATGGACCACTTCTAAATGTATCATCAATCTAATCACTCTGAGAAGAATTGTCCCAATTGATTAAATCTATGAATTTGGTCATTAATCAGTTGTTTAACCAACAACTTCTTTTTGAAAAGTTATCCCAAGAGGTTGAGATGGAAGAAACTATAGAATAAGACACTATTGGAGAAGATACCATATTTCTCTGGTACTAGGTGGTGGATTCTAGTAATGGTGCAATAGGATATGTATCCCTAAGATATGTATAGCCCCCCTAGCTTTCCTCAAAGATTTATATCCTAAGAAGTAGGTGCATGATCCTAACTCTACTCTTCCTACAAAACCAACTTTAGCCTTCAGAAGGTTACTCATCTCACTCAATCTCAGGATAACACATCTTCCCCTC
>ML794932.1:247040-259131 GCA_009831015.1 Picea engelmannii
ATGAACATTGATCGGTGGATGAGTGAGATGCAATATTAGTCATGGATCCTTATGGGTCCCATCCCTACACCATGAGGAATTTCAAATACTTGGAGGTTAAATTTTGTGCTATTCAGTATCGTTGACACAACCAGAGTTGTCGGATACTCGGCCCGAGGACTGTCAAATCTAGGAGGGGTCTGATATGTGGATTATCATCGGATCTATCAATATTGAGTATATGGAGCTCCACCGGAGAAAATTCGATGATGATGTTAGGATGTTTTGGGAAGAAAACACCAAAACGATGAGTTAAGAAGGTGCCACATCGAATGGCATGAGTGACAAGGTTCCATGTGGATACCATGTGGCAGTGAGGATATTTTGACCATGAGAACCTAGAAAAATTTGAGAGGATGTATCTTTGAATCTAGTGCTCATTTTTTAGCATGGGTACAGTCATTAGAAATCTCTTGGTGATACCTATGAAGTTTTATTAGATAGATAATGCATGAGGTGGAAGAGAAGTTTTGATACCCCATCAGCCTAAGTAAGGATTAGAGGTTCGGGTGTCTTATAGAGTGGTATCAGAGAAGGAAACAACACTTGTCCTAATTTGGGCTCAGGAAAGAGTCTAATAAATCTCCTTGGAAAAGAAATTTTAAGGGGGAAAGCACCACCCCCTACCCTATACATAAGAGTGCGCTAAGTCTTTACTACAAAAAAAAGAAGGTTGAAACTTTCAAATTCTTTTACATGTTTAAATTTGGTCTGTACGACATTATTATAGGCTTAATAATGAATATTATTTAATTATACAGAGAACGTTTTATGTTGTTTATAAAAAATAGTGGATAGTTAACTAACATAAAATGTTGATTATTAGCACTTAACCAGTCAGTGGAAATTAGAGAAAACTATAGCTTAAAGAATGGTGACACATCATGAGATGGGAGGAGGATCCAATAACAAGGAAGAAGATTCTGATCAAAGGAGAGTGGTGGAAACCCATCCAAATTTAGTTGAAACTGTAAGAATCCTCATGGAAAAATTACAAATATTTAAGGAAGACAATGAAAGCCTGATAAAAGAACAAGAAAAGAAAACTAAAATAAATGCAGTTTTGCTACAAACTCTGTCAGATATACTAAGGCAATTGTAGCATGGGCTAGCAACTAGTAATGTGCATAGACAACAGACCAAGAAGACCTTAAGTCCACCTGAAATACAAAATAATGACCCTAACCGTAGAAAAACAAGAAAAAACACTTCAAATAAGGCCCAACATGGATCCATGAGGCATGCTAAAAGCAAGGAATCATCTAGAGATTCCTATAGTAAAGGATATGAAATCTACAAGAAACTATCCAGCAGTGGGAGCAGTTCACATTCTCATAGGAGAATAAATAGGAGGAAACATTCCAAGATCCATGACCCTGAAGAGTTTAAGAAATCTGAGCCTCCCACATTTGATTGAGAGATTAAAAAGAGGGAAGAAACATAAGCTTGTCTACTTGGTTCATAGAAGTACTTCAGATTCCATGACTACTCTGAAAACTTGAAGGCTCAAATAGCCATTTTCAATTTTAATGGAAAGGCCTCTATCTGGTGGGAGGACCTTGGAAATGTGAAGGGAATCCATGAGAAGGAGTTGTCATGGAGACAATTTGAGAAACAATTTAATAAGAAGTACCTATTAGAAAGGTACTATGATGAAAAGATGAAGGAGTTTTATGAACTCAAGCTAGGACAACTCACCATAGATGAATATGTCAAAACATTCCTTGAGTTAATGAGTTATGTTCCCTATATAAAGGATTAAAAGGTGAATTTGCAAGGATTCATTGGTGGTATGCCCCAATCCTTCCAAGACATAATTGAGTTTGATGAACCTAAGACTTTAGAAGACATTATTCGAAAGGAAAGGTATTATTATGAGCAACTCAAGCATAGGACAAAACCTCTTGAGGATTGGAAGAAGAAAGGTAAATTGGGATTCAAGAAGAAGGGGTTTAAATCCTCAAGGTTTAAGAATCATGGGAAAATCCCTTAGATGATTCTTCCCACTAAGAGTGTGTATCAAAAAAATTTCCCATATCATAGTGGAAACAAACCCTTTGGATTAGCCTCGGGAATGACTGATAATACAAAGATAGAACCATTGAAATGTTGGGGATGTGGAGAAGAACATTTTCTAAGGGACTTATCTCAAATGAAATAGGACAGTATAAGGGTATACAATTTCCAATAGGCTACCACATTTAATGATGTGGCTAGGAGCATGCCACAAATTTATGCATCCCTAAATAATAGAAAAGTTGACCACCAAGCTTCAGTGGTGGATATGGAAGGTATGATTTCCAACCATATTGTTTATATTTTAATTGACCCTAGTTCTAATTTGAGTTATGTTTCCCCTCAAGCTATTGAGAAATGTAAACTGCAACAAGTAAAACATTTTAAATCATGGTTGATATAGCTATCCACTGGAACAAAAAAAAAGTAACAAGAGCCATACCAGCATGCCAATTCATTATGAATGGGTTACCCACCCAAGAAACCCTAAACATACTTCCTTTAGGATATTATGACATGTTTACTGGAATGTATTGGTTGGCTTCCCATAAAGCCAAGTTGGACTGTTATAACAAAATATTGGAATGTGAAGATGAGGAAGGGAAGAAAAGGATCCTACAAGGAATCCAAAAGCATGTCCTAGTGAGACAAATATCATCCCTTCAAGTGAAGAAGTATTGTAGAAAAGTATGTCCCTTGTATGCAATACATGTACTGAACTCTATTGAGGACAGTAAATTGAGCCTAGAGGATCATCCCTTATTAATAGAATATAAATATTTGTTTCTTGAAGAGGTACTATGTTTACCTCCAAAAAGAGACATTGGTTTCTCAATACTTATTCCTAGAGCAGTGCCAATGTATAGAGCACCCTATAGTATGAGTACCCCATAGCTAGTGGATCTCAAATTATAGTTGAAAGATATGTTGGAAAAAGGTTGCATTCGACCTAGTGTGTCCCCTTGGGGATCCCCGGATTTAATTGTGAAGAAGAAGGATGGAAAACTCAGGTTGTGCATAGACTACAAACAACTCAACAAAATGACAATTAAGAACAAGTATCCCTTACAAAGAATTGATAACGTATTTGACTAGTTAAGGGGTTCTACAATTTTCTCCAAGATTGACCTAAGGTTTGGATACCATCAGGTTTGGGTTAAGGGTTAATACATCCACAAAACATCCTTTAGGACAAGGTATGGGAACTATGAATTTGTGGTGGTACCAATTGGGATTACCAATGCATGAGCCACCTTCATGTGCTTGATGAATAATGTACTTAGAAAATTCTTGGACATATTTGTGTTGGATTTCATTGATGATATCCTAATATATTATAAGATCAAGGAAGAGCATGAAGATCACCTAAATTTAGTGCTTCAAGTTCTGAGAGAATGCAAGCTATATGCAAATTTTAGTAAGTGTGACTGTTACGAGGAAAATCTCTCTATGGCTAGGGTAAACCACAACAGACAGGTATGACTACAGAAATCGACTCAATTCAAGCATATGATATATAAACTAATGTGCAAGAGAGATAAGAAAGAGGCCTACCTCCTCCAAACATTTGATGATGTCCACCATTGAGCACTTCGACCCAAAGATTTATACCTACAACAAGTTCTCAACAAACAAGCAGAGCAAGCATATAGTGATAATATAAAGGTTAGCACATTAGATAGCATAATCCATTAATATACAAAACAAACATGCCCATGGATAATAATTCATATATTTTCACGATATCAATTGGACGGGAAAGGAATATTTCTATTAATAAATGATCAGCGGAAGTGAAAACATTACAGACTTCTATGCCGGCATGGTTCGGAACCAAGAAACCGAGTTCCTTCCAACTAGGCCTCCACCACTTCGATCCTCCACCAAAGGCAAGCTCATATAAGGGAGACAAAGAGGTTCTCCATCAATAAGGGAAGATCTTGGGGGCTAAACAATGTGTTCATACTTACAGGACAAAGGGATGCAGACTCAATATGAAGTAAATAATTTCTCCAGAGTAACTTTGCTCTCAAAGTTGAATTCTCTCTCCTTTTCCATAGCTCGGAATTGGATTCTTTATAGACTTAAAAATGCAACTGAAGGGTCGATTCAGAACGTTTCTAGTATATGAAATGCCAAGGATCGGAGATCTTCTGTCGTGACATGGAAACCTGACATTTAATTTTTATTTTCTGGCACAAATCCCGATGTACACAGGCTATAGTGGAATAGCCAACGTATACACTTGTTGTATATCTTTCAAGGTGCGTACAAGTGGAAAAATATTTATTTTTGTCTCTGGATTTATCAATCAGGGAAATTAAGTCTACATGGGGGAATGGAATAAAGCCCTCTCTGCAAGATTTCACAGGGTGAGGCAAATCTTTCTCTAACAGATGCCCCCTAATGTGTGAGGTCAAAGAAGTATCTGTGATGGTCGAAATACATTATAAATAACCCAAGGGTGGAGTGGTAGAGAACCAGCTGGATGAACTCAATCGCTTATTACATTTTGTACCGAATTTGCATACATGGTTGCCAAAAATACATTGCAAATCCATGTGAAAATATACCAAATAAGTGTTTGTGGCCATGAAAAAGAAAATACAAATGTGGTTGCATGAAAATAGTTGTCATGTTCATGAACAAGGCCCAGTAGAACCAGTATCAAAACCAATTTGAATATATATGTATACCATGGATTACAGTCTAATCTCCCATGATCACTAAAGTCATATAGGTACTGGTCCAATGAAAAGGAAACAACAACTCAGGAAAGATGTGGCCACATAGTGATGTCTTCAAGTCTTCTACACAATCCACCAAAGGTGCAAGTCTACATCATGTGAATAAAGGAGTTGAGGTCGAACATAATGAGACATTGTTTGATTACCAGTCATTGAGGTATACCGTTAACAAACGCAAGACAGCCTATCGATAATTAAAGTAGGTATCAAGGCACCAAATACATTCTTACAAGTTTGAATAGAGGAGTCAGTGTCGAACGCCTGAAGAATCCACCAATCATGAGACATTGAGGTATTCCCAACTGTCGATGGCAAGAGAGCTTGCCATTGATTACTGCAAGCCTCAAGGTACTCATAAGACTCTGGGTCTCATCTCCAGAATAAATGGGTTGATGTCGATGGAAAGATACCCACTGAAAGGAGAGCATTAAGGCATCTCTCATCAGTCAGCACGAGGTAAAAAGCAGGAGCTTCATGATTTGGTGGAAATCAAACAAAGAGAAAGTTCACGAACCAATGAACCTATGCGTCTTTCATATGTGCCAAGTGCAAGCGGTACATGAAAAATACCCTCTGAATAGCAGCCAATGATGAAAAAATGTTGACAAAGGCGAGGAAACCACCAATAAGGCTAATGGCATCCAAGACACTGCACGAATCCCAATGTGTGAATAGATGTCTTTCCGTTGAACACAAGGGAAACCACCCAGACAATGACCAATGATGAAATGTCAACTATTGGGCTCAAGGTTACCTACCAATGATGGAAGTAGGGCCAGGGTGCATGATAGGACTAAAGTATCATGTGATTCTGAGACAAACTAAGGGTATGACCAACATGCAAATTCAAGAGTTCTGAGAAGTGGCTGACATAGGTTTATAGACTTCCTTTGAACAAGATCATGAGACATATGGTGGACTCTGGAAGAATAGACCTAATGATAAAATCATGAGATGCATGAGGCATCCATGAAGTTCTCTGTAGAGACTGTAAGAGTAACCAGTCGGTAGAGAAGACTCTGTAACAAGCTCAGCTTCCTAAGGCCATGCTAAACCCAAAATTATGATAAATGCACTCAAATAACTTTGTGCTATGTTCAAAGGTGAAACGATTGCTTTCAATATAAGATAATACTCCCTTCCCGCTCGTCTTTTTTTGTTTTTTCATAAAAAACAAATGCTATGATACAGAGGAGGAAACGAGTGTCACCAGTAAGAAAAATTAGTTACGGCAATGGAATGTACCTGTGCTCAATGCAGGGAAGTGCATGCGGGAGATGGACACTCGGGGGAATGTTTCCTCCTAGGTATAGGGTGTCAAATTGCGAACGATATAAACAAGGCTCTGCTTGGTTGAGGATGCAAAACTGTTGAGGCAAAATTTTTATAACACAAAGAGAGAACCGGCTATAGACTCAATATTGCAAGCAAGGGCACGAGATGCAATCACAACTTAACGCCATAAAATGTTCATTTTTATGCCTTTTAGTCTACTTGGTGTGAAAAAGGGATAAGCTTGTGCCAAATAGACGTCTTTTAAAAACCATTTTACGAGTGTGAAAAAGAAAAGTTCACTCGGTGATCTTTTCACTTTTTGATAACGAGTTAGAAAAAGAGATTAACTAAGACTCATGATCTTTCAAATCCAATTTAACGAGTGTGAAAGGGACAAATCACTCTACAATCTTTTCTATTTTAGACAAGTCAGAAAAGATCTTAAATTAAACTCGTTTAGGTTGTTCTAATCAACATGTAATGGGGGAGGCAAAGGCTCTCGTACTGTCCTTTTGTGGAATGTCGGTATCTTACGAATAGCCAACATAAGCTTGGGAAAACCCAAATCTCTCCAAGTCGAGGAGGATAACGAACAAACTGAGTATATAGTATATGTGATAGATTGAAAAATGTCTCTTAATAGAAAGGACATAGGTGGGTGTATTGGATACCCCATAGGACTACCCCAGTTGAAGGTAATCTCCTCAAAACCTGGAGGGAGAGGAATTGGGGAAAGTAGATCTATCTCTCGTTCAGAAGATGAAAGATCAGGGATGTTGACAATGTGGTTGAAGGATGCATTACCCCTCGCAAAGGGGGTAGGATTGACCAGAGATTGCACTGGCATGACCACTTCTTCAATTCTATGTTGAAGAGGATGTAGGATAACAGGGATAGGGGATACATCACCCTAAAAAATGGGGGTGTGATCAAGAGAAGATTACAACGATGTTACGATCATGTCAATTGGAGGAACAAGGTGTGGGGAAACCACATACACCTTAGAATCCGAAGGGCCCTTAGGTGAGCCCCATGCTTCGGGTATCCCAACCGTAGCTGGACATAAATGAGTAAGATGACTTCCTTCACAAGTCCTGCAAAGGAATTTAGGCTTACGTTTGAGGTTTTTGTGCTTCTCAATGCCCCCAGTGTCGTTCACAAAGGTTGGTGACATACTTTCAACATGAGAGGCATGAGCGTGAGATTCATCTCCTACATGATGTATAGAGGTTAGAGACGTGACATTGATAGGACTCGTGGTGATTATACTGGTGCCCCCAGCATGACTAGCAACGATTGGGTGTGGATTGTCAACAAGACTTGCGGAAGTAGTTGACCCATCCCCAAAATAACTGACAGAGGTTGGCGATGGAGCTCTAGTATGAATAAAAGTGACTGGGATAGTGGTAAGCTGTGACATTTGATGCCAAGGTCCAAGTAAAGATTGACTTTGAAACATTGTAGACTAGGAGGATTCTTGGTTTACCCCCTGTCCTTGTTCGGGAAGGTAGTATCCTAGGAAGTCTGAACGGGCATCATCACTGAAGTCTGTGAAGAGACAAAAAGTATCATAGGGAATATTCAAGTGATGATATATATTTCCCCCTTGTGAAGGAGTTCCGTGAAGCAGGTAGCTTGAACTGTAAAACTGATTCTCCCCGTATGAAACATTCGGGGATACATGAGGACTCACCATGGAAAAAGTGTTCAAAGGAAACGACACGGTGGACGAAGGATACATGGATGGAGTGTAGTAGGTAGAATAAGCACCCATCTGAGTATTGGCTCCTGAAAGAGAATAACCAAGATTGGATCTGTAAGAGGGGAGGTTCCACACTCCCGTCGTAAAGGAAGGCTGATGGAAATGACTCATTTTGAATGAAGATCTAGGCATTGGGGCCATGGTGCCCCTGGATCCAAGGCATATCAATAGGAGAATGACTAGAGACCCAAGGCGCAGACTGAGTGCCAAAGTTCTACATACCATTATAACAAACAGGAGGATTCATCCCTATGAACTGTGTAGGAATCATCGGGTAGGCAACAGTAAACAAGGGAGCCAAAGGGACTCCACTATCGATAATGAGGACTCATTATAAACTCTTAAGGCCAACTAGTAATCAAATAGCACACCAAAAGTCAAATGACCAATATGCATGCAAACGGAGTAAAATGGTTGAGTGGCCTCCCTCCCTAAATAAGGTATGTCTCGCTCAAGAGGGGCTTGAGACGCCCTGCTAAAGATCGAAGGTAATAGAATCAGTTATAAGGGCCCTCATGGCTTTAACAACCAATCGGTCAAATCCCCTCGGAGAGGTAATCCTCCATAAAGGTTGTGTGTTGTACGACCCTTATCTGACCCAGGGTACCTGCAAAATAACCCCTGGAAGTAACCTATGAGACACCTAAGTCAAGAAACTAATAAACCACTATATAATTGATGCACAGGAGAGAAATAATAATTTAGGTCCACCATATGGGCAGGGTATCAAAGCCCTAAACCTTGAAATCATTGCCTCTCATGGAGTTAAAGGCACTAAAACGATCCCTAGATACGAATAGATCCCTAAAAATATCTCTGACACTAGGAAGGTATCGGGGGGATATCCCTTCAACCGAATTCACATGACCTCATGATTAATTCCAGTGTGAGCGAAGCCTCCTGATCTTACCAATTATACAATGGATTTCTCCACTCCCTGACTCAAACACATATGTTGATTCAATTTCCTTGGAGAAGTTTACTCACAAAATCCTATTCCAAGGCACTAAATCCTAGGCTAGTTTGTGCACCCTAGAAAATAAAATCGTTACTAATAAATTTTAAATTATAGCGTTGATTTTATGGTCATGATTACTCAAAAAGGTATGGTGATGAAACGCATGCTGTTATGACTCTGCAAGAAAGTAAATATGAAAATAATGCAAAGTCCTAACTTTAACTTTTAATGTATGATATGCTCCTAAAAGTGATGCAATTTTCAAATTCAACTCTGCAATTCAGAACTAAAAATGAAATCTTTCACTATATGCACTAAGCTAATGATAAAAACTCAAAAGACAAAAATGCCAAGCAATGCAAAATGCCTATTTTTTTGTATTTTCAATATATCGAAACTGAAAATGCATGGACTGAAAAGTAATTTGATATATAGCCCTACTGTGTATAAAAGAGAGATAACTCAAGCAGGATAACAAGCAATGAAACACCCGTCCCAATGTACAAGGACAATAAAAATGAAAATATGAAGAGAAAAACTTCGCCCAAAAATTCAACCAAAAGAGGGTTTATTGTCATCCCACAGGCACTCAACAGGCACTACATAGACCTAATAAGGCTCAGTAAGCATCAAATCCCACCCAGCAATCACCAGACCAAGAAAACAAGCAAGGAAAAGAGGTGCACGCGACTGTTTGGGTAAACAGAGCGTATATATGCAACTTGTAGTGAGACAGCCTGCGTGTATACACGACTATTAAGGAAAAAGACACACATATGCTTTGAAACAAGGCCAGAAAAGGAAGAAAGGTTGAAAACTCATACCAAGAGTGAATAGGAGCTATCAAGAAATGTTATGACAAGAACCACAATAGAAACGAGAACAATCTAAGGAGAAAAGTACTTCAAACTCTAATAAAGAAGATTCATCCTCAGTATGGTCGCCAATTCTGTTACAAGGAAAATCTCTCTATGGCTAGGGTAAACCAAAACAGACAGGTATTCCTGTAGAAATCGACTCAATTCCATCATATTCTATATAAACTAATGTGCAAGAGAGATAAGAAAGAGGCCTACCTCTTCCAAATGTTTTATGATGTCCATCATTGAGAACTTCGACCCAAAGCTTTATACCTACAACAAGTTCTAAACATACAAGCAAAGAAAGCATATAGTGATAACATAAAAGGTTAGCACATTAGATAGCATAATCCATTACTATACAAAACAAACATGCCCATGGATAATAATTCATATATTTTCATGATATCAATTGGACGGGAAAAGAGTATTTCTATTAATAAATGATCAGTAGAAGTGAAAACATTATAGAATTTCATATCGGCATGGTTCGGAACCAAGAAACCGAGTTCCTTCCAACTAGGCCTCCACCACTTCAATCCTCCACCAAAGACAAGCTCATATAAGGGAGACAAAGAGGTTTTCCATCAATAAGGGGAGAGCTTGAGGGTTGAACAATGTGTTAAGACTTAAAGGACAAAGGGATGAAGACTCAATATGAAGTAAATAATTTCACCAGAGTAACTTTTCTCTCAAAATTGAACTCTCTCTCCTTTTCCATAGCTCGGAATTGGCTTCTTTATAGCCTTCAAAATGAAATTGAAGGGCCGAGTCATAAATTTTCCAGTATATGGAAGGCCAAGGATCAGAGATCTCATTTTGTTACATGGAAATCCAACATTTAATTTTGATTTTCTGGCACAAATCCCGATATTTCGTGGGTTGTAGTGGAGCAGCCAGCGTATACACTTGTTGTATAGCTTGCAAGGTGCATACAAATGGAAAAATATTTATTTTTGTCTCTAGATTTATCAATCAGGGAAAGTAATTCTGCATGGGGGGATGGAGTAAGGCCCTCTCTACAAGATTGCATAGGGTTAAGCAAATCTTTCGCTAACAGTGACCTCTTATAAAAATAGGTCCATTACTTAGGTCATGTCAACTCTAAGGAAGGAGTGGAAATTGATACCAACAAAATCAAAGCCATTACGGATTGGCCTACAAAAAAATATGTAGTTGATATCATATCCTTTATGGGCCTAGCAGGATACTATAGAAGGTTCATAAAGGGGTTTTCCAACATTGGTTATATAATCACCTCCCTTCAAAAAGGTGAGTTAATTTTTTTTTGGATAGTAGAGTGTGAGGAGAGTTTCCAGTAGCTGAAACACCTCTTAACTAATTCACCTGTGCTAAAAATTGTAGATCCAAACAAGGACTTCATTTTGTACACAGATTCCTGCAAGGAAGGACTCTGAGGATTCCTTATGAAAGAAGGGCATGTAATTTGTTATCAATCCAGAAAATTGAATGAGCATGAAACCAATTATGTGATGCATGACTTGGAATTCGCTGCCATATTACATGCTTTAAAATTGTGGAGGCATTACCTCCTAGGTAGAAAATTTGTACTTATGACAGACTATAGTGGGCTGAGATATTTTTTTGATCGGCCCAAGATAAATGCAAGATAAACTAGGTGGATGGCTCTCCTTACTAAATTTTATTTTGAAATCAAACAAATCAAGGGAAAAAAGAATAGGGTGGTTGAATCCCTCAGTAGAAGCATGAAAGTGATTCACTTGGAAGCAACAAATTCTTGTGAAACAAACATCAAAGAAAGGGTTAAAATTCCATAAGAAATAGATGAGTTTTTCAAAATCGTAAGAGTATACCTAGAGCAGGAGCCCATAGGGATAAAGTATGATGGCTATAAATTATTGAATGATGGCCTACTAACTTACAAAGGTAGGTTGTATATTCAAAATTGTGATGACTTAAAGAGGTTCATCGTGGATGAACTACATAAAACACCATATGCAGGTCATCCTAGTTATCCAAAGATGATAGAAGCCACTAAGAAATTTGTTTACTAGCTAGGAATGAAAAGGACATAGTTGAGTTCTTAGCCAAGTGTTTTGAATTCCAGTAGGTTAAAGTGGAGCAAATTCATCCAGCACGGCTATTGCAGCCTCTACCAATCCCAAAATGGAAATGGGAAACCATCTTCATGGATTTTATCACATGATTCCTTGAATCAACCAAACAGAATGATGTCATTATGGTAGTTGTGGACAATTTGAGCAAGGTTTCTCACTTTATCCCTGTAAAATAAACTTGTAAGGCAATAGACATTGCCAATATTTTCATGAAATAAATATTTATATTCCATGGAATGCCTAAGTAAATCATATCAAGAAGAGATGTTAAATTTACTTCAAATTTTTGGAAGTCTTTGTTTGTTGGTTTTGGGACTAAATTTTTATTTAGTACA
>ML794933.1:0-11520 GCA_009831015.1 Picea engelmannii
TTGACTAAAATATTCGCCAAAAAATTATATATACATTTTATATTATTGATAAAATAGCCTTCAATTTTTCCTATGTATCATGGGGATTCGCCCATTTATTATACATATAAATTTAGGGGGGGTTCTTAAAATCACCCCTGGATGGAAGCATCAAAACCATGGATAGAGTTGAGCAAATCTTTCTCAAAAGGTAGAGCATCAAAGAAGACCCTAACATGTTGCTCACTCGACTAAATAGCCTTGCCAAGCATGAGAATGAGTCTATTCGGGAATTTCACATCAGATTTGAAGCATTACTCCAAAGAATTCCCCCAATCCATCATCCGAAAGATGATTACCTTGTTCACATTTACACCAGATCTTCAGTGGCCAACTAGGGTATCTTCTTAGAGACAAAGACCCCCAATCCATTCAAGAAGCCCAAGAGCTCGCTATCAAGATAGAAGGAAATCTCCTTTCATCCAAGATTGAGCCCTTTGCTAGCCCTAGGGGGAGAATAGACACCAAGCAGAAAATAGTACACAATGTTGAACCCACTTCAGATCTCTGCACCAGTATTAGCAAGTTGCAATCTTCCATGGATAGCATCATGAAGAATCAAGAAGAAATGATGAGCTGGATCGTTAGATTTGAAAAATCCCAGATCCAGGCACCTAGACCTCCATTCAAAGGGAAATTCTAGAAAGGGAACCAAGTCTACAAGCCAAAGAATGAGAATGAAGTCCCAAATACTTTGGCCCCTACAAATGTTGTTGATGAAAACCCTTGGTGCCTAGAAGGCAGTGAAGCACATTGGGAACATGAATGCTCTTATAACGCTGGTCAGCAACAAGTCAACAATTTAGACTGCTTCATGAATCTTCCTCAGATAAATATCACAGATATAGAGCATCAACAAGCCCTGAAGGAAGCAACAAGAGCAGCAAGGATGGCAATAATAAACAACTTGGACCAAGAATCACGAGAAAAGCTAAAGAAGAAGGAAGTTCAAGTATACAGGAGAAAGAATCCGAAACAACCCACTATTGATCAACCGAAGTCTCTTGAAGTTCTTCCTCCCAAGACATCCAAGACTAGTAAGGTTGACCTTGATTTTGACTTTGAAGGAGATTTGTCAAAAATGCATGTGAACGTTCCCCTAAGAGAAGCAATTAATATCCCATCTATTAAAGAACGCTTTGATACCTTCTTCTCGGGAACAACTGAGCCTATGGACCCCCCAATTATGTTGCAGGCTGATCATTTCTGGGTCCAGTACGGTGAAAACCCCCCTTTCTTCATGACTCTAATGATGAACAACAAATACCTTAACAATTGCATGCTAGACACAGGTGTTGGTGCAAATATGATGTCTCTTAAAGTCATGCAGCAAATGGGTTTGAAGGTCACTAGGCCTTACAGGAATGTGTGTGGTTTTGAGTCTAAAGCAATACCCACACATGGTGTGGTTGAAAATGTCGAGGTACACTTGAAAGAATTCCTCGAGAAGACAATCCACATAGATATTATAGTGGTTGATGTCCCGGACGTATGGGGAATGTTGTTGTCTAGGAAGTTTGGTGCAATGATAGGCGGGTCCCTTGAGATGGATCTCACCTTTTTGCGATTACCTTTGAAAGATGGAACAACCGTACGTTTACTCAATGTACCAATAACTGGAAATCACGTGCAAGATATCGTTCCTCCCATAAATGAAGCGCAGAAAGATGTGATACAAACTCTTCAAGTATATTCTCCGGAAGATATGCCCTTTGCAATAGAAGAAGAGTTTGACCAGATTGAATGGCCCAAGAAAGAAGGATACCAACAACTCCTAGATGAATTTTAGAACAAAGAGGTTGGGACAGTGAAGATATTAAAAAGGAAAAAAGATGAAGAGGACATGCAAATTCATCCATCCCAACAAGAAGTTTTTACATCAGAAGCCCACCCACCTCCCTCAGTACAGTACACCAGGGTTGTTCAAGAAACAACCAAACACAAGATGAGAAAATACAAGGAGGGAGATTTGGTATGGATGTGGGATACTTAGAAAGGAGAGCCAACTAATGTAAAAGGAAGCACGCAATCATGGCTCAGACCTTTCAAAGTTGGAATGAAATCAGTTGATAACTCGTATTATTTGTCCACTTTGGAAGGGAGAAGGTGCCCATTACCCATTAACGACCGCCTCCTCAAACCCCACCAAGGTGGTGGGGCATGATTCCATAGGTGAGTATAGGTAGGTAGGAATTCTTCCGTGTATTATACCATCTGCATTTCATGTTAGTTTGTTTCCTCACTTGCATATTGATTGTTTTATTTCAGTCATATANTATATATATATATATATATATATATATATATATATATATATATGTATTATATTTGTGGGTTGGCAATACCACCCCACCTTTGTTACCGATGCCCTTTTTCGAGTGTGATCAGGTCTGCAGATTTGGCCAAGAGATGTTGAGGTTCTCATGTGCTCTACGGTGAGCACATGTCCCCGAGTTGGAGCCAGATGTTATCCCCGATTTCTAGGGATAACTAGGAGATCATGTCTTGAGGCCCACAGGTACTAGACATGGAGTACTGAGAGCAGGATTGACCTGAGCATGGCCCTGGAGGGCCCATCTTCCTTCTTCTTCATCAGACTTGTCCTGTCAGCAGCAACAACATCCATCACCTTCGGCTTGGACTTGTATTGTAAAAGACTCTTGCTCCATGAGGTAATTGGTCCAGGTATCATGGTATGTGTCATATTTGATCATTTTAACCTTCAGATATATGCATCAAAATCCTTTCATTTCTGACGACTGCTTGGATCTTACATTAACCCACTTGACCATGGTTGGGCGGATTGATGAGGTACCCTAGCAAGCTTGTGCCCATAGGTTTTGGTTAGCCACCAGGGGGGATTTTAAAGAGCCATCATCCGCTCCCATCATATTATCATTTTTACATCTTATCTCCCACTCATCTATCCCATTCCCGTAGTCCGAACATTAGGATGACCTATTTGTGGGGTTACACCTTATCTTGTGGGAAGAAGGGGCTAAAGGACCAGAAGGTAAAAGAAGCTGGTAAGAGATAAAATCCATAAAAAATAAAACCTAGAGATGCCTCGCCCAGGGATCCCCGAGAAGGCAATAAAAAGCCTCTCAATAAGAAACAAGAGGGACCCGAAGAAAAATGACAAAACAAGACCTAGCCAAGGGGATGGGGGGTCTCATCACGAGCCAACTCATTATGTTCATGGGTACCTAGCGGTATGACATTGCCATTATTTGGTTACCACGCTAGGGCAGTGACCTTTGGTTGCATGGCCAAGGAAAAGGGGGTCTCATCACGAGCCAGCCTTATCATCTCTGCGAAAGTTCTTGTGGGTAACACTGTCAACTCTGGTCACCACGCCAAGGCAGTGTCCTCTAGTTAGACCTTGAAATAAAAAGAAATAAAAAGTAATAAAGAAAAGAAAGAATAAAGGCAATAAATGTCTTGGAAAGAATTGCATCCATGACAGGTACAACTCGCCTCCTACAAAGGCACCCACGGATAATATCACCCCTGTCTTTCACTATGTCTGGACATCCTTTGACCATAACACCTCGTGTTACATGGCTTGGATAATATCCTTTGGAAACTTTCCTCATCTTATGGATGCTGGCCCAATAGGGCATTTTGTCTTTTTCTTCAGCTTTGTATAGTAGGTCATTGTAATGTATTTGAGCTATTAGATGATATGCTAGGGGTTTTATGCATGCATTTGATAAAATCAATGATGAAATATGATTAACATTGCTATGATCCCTAGGACTAATGAGCCCATGGAGGGCGATGTTTTTGATGTGCAGGACCATGCCTGACGAACAGGTACCAAGTGGACCAGTACACATGGGGAGATGATTAGTTCGGACCTCCATGGGGATGAAGAGCCCATCAGATGGTTGTTGGGACCCCATCAAGGGCAGAGACAGGACAATGATTGGTCGGGCCTTTGCACAAGAGAAGAAGGAGGACATTTTCATCCAGGACGCCTTGGCTGAGCCCATCCCAGGGGGGTTGACCCACTACAGGTGGAACGTGTCCTTCCAGATGCCCCAGGACGTCATCTAGGAGCCATGACGTCACCACCAGTGTTTGGCACTTTGAAAGAGCAGTTTAGCACGTGTGGGAGAGCTTGGAGGCCCAATGAGGGCCAACGTTTGTCTTCTAGTGCTGTATTTTGCCCTTAAAAGGGCCAACGTCTCCCTCAAAGGGGCTAGACGTCTTGCTTATTGCTTATTTAGGGTTTTGTTTAGCAGTTTAATGTAAAACAGTATGATTTTTAGTTATTAGCCTTGTCGACTATTTTAATGACCTAATTTTAATTAAAGGTCATTGGATGATATATATTGAGGATGTTTTCCCTCATTTTGACATAAGAGAATTCACTCACACTTGTGAGGTCTGATTTTTGCGCCCTCCTAGGGTATTTTTGTTGTCTATGTGAGGCGCACTTGCTATTGGAGGGATATTTTTGGCATTTTATGGCATTTCTCTCAAGGAAGGTTTATAACTAGGGTTTGCTTATGCTTCTCTTCATGATATGTAAGTAATTTTCTTGCAAAACTTCTTAATTGAATGGTTGTAGGTGTAATTTCTTGCATTTTCTTATTAAATTGTTGATTTGAAACCCTAGGTAACAAGCACACAAGTAGGTTATTGTTACATGCCCCCTTAGAGAGGAATTTTTTCAGCCATTGAAGAAGAGGGATTGAGCCTAGCCTTTGCTACACTCATCCTGCTTCTTCCCTTTAAGCTAGCATTGATTTTATAGGTTGAAAGAGGGTGACGTCCTAGGCCTAGGTTATCTACACCTAGGGCCCTCATCTTCTAGGGTTTGAAAGCCTTGTCTTTACAACACTTTCTCCCTTAAATTTGTTATTTATGCTAGCCGTTTTGTCAAGTTGACCTAAAGAAGGAGGAAAGAGCACGAGGCCTTGCTTAAGAAACACTGGAGTGAGCCTCTTTCCCCTAGGGTTTTGATTCTAGGGCCCTACCTTTGCAGCACTTTAGAACCCTACCTTCTAGTCTTTAAGTCTTCATCCTTCCAAGACCTTGTGCCCTTATCTTTTTTGACTCCATATACCCTAAGGCACTGATCTCCAGCCTCCAACGTTGAAGTCTTAGTGTACAAAACCATTCTAAAAAACTCTAAATTTGAAACCCTAACTAACAAACTAACTTAATTAGGGCTGACATCATAGTTGGTTATCTCATCTTGACGCAGTAAAAGTTGAATACAAGCAATTAAATGATGATTTGAAGCATTTATTGAGCAAATTATTGATTGGATACATTGTTAGCTTAATCATCTTGATAGATGTTGATGAATTGATGCTCTTTCATAGCTAATTGACAAAACGTTGAATTCATTTGTATCTATTGTTGTACATTTATTATTAAATGATAACAGATAGTTATTTAAGTACTAACCCTTTGAGTTATAGCCTGCATATATATATTGTATTGCTGTTGTCTTCTTCCGGGCAGGTGTTTTCAGTATGGAATACACTTCATTATTGGCTGTTTAGCCGGACTATCTGACCTAGGTGGTAACCTGTGAGGAGGAAACTTTAACCCTGCTTTATACCTTAGCCTCTTCAAAACCCCAGTTTGTCGGGGACATCTCCCCTGGGCTAACCTCCCTAAATAGAAAGAACCTCCCCATTGAGGTGACATTAGGTGGGGAAGGTTCCTGTTACTCCAGTTTGATCTCTATCCTTTAGCCTATGTCCTAAACTACAAACTGTGTGATAACATTTTGGCGCCGTTGCCAGGGAACACTGAGTCAATCTTCCTCAATGACAAATCTTTTGGTGAGTCTTGCCTCAAATACCTTTCTCTTACAAGCTTACCTGGCGACTACACTAGAATTTATTCCCCTTTTCTTTGATAGTTTCAGGAAAACTATCTGGTGACTCCACAAACCAAAAGGAGATTCAATAATCCTCCTTTATCTTTCAGAAGGAAGCCTCCTTTGAATTCACCTGTTGTCAAGTCACTTTTTGGAAAAAGACTTCCTTTAAACATGTCTACCTCTCAAACCGGTACTACAAACCCAGTTAACAATCAAAGACAATGGTCGTCTACCCTTTTCAAGCCATTAGACATGTCAGCCATACTTGGCTACCCTAGGAAAATGCCACCCAAGTATGAGAAGTGGTTGCCTCAGTTTACTAGCACCAATGCCACTAGTGCTGAAGAGCATATGAGTAACTTTTGGGCATTTTTTCAGCTTCACCCCATTAGTGATGACGCTGAAGATTTGGTCATGAAGTTATTCTCTGCTACCCTTTATGATGCTGCAAGACGTTGGTATCTCAGTCTTCCTGATGGAAGCATCAAAACCATGGATAGACTTGAGAAAATATTTCTCAGAAGGTGGAGCATCAAAGAAGACCCTAACATGCTGCTCACTCGACTAAATAGCCTTGCCAAGCATGAGAATGAGTTTATTTGGGAATTTCACATCAGATTTGAAGCATTACTCCAAAGAATTCCCCCAAGCCATCATCCGAAAGATGATTACCTTGTTCACATTTACACCAGATCTTTCAATGGCCAACTAGGGTATCTTCTTAGAGACAAAGACTCCCAATCCATTCAAGAAGCCCAAGAGCTCGCTACCAAGATAGAAAGAAATCTCCTTTCATCCAAGATTGATCCCGTTGCTAACCCTAGGGGGGGAATAGACACCAAGCAGAAAATAGTACACAATGCTGAACCCACTTCAAATCTCTGCACCAGTATTAGCAAGTTGCAAGCTTCTGTGGATAGCATCATGAAGAATCAAGAAGAAATGATGAGCCGGATCGTTAGACTTGAAAAATCCCAGATCCAGGCACCTAGACCTCCATTCAAAGGGCAATTCCAGAAAGGGAACCAAGTCTACAAGCCAAAGAATGAGAATGAAGTCCCAAATACTTTGGCCCCTACAAATGTTGTTGATGAAAACCCTTGGTGCCTAGAAGGCAGTGAAGCACATTGGGAACATGAATGCCCTTATAATTTGGTCAACAGCAAGTCAACAATTTAGACTGCTTCATGAATCTTCCTCAACTAAATATCACAGATATAGAGCATCAACAAGCCCTGAAGGAAGTAGCAAGAGCGACAAGGATGGAAATAATAAACAACTTGGACCAAGAATCACGAGAAAAGATAAAGATGCAGGAAGTTCAAGTATATAGGAGAAAGAATCCGAAACAACCCACCACTGATCAACCGAAGTCTCTTGAAGTTCTTCCTCCCAAGACATCCAAGATTAGTAAGGTTGACCTTGATTTTGACTTTGAAGGAGCTTTGTCAAAAATGCATGTGAACATTCCCCTAAGAGAAGAAATTAAGATCCCATCTATTAAAGAACGCTTTGATACCTTCTTCTTGGGAACAACTGAGCCTATGGACCCCCCAATTTTGTTGCAGGCTGATCATTTCAGGGTCTAGTACGGTGAAAACCCCCCTTTCTTCATGACTCTAATGATGAACAACAAATACCTTAACAATTTCATGCTAGACACAGGTTCTGGTGCAAATATGATGTCTCTTAAAGTCATGCAGCAAATGGGTTTGAAGGTCACTAGGCCTTACAGGAATGTGTGTGGTTTTGAGTCTAAAGCAATACCCACACATGGTGTGGTTGAAAATGTCGAGGTACACTTGAAAGAATTCCCCGAGAAGACAGTCCACATAGATATTATAGTGGTTGATGTCCCGGACGTATGGAGAATATTGTTGTCTAGGAAGTTTGGTGCAATGATAGGCGGGTCCCTTGAGATGGATCTCACCTTTTTGCGATTACCTTTGAAAGATGGGACAACCGTATGTTTACTCAATGTACCAATAACTGGAAATCACGTGCAAGATATCGTTCCTCCCATAAATGAAGCACAGAAAGATGTGATACAAACTCTTCAAGAATATTCTCCGGAAGATATGCCCTTTGCAATAGAAGAAGAGTTTGACCAGATTGAATGGCCCAAGAAAGAAGAATACCAACAAATCATAGATGAATTTCAGAACAAAGAGGTTGGGACGGTGAAGATATTAAAAAGGAAAAAAGATGAAGAGGACATGCAAATTCATCCATCCCAACAAGAAGTTTTGACATCAGAATCCCACCAACCTCCCTCAGTACAATACACCAGGTTTGTTCAAGAAACAACCAAACACAAGATGAGAAAATACAAGGAGGGAGATTTGGTATGGATGTGGGATACTTAGAAAGGAGAGACAACTAATGTAAAAGGAAGCACACAATCATGGCTCAGACCTTTCAAAGTCGGAATGGAATCAGTTGATAACTCGTATTATTTGTCCACTTTGGAAGGGAGAATGCACCCATTACCCATTAATGACCGCCTCCTCAAACCCCGCCAAGGTGGTGGGACATGATTCCACATGTGAGTATAGGTAGGTAGGAATTCTTCTGTGTATTATACCATTTGCATTTCATGTTAGTTTGTTTCCTCACTTGCATATTGATTGTTTTATTTCAGTCATATATATATATATATATATATATATATGTGTGTGTGTGTGTGTGTGTGTATTATATTTGTGGGGTGGCAATACCACCCCACCTTTGTTACTGATGCCCTTTTTCGAGTGTGAGCATGTCTGCAGGTTTGGCCAAGAGATGCTGAGGTTCTCATGCGCTCTACGGTGAGCACATGTCCCCGAGTTGGAGCCAAATGTTATCCCCGATTTCTACGGATAACTAGGAGATCATGTCTCGAGGCCCACAGGTCCTAGACATGGAGTACTAAGAGCAGGATTGACCTGAGCGTGGTCCTGGAGGGCCCATCTTCCTTCTTCTTCATCAGACTTGTCCTGTTAGTAGCAACAACATCCATCACCTTCGGCTTGGACTTGTATCGGAAAAGACTCTTGCTCCATGAGGTAATTGGTCCATGTATCATGGTATGTGTCATATTTGATCATTTTAACCTTCAAATATATGCATCAAATTCCTTTCATTTCTGACGACTGCTTGGATCTTACATTAACCCACTTGACCATGGTTGGGGGGATTGATGAGGTAGCCTAACAATCTTGTGCCCATAGGTTTTGGTTAGCCACCAGGGGGGATTTTGAAGAGTCGTCGTCCACTCCCATCATATTATCACTTTTACATCTTATCTCCCACTTATCTATCCCATTCCCATAGTCTGGACATTAGGATGACCTATTTGTGGGGTTACACCTTATCTTGTGGGAAGAAGGGGCTAAAGGCCCAGGAGGTAAAAGCAGCTGGTAAGAGATAAAAGCCATAAAAAACAAAACCTAGAGATGCCTCGCCCAAGGATCCTCGAGAAGGCAATAAAAAGCCTCTCAATAAGAAACAAGAGGGACCCGAAGAAAAATGACAAAACAAGACCTAGCCAAGGGGATGGGGGGTCTCATCACGAGCCTGCTCATTATGTTCATGGGTACCTAGCAGTATGACATTTCCATTATCTGGTTACCACACCAGGGTAGTGACCTTTGGTTGCATGGCCAAGGGAAAGGGTGTCTCATCACGAGCCAGCCTTATCATCTCTGCAAAAGTACTTGTGGGTAACACTGTCAGCTCTGGTCACCACGCCAAGGCAGTGTCCTTTAGTTAGACCTTGAAATAAAAAGAAAGAAAAAGTAATAAAGAAAAGAAAGAATAAAGGCAATAAAGGGATTGGAAAGAATTGCATCCATGACAGGTACAGCTCGCCTCCTACAAAGGCACCCATGGATAATATCACCCCTGTCTTTCACTATGTCTGGACATCCTTTGATCATACCACCTCGTGTTACATGGCTTGGATAATATCCTTTGGAAACTTTCCTCATCTTATGGATGCTGGCCCAATAGGGCATTTTGTCTTTTTCTTCAACTTTGTATAGTAGGTCATTGTAATGTCTTTGAGCTATTAGATGATATGCTAGGGGTTTTATGCATGCATTTTATAAAATCAATGATGAAATGTGATTAACATTGCTATGTTCCCTAGGACTAATGAGCCCATGGAGGGCGAAGTTTTTGATGTGCAGGACCATGCCCGACGGACAGGTACCAAGTGGACCGGTACACATGGGGAGATGATTAGTTCGGACCTCCATGGGGCTGAAGAGCCCATCAGATGGTTGTTGGGACCCCATCAGGGGCAGAGACAGGACAGTGATTGGTCGGGCCTTTTCACAAGAGAAGAAGGAGGACTTTTTCATCCAGGACGCCTTGGCTGAGCCCAGCCCAGGGGGGTTGACCCACTACAGGTGGAACATGTCCTTTTAGATGCCCCAGGACGTCATCTAGGAGCCATGATGTCACCACCAGTGTTTGGCACTTTGACAGAGCAGTTTAGCACATGTGGGAGAGCTTGGAGGCCCAATGAGGGCCAACGTTTGTCTTCTAGTGCTGTATTTTTCCCTTAAAAGGGCCTGTTATCGCTCAGTTTGTATTCAAGGTCAAATAGATGAAAGGTAAGGACCAAACTGGCGTAACAGGAGCTTCCCCACCCACTGTCACCTCAATGGGGAGGTCTTTCTATTCAGGGTGGCTAATCCCAAGGGAGACGTCCCTAGTAATCTGGGGTTCTGAAAGGTCTTAAGGTTTAAAGGGTCTAGATGAGGATTTCCTTTCACAGATTACTGCCAAAGAGATAGTCAAAGATGAAGGTATTCCACTGAAAGGCACCTGTTTGCGAGACAAGACAAATAAACTAAAACGTGCAAGCAGTGGTTAGTACTTCAATTGCTAATGACTATCTTGAATACATACACATGAGCAATAATAAATGTAATTATTGACGAAGTCAATGATTGCTAATAAAGACAATGGCTTATATTACTCCTTCAATAAATACAAAAGATACTTGCATTCAATGTACAAAATTAATTCTTATGTTTTCACAATGCATTAAATGTGCTCATATATATATATTGTTGCTGCGTCACTATACAATTTAAGGGTGACGTCAGCCCTAGTTCTAGGTTAATTTTGAAGACAATGAGAAGAATGTTTTGCTAATTAAACTTATGAAAATGATCAACAACTCAAAGTCTATCAATGATGACAATACCACAACGTTTTAAGCCAAACTAGAGTCAAAATAGGTGTGACATCATCTTAGGGTTAGGGTTAGGTTAGCTAGACAAATAAGTGAACGTTTTTCTTTTTAAACCAATGAAATTATTCAACACTTGTATGTCTATCAATAGATGACTCATCCACAACTTTAATTCTAAGCAAAGGTTAAAAAGAGGCAAGACGTCATCAACTAGTTAGGGTTAGTATGACGCTAGGGTTAGTTAGGGTTTCAAATTAAGAGAGTTTTGGAAGATTGTTTGAACACCATAGACTCAACGTTGCAATTTCAGACTAGTGCCTTGGGTAAATGGAGTCAAAGAGAGAGGCTAAAGGCTTGGAAAGATTTAAACCTAAGGACGGGAGAGTTAGGTTTAATGGTGCTGCAATGGCAGGGCCACCAAATCAAAACCCTAAGGGGAGGAGGCTCATTC
>ML794933.1:24166-47992 GCA_009831015.1 Picea engelmannii
TTGCTGGGTTTTCTTCCCCTAGAGGGTTTCCCAGGATAAATGTTGTGTCTCTTGTGAATGTGTATTTCTCAGTGATCTTGTTCTTATTATGCTATTATCTATTGAAATGCAAAGAACTATAATAATGGCATAAACATTAACATATCTAAGACCTCACTTGCCCATGCATACCTGGCCTAGTTTCAGAGTTAGAACAATATTGTTTTGAGTCAACTTCCATTCGATCACCCCTTTTATAAACAAATCGTGACATAAACTGATGGGCGTCAGGCTCTGCTCCTGCTGCAATCTAGGAGTGACTTCCAACGCCAACATAATGAGTCCATGGAGGGCGTAGTTTTTGATGTGCAGGACCATGCCCGACGGACAGGTACCATTTGGACCGGTACACATGGGGAGATGATTAGTTTGGACCTCCATGGGGCTAAAGAGCCCATCAGATGGTTGTTGAAACCCCGTCAGAGGGGCAGAGACAGGACAGTGCTTGATCGAGCTTTTTCACCTGAGAAGAAGAAGGACGTTTCACCAGAGGCACTTTGGCTGAGCCAGGCCTAGGGGGATTGACCCACTTGCAGTGGAACGTTGGCCCCAGATGAGCCAGGACATCACTAGGAGGCTTGTGACATCATCATGAGCATAAGGCAGATGGATAGGGTTGTTGGCATGTGTGGCAGTTTGGAAGAGCCCAAGGAGGGCTAATGTTTGGCTTCTGGATGCTGCAGTGGCCCCAGAAAGGCCTAACGTCTCCCTCAAGAGGTCTTGACGTCTCACTTTTTGCTCATTTAGGGTTTTAAAAGAACATTTAATGTAAAAACAGTATGATTTTGGTTTAAAGCCTTGTCGGCTAATTTTTATGACCTAAAATTAATTAAAGGTCATGATACAGTATATATTAAGGAGTTTTATCCTCATTTTGACATAACACAACACTCACTCTCCTAGTGAGATCTGATTTTTGCGCCCTACTTGGGTATTTCTTCTCTTTGAGTGAGGCACACTTGTTGAAGGAGGGATTTTCTTGACATTTTTGGCATTTCTCTTGAAGGAAGGTTTACAACTAGGGTTTTCAATGCTATTTCATCATGATATGTAAGTGTTTTTTCTACAAAACTTCTTAATTGAATGGTTGTAGTATTATATTCTTGCATTTACTATAAATTTTGCTGATTTTAGGGGACAAACACACAAGTAGGTCGTTGTCTCATGTCCCCTAAAAGAGAAATTCTCATCCATTGAAGAAGGAAGGAAGAGCTTAGCCATTTCTACACTCTTTTTACTTCTTCCCCTATGCTAGTCGTGCCCTTTAAGAGTCAAGAAGGAGGAGACGTCCCAGGCCTAGGTTATCTACACCTAGGGTCATCCTGCTTCTAGGGTTTGGTGATAGGGCCTTGCCTTTGCAACACTCTCCCTCACCTCACTCTCTTGTCTTGACTTATCTTTTATGCTAGCCATTTTGCCAAGTTTAACCTAAGGAAGGAGGAAAGAGCACGAGGCCTTGCTTAAGCAACACCGGAGTGAGCCTTTTTCCCCTAGGGTTTTGTTTATGGAGCCCTGCCATTGCAACACTTCAAAACCCTTCCCTCTAGTCCTTAGCCTTTTCCCTCAACCTTTGCGTCCTCTCTTGATTTGACTCCATTTACCCTTAGGCACTGATCTTAGGTCTCCAATGTTGAAGTGATAATGGTCAAACAAACTTTCAAACTCTTATAAATTGAAACCCTAACTACATCATGAGGGATTGATTGAATACATTGATTGCTACATCATCTTGGCATTTATTGGTGAATTGATATTATTTCCATTGTTGTATTAATGAACATTTATTTCATCAATATCTATTTGTCATAATTGTTTGTATATTGATATCAGATAGTTAAATGAAGTACTAACCCATTGAATCATAGCCTGCATGTATTGTTTTGCTATTGCTTTGTTCCGGGCAGGTGTTCTCATTTGGGCCTACACTTCATTATTGGTTGTTTAGCCGGACTATCTGCTTTTGGTGGTGACTGTTATCACTCAGTTTGTAGGATAGGTCTAGTAGCTTGAAAGGGAAGAGGCAAACTGGAGTAACATGAACTTCCCCACCCACTGTCACCTCGATGGGGAGTTCTTTCTATTTAGGGTGGCTAATCCCAAGGGAGACGTCCCTAGCAATATGGGGTATTGAAGGAAAAGGATCAAAGGTTCAAGGCTCAAAGGTTAAAATAAGCTTTCCCTTCACAGATTACTGCCAAGAAGATAGTCAAAGAGAAGGTATTCCACTGAAAGGGCACCTGTTTGCGAGACAAGGCAAATAAAACTAAAATGTGCAAGCAGTGGTTAGTACTTCACAAATTATTGACCATCTTTAATATACATGTGAGCTTAAATAAACGTAATTATTGACGAAGTCAATGATTGCAATTAAAGATAAGACTTATAATATTACTTCCTCAATAAATACAAATGACAGAGCATTCAATATATAAAATTAATCTTCAAAATTCACCACAATGCTTTAAATATCATTAATGTGCTCACGTGCAAAAGGTTGCTGCGTCAAGCCTACTAAGGGTGACATCAACCCTAATCTAGGTTAGTTTTGGTAGGCAAGGAAGTGGACGTTTTGCAAATTAGACCAATGAAAATAATCTACACATCAATGCCAATCAATGGATGACAATGCCACAACGTTTTATACTAAACAAGAGATCAAAATAGGCATGACGTCATCAACTAGTTAGGGTTAGTTAGGGTTTCAATTTAAGAGTTTTGTGAAGGTTGTTTTGACACCAAAGGCTCAACGTTGGGTTATTAGACTAGTGCCTTGGGTAAATGGAGTCAAGGAGTAAGGCTATAGGCTTGGAGGGATTTAAATTTAAGGACTAGAAGGTTAGGCTTTCTAGTGCTGCAATGGCAGGGCCACAAAGTCAAAACCCTAAGGGGAGGAGGCTCATTCCGGTGTAGCTTAAGCTAGGCCTCATGCTCCTCCCTCTTTCCTTAAAACTCTTTGGCAAAAACGGCTAGCTTAGAAATACAAATCTAGGGCTGAAAAGTGTTGTAGAGCCAAGGTTCTTCAAACCCTAAAGGTCAAAACCCTAGGTGTAAAGTCAATTAGGCCTAGGACATATTCCTTCTTCAACTTGTATTTCAAATCTAACTCAGAAAAATAAAGATTAGTGTAGCAATGGCTAGGCTATATCCTTCTAAATCAAATGGCTAAATAAGTTCTTATCATGGGGACATAAAGCAAGGACCTACTTGTGTGCTTGCTCCCTAGGGTTTCAATGATCAAGCATAATAATAACAATGTAACAATAAATGTAAGATATTCAACCTACAACCATTCAATCAAGAAGTTTTGCATGCAAAATATACTTACAAGTCAATGATGAGCCAATCAAACCCTAGTTGTAACACCTTCCAATGATAAAAACACCATACACATGCCAAAGATAATCCTTCCAAGTGTAGCGCCTCACTCCAAAAGCCAAAAATAACCAAGACAAAGACTAAAAAGAAGTCACTCCAAGAGAGCAAGTTGTGTTATGTCAAAATGAGGCTCAACGTCCTCAATTTATATCATCCAAATGACCTTTAATTAAAAAAATAGGTCATTAAAACAACCGACAAGGATGACTTACGATAATTACATCATTTGTCACATTAAATGCTAAAATGCCAAAATTATGAGCTAAAAAGGGGACGTCAGGCCTCTCTGAGGGAGACATTGGCCCTTATTGGGCATGATCATCATCCATAAAGAAAAACATTGGCCCTTCTAGGGATCCTGTAGGTTGCCACACGTGCCAAATGATCCAAGCACACTGCCACATCCTCCAGGAAACGTCCAGCCTGCCCTGGTGGCGTCATGTCCATCAAAGCCATCATCTCATCTGCAGTGGGTGATCCCCCCTAGGCCGGGTTCTGCCAAAGTGTCCTGGGTAGGACGTCCTCCTGTCTTCTCCATGCAAGGGTTCATCAAAACGTTGTCCTGCCTCTGCCATCCCAACAACCATCTGATGGGCTCTTCAACCCCATGGAGGTCTGAGCTAATCATCTCCCCACGTGTACTAGTCCTCTGGTACTTGTCCACCAGGTATGGTCCTGCACATCAAAGACTACACCCTCCATGGGCTCATCAGTCCTAGAGATCATAGCAATGCAAATCATATTTCATCATTAAAGTTATCAAATAAATGCATGAAATCCCTAACATATCATCAAATAGCTCAAAGATATTACACAGATCTACTATACAAAGCTAAGGAAACTGACAGAACAACCTATTGGGCTAATACCCACAAGAGATGGAAAGTTTCCTCAGAAGATCATTCAAGCCATGTTTTATGAGATGATATGGTTTTAGGGATGTCCAGTCATAGCAAGACCAAGGGCAGGTGTCGTCCGTGGGTGCCTTTGTAGGAGGTGAGCTGTACCCATCATGGATGCATTTTTTTTTAAGCCCTTTATTGCCTTAATCTTTTTTCATTTATTGCTTTTCTTTCTTTTTTACTTCAAGGTCTGACCAGAGGACACTGCCTTGGCTTGGTGACCAGAGCTGACAGTGTTACCCATTGGTATCTTCGCAGAAATGATAAGGTTGGCTCGTGATGAGACCCCCTTTCCTTTGGCCATGCAACCAAAGGTCACTGCCCTAGCGTGGTGACCAAATAGTGGCAATGTCATACCGCTGGATACCTATGAACGTAATGGGCCGGCTCGTGATGAGACCTCCCATCCTCTTGGTTAGGTCTTGTTTTATTATTTTTCTTAGGGTCCCTTTATTTTCTTATCGAGAGGCTTTTTATTGCCTTCTCGGGGATCCCCTGGGTGAAGCATCTCTAGGTTTTATTTCCTATGGCTTTTATCTTTTACCAGTTGCTTTTACCCCCTGGGCCTTTAGCCCCTTCTTCCCACAAGACAAAGTGTAACCCTCAACGGTCATCCTAATGTCCAGACTAAGGGAATGGGATAGATGAGCGGGGTAAAGTGATGAAAATGGTGGGAGCGGACGATGGCTCTGCAAATCCCCTTTGGTGGCTAACCAAAACCCATGAATATCAACTTGCTAAGTCACCCAATCAATCACCCCAACAATGGTCAAGTGGATTAGTGTAAGATCCAAGCAGTCATCAGAAATGAAAGGAACCTAATGCATATATAAGAGGGTTATAATGATCAAATATGACACATACCATGATACCTTGGACCAATTACCTCATGGAGCAAGATCCCTCTCCGATGCAAGTCCAAGCCGGTGGTAATGGAAGCTGTTGCTGCTGACAGGACAAATCTGGTGAAGAAGGAGACAGATGGGTCCTCTGGGACCATGCTCAAGTCAATCCCGCTCTTAGTACTCCATGTCTAGGACCTGTGGGCCTCGAGACATGATCTCCTAGTTATCCCTAGATATTGGGGATAACAGTGACCTGTGAAGGGGGAACCTTACTTTGAATCTTAAACCTTTGCCCCTTCAAAACTCCAGGCTACCGGGGACGTCTCCCCTGGGCCTAACCTCCCTGAATAGAAAGAACCTCCCCATTGTGGTGACATTGGGTGGGGCAGGTTCCTGTTATGCTAGTTTGGTCTCTATCTTCTAGCCTTTTGACCTAGCTACAAACTGTGCGATAACAATTCCCATTACTGATCAGCGAGCACCTCCTCAAACCTCACCAAGGTGGGGGAATCTTACTTCACAGGTAAGTACAAGTAAGTAGGTAGGCATTTTGCATTCATTGTATTATACTGTCTGCATTGCATGTTAGAATAGTTCGCTTTCATATTCCACTTATGATTGATTTATTTCAGTTATCTATATATTGTAATGTTCCCCACCTCTTGAAGAAGAGGTTTGGAAGACTTAGTGGTCTAGGTGTCGCCACTAGGCCATAGTCTCACACTGAGGGGAAAGGTCAACAAGTTAAAGGTTATATTCTTAAGTTGACTTGATAAAAAGGTGAAAAAGGCATTAAGAGATAACTCAACAGATAAATAGAAGAGCTGGAATTGGAGTTAGGTTTAACTCTAGGAGTTAAGTTAAGTCAACGGGAAATTAGAGGAAAAAGTATAAAGAGAAGGCTAGGGTGCGCTTCTTGGGCATTCTGGATTTTGGTATTTGCTTGTTATTGCCTTGAGCATACAATTTGGGGGTTTTGATGATACAAACCCTTGTGAGCAACTCAGTGGTGAAAGATCCACTCACCTTGTTCCACAGCTTGGTCTCGGGGATGAAAGACTCCTCCACACCATTCTACCACCATCATCTATCCACCAACAGATTCAAGGGAGCAACAGGGCCGTACTGTTTGTGAGTTTCCAGCAAGGGTGCACCATCCTCAAGAGAAGAGTTTGATCCAGCTAATCAAGAGGAGCGTTGGGCATTCCATCACTTGGGTTTTACTTGTAGATGCCTCACCATCATTTTGAGGGCTTCTTTGAAGAGTTATCATCACTACTTCTTCAGTTATAGTTTGGAACGACTTGGAGGCTAGGGGGGACGTCCCATTACTCACTATTTCTCAGATCTAGGGAGATCTACTCAAGATTTGGATCTGAAACTTCTCTCATGGGGTTCCCATAGCCCGATCTATATTCTTGGAGAGTTTCACACCATTTGGAGGCTTCCTTCTTCAGGGACGAGTTGCCTAGGGTTCCAGGCATTCAGGAGGGCGCTACTCCCTTAGCAGATTTAGTATTTGGAGAAGTTGGCATTGGCAGTTCGGCCTCAGACTTCTGGAGAGGGATCCTATCATCTTGATCTATCATATGGCCAAGTTTGGACTCGTTTAGAGTCTTCTTGCAGCAGGGCCGAATTATTGAGGGTTTCAGCGTTCTATTGGAGCATGGCATTATTCAGCTGGAGGGTCTAGCGTTCAGATCTTGTTATATTGGTCTTCATTTCTTATTCAGCCTTTGGAGGCTTATTTTGTATCGACAGAGCATTTTGTAGCAGCTCATATCTATTGTCTTTCCGGCTATCTGAGGATTGTTCCAGATCGGTTATCTATTGTATTGGTTTCATATTGCTCATAATAAAAGGTCAGATCTTTGCTTGTGCTTCTATATATTGAATGTATTATAATCTTCATGTGATGAATGAATCTTGTATGAACGCACTTAATAACTGGATAACTCAATAAACACCTGCACATCTACAAATCAGTGGTAGTTAGTGATTCCCAGCAAAAAATTTGGCGTGGGATCATTACATATATATATATATATGCTGGGGTGGTATCACCACCCCAAACGGTTACTGATGTTTTCTATTGAGACCAAGCAGGTTGCAGGTTCTGCCAGAGATGCTGAGGTTCTCATGCACTCTATGGTGAGCACATGTCCCTGAGTTGGAGCCAGATGTTATCCCCCACTTTCAACGATAACTAGGATATTATGTCTCGAGGCCCACAAGTCCTAGACATGGAGTACTGAGAACCAAATCGACTTGAGCATGGCCCTGGAGGGCCCATCTTTTCTCCCTTTTAGCGCCTCCACTTTATCAGCAGCAACAACAACATCCATCACCTTCGACTTGGTCCTGCATCAGATATGGTTCTTGCTCCATGAGATAATGAGTCTGGTTATCATGGTATGTGTTATTCTGATCCTCAAAAACCTTTGAATATGTGCATTTGATTCCTATGTTTCTAATGGGTGCTTGGATCTTATGCTTGTCCACTTGACCATGTCTGGGGGGAATGACAAGATGCCTTCGCAAGCTTATGTCCATAGGTTTTGAGTTGCCACTGGGGGGATTTCTAAAAATTCAACATTCCTTCCCGTCATACATACCACTTTCCATTTTATTTCTTGCTCACCCATCCCATTGCACTAGTCTAGGCATAGGGTTAGCCAATCATTTAGGGGTTGTACCTTACCTTGTGGGAAGAATGGGCTAAAGGCCTGGGGGGTAAAAATAGCTGACAATAAAATCCTAAGAATAAAAATTCGAGATTATTCGCCCAGGGATCCCTGAGAAAGAAATAAAAAGCTTCTCAACAAGAAACAGAGGGACCCGTAAAAATAAATCAAGACCTAGTTGAGGGATGGGGGATCTCGTCACGAGCCAACTCATTAGGTCCATGGGTGTCTAACGGTATGAAACTACCAGCATCTGGTCACCATGCCAGGGTAGTGGGTCTTGGTTGCATGGTCAAGAGAAAGGGGGTCTCATCAAGAGCCATCCTTCTCATTTCCATGAAGGCACTTGTGGGTAACATTGCCACCTCTGGTCACCAAGCCAGGGCAGTTTCCCTTGACTAGCTTCTTGAGAGAAAAAGCAATGAAAAAAAGATAAAAAACAATAAGACGAGACTTGGTTAGAGGATAGGAGGTCTCATCACGATCCAGACTATTAGGTCCATGAGCATCTAGCGGTATGACACTACCAACATTTGGTCACCACGCTAGGGTAGTGGCTCTTGGTGGCATAGCCAAGAGAAAGGGGGTCTCATCATGAGCCAACCTTCTCATTTTCGTGAAATGTTTGTGGCTAACATTACCACCACAGGTCACCAAGCCAGGGCAGTGTCCTTTGATTAGCATCCTAGAAAAAATGATGATTAAAAGGCATGAATGGGCTTGGAAACATTGCATCTATGATAGGAGCAGCTCACCCTCCATAGAGGCAACCACTAGTAAGCCATCCCTGCTATCACTGCACCTTTTGCCCAGGCATCCCCATCCACCTCACCCACCTACATGACTTGGATTTGATCCTTTCCAGAAACATCTCTCTATCAATAGACACTAGCCCAATAGGACGTCCTGTCACTTCCCCCAAACTTGTATTGCAGACTTGTATAATCTCTTTGAGCACTAGAATGGAGTAAAGGGGTTTTATGCAAATGTTTAATAAACATTGATGATTAGATGTGATTGGCATTGCTATGATCCCTATGACTTATGAGCCCATGGAGGGCGTAGCTGTTGATGTGCAGGTTCATGCCCAATGGACAAGTACCACGTTGGACAGGTACACATGGGGAGATGAACAGTTTAGACCTCCATGGGGCTAAAGAAACCACCCGATGGATGCTGATGTAATGATCCCAAGCTATTATGCGAGGAACATCACGATTTGGGTGTCTTTTTAAAACTTTTATGGTTGTGGTATTTCGTCAGACACTTTGCTTACGGTTACGCTTAGGGTTTTAATGATGTGTTTGTAACAATAAACAAGAGATACAATCATGGAACATACCTCAAGCATATGCAATATGATAGACAAGCCAAAACATCTCAAATATGATTTTATTCATAAAAATAGAAGAACCTGCTACAATGAGATATTGATATAGAATGCTCAACAGATGGCTAAGAAGATAGACAATAGAAGATAGGAGCTGCTACAAAATGCTCCAATCGAAGATGCCACAAGCCTCCAAAGGCCAAATATCCAATGAATATCAAGACAAGAATAGATCTGGCCATATGAAGTGCTAAATCCCTAGCTGTATGATGCCACGTCCTGCTGGAAAGCTGAAGCTCCTCAACAATTCGGCCCTGCTGCCAAAGATGTCCAATCACCCCAACAAATATGCAAAACAGTAGATCGGGTGATGGCAAGAACAACCTAGGTGCTCAAATCTCCAAGATCCCTCTCAAACCCTATGGATCTGAACCTCCTCCAATGTATGGTGCACCCCCCCTGGATACCTGAAACCCTAATAATTTGGCCTCTCTCCTAGAGACCTCAAACAACTCCACCAATCCACTAGAATAATAGATCAAGGCATAGAAATGAATACCCAAGTGCTCAACTAGGAAAATACCTGCTAGATCCTTAGATCTAGCTATCCTCCAAGATGTGGTGCGCCCTCCTCTTGGGAATTCATCCCACTCTCAATACAAATGAATCCATAACCAAAACACCTCCGGAGTCCCATATTTAGAGAGCATGAAGAGGACAACCCTGCTCAGTACCTCAGTGAGTTTCATGAACTCATGAATCAGTGGGAGATACATCATGAGGATGTATTACTGAAAATGTTCATGTTCTCGTTAGCAGGGGATGCTCGTAAATGGTATAATTCTTTACCCCCTGCTAGCATTTCTTCACTTAGTTAATTCCATGCAGCTTTCACCGCCTATTGTCAGAATCTTTATCCCTCTGAGTTGATTTTTCATAGCTGTTGTGAGGGATACTACAACTTTATACAAGATAGAGTTGTTTCTTACGTAGGCTATGAGGATGATCCTGATGACCTGGATCGGAAATCAGTCCTTTCTCATCCCCATTCGTCTGTATCAGAGGAAGGTTATGAGAGTGATGAAGATCCCAGAGAAGAAGAAGATGCTTGGGGCGGAGTTAGGGAACTGATAAAGTCTCTCTCTGCCCAACTGGATAGGTGGGAAGTTGAACGATGTGCAGAGGATTTTCCAGCCTTTGAAGAAGATGCTCTTGGTATCTCTACAATGGATGATGGTGAAGATCCCAGGGAGGAAGAAGACGCCCTGTTATTGCACAATTCGTAGTTTGGGTCATAGGTTGAAGGATAGAGAACAAACTGGCGTAACAGGAAACTTCCCCACCGAATGTCACCTCGATGGGGAGGTTCTTTCTGTTTAGGGAGGTTAGCCCAGGGGAGACGTCCCCGACAACCTGGGGTTTTAAAGAGGCTAAGGTATAAAGCAGGGTTAAATTTTCCTCCTCACAGGTCACCACCTAGGTCAGATAGTCCGGCTAGACTACCAATAATGAAGTGTATGCCCTATTGAAAACACCTGCCCGAAACAAGACAACAGTAATACTATATATATGCAGGCTATAACTCAAAGGGTTAGTACTTCAATAACTATCTGATATTATTCAATAAGCAATGTACTGCAATAGATATAAAAAGAAGTCAACGTTTTGCTAATTAACCATGAGAGAGAATCAATTCATCAATATCTATCAAGATGACTAAGCCAACAATGCATCCAATCAACAATTTGCTCAATAAATGCTTCAAATCATCATTCAATTGCTTATATTCAACTTTTGTTGCATCAATATGAGATAACCAACTATGACGTCAGCCCTAATTAGGTTAGCTTTGTTAATTAGGGTTTTAAAATTTAAGGTTTTGAAAGTAGTTTTGTACACTAAGACTTCAACGTTGGAGGTCAAATATCAGTGCCCTGGGGTATATGGAATCGAATAAGAAGAGGGCACAAGATTTTGAAAGGATGATGACTTAAAGACTAGAAGGTAGGGTTCTATGGTGTTGCAAAGGCAGGGCCCTAGAATCAAAACCCTAGGGGAAAGAGGCTCACTTCGGTGTTGCTTAAGCAAGGCCTCGTGCTCTTTTCTCCTTCTTTAGGTCAACTTGGCAAATGACTAGCACAAAGAATAAGTCTAAGGGAGAAAGTGTTGTAAGGACAAGGTTTTCAAACCCTAAAAGATGAAGGCCCTAGGTGTATATAACCTAGGCCTAGGACGTCACCTTCTTTCAACCTATAAACTTCAACGCTAGCTCAAGGGAAGAAGCAAGATAAGTGTAGCAAAGGCTAGGCTCAATCTCTTTTCTTCAATGGCTGAAAAACTCTCTCTCTAAGGGGACATGTAACAATGACCTACTTGTGTGCTTGTTACCTAGGGTTTTAAATCAGCAATATAATAAGMAAATGCAAGAAATTACACCTACAACCATTCAATTAAGAAGTTTTGTAAGAAAATTCACTTACATATCATGAAGAGAAGCATAAGCAAACCCTAGTTGTAAACCTTCCTTGAGAGAGAAACCATAAAATGCCAAAAATATCCTTCCAATAGAAAGTGCGCCTCACTTATGCAGAAAATATACCCTAGAAGGGCGCAAAAAAACAAACCTCACAAGTGTGAGTGAATTGTGTTATGTCAAAATGAGGGAAAACATCCTCAATTTATATCATCCAATGACCTTTAATTAAAATTAGGTCATTAAAACAACTGACAAGGCTAATAACTAAAAAATCATAATGTTTTACATTAAACTGCTAAAAGAAAACCCTAAATGAGCAATGAGCAAGACGTCTAGCCCCTTTGACGGAGACGTTGGCCCTTTTTAGGGCTAATCTCAGCACTAGATGACAAACGTTGGCCCTCTCTGGGCCTCCAAACTCTGCCACAAGTGCCAAACTACCCTGTGAAACTGCCATGCGTTGGAGGTGACATCAAGGGCCTCTAGAGGACGTCCTGAGTCAACAGAGGGACATGTTCCACCTGCAGTGGGTCAACCCCCTAGGGCTGGGCTCAGCCAAGGCATCCTGGATGAAAATGTCCTTCTTATTCTCTGGTGTAAAGGCCCGACCAATCACTGTCCTGTCTCTACCCCTGATGAGGTCCCAGCAACCATCTGATGGGCTCTTCAACCCCATGGAGGTCCGAACTAATCATCTCCCCATGTGTACTGGTCCACTTGGTACCTGTCCGTCGGGCATGGTTCTGCACATCAAAAACTTCGCCCTCCATGGGCTCATTAGTCCTAGGGATCATAGCAATGTCAATCATATTTCATCATTAATTTTATCAAATGCATGCATAAAACCCCTAGCATATCATCTAATAGCTCAAAGATATTACAATGACCTACTATATAAAGATGAAGAAAAAGACAAAATTCCCTATTGGGCCAGCATCCATAAGAAAAGGAAAGTTTCCAAAAGGTATCATCCAAGCCATGTAACACAAGGTGGTATGGTCAAAAGGATGTCCAGACATAGTGAAGGATAGGAGTGATAGTATTCGTGGGTGCCTTTGTAGGAGGCGAGCTATACCTGTCATGGATGCAATTCTTTCCAAGCCCTTTATTGCCTTTATTCTTTCTTTTCTTTATTACTTTTTCTTTATTTTTATTTCAAGGTCTAACTAGAGGACACTGCCTTGGCGTGGTGACTAGAGCTGACAGTGTTACCCACAAGTACTTTCACAGAAATGATAAGGCTGGCTCGTGATGAGACCCCCTTTCCTTTGGCCATGCAACCAAAGGTCACTACCCTGGCGTGGTGACTAGATGATGGAAATGTCATACCGCTAGGTACCCATGAACATAATGGGCTGGCTCGTGATGAGACCCCCCATCCTCTTGGCTAGGTCTTGTTTTTCATTTATCTCGGGTCCCTCTTGTTTCTTATTGAGAGGATTTTTATTTCCTTCTCGGGGATCCCTGGGCGAGGCATATATAGGTTTAATTTTTATGGCTTTTATCTCTTACCAGCTGCTTTTACCCCCTGGGCCTTTAGCCCCTTCTTCCCACAGGACAAGGTGTAACCCCACAAATAAGTGATCCTAATGTCCGGACTAGGGGAATGGGATAGATGAATGGGAGATAAGATGCAAAAGTGATAATATGATGGGAGGAAACGATGTCTCATCAAAATCCCCCCTGGCGGCTAACCAAAACCTATGGGAAAAAGATTGCTAGGGTATCCCGTCAATCCCCCCAACCATGGTCAAGTGGGTCAATGTAAGATCCAAGCAGTTGCCAGAAATGAAAGGAATTTGATGCATATATCTGAAGGTTAAAATGATCAAATATGACACATACCATGATACCTGGACCAATTACCTCTTGGAGCAAGAGTCTTCTTCGATACAAGTCCAAGCCGAAGGTGATGGATGCTGCTGCTACTGACAGGACAAGTCTGATGAAGAAGAAGAAAGATGGGCCCTCCAGGCTCAGGTCAATCTTGCTCTCCGTACTCCATGTCTAGGACATGTGGGCCTCGAGACATGATCTCCCAGCTATCCCTAGAAATCGGGGATAACACACCCTAAGTGAGCTGACAGAGCAGGTGAAATATCTCTCTGCCCGATTAGAAAGGTTGGAATCTGTAGACAATGAAGAGGATTTTCCATTCCTTGAGGCAGATGTTCTTGGCGGCTCTTTTGAAAAGAATATTGAAGATTTCATAGCTATAGAGACATTAGCTTCTGTCCCTGGTGAACCTGTTGTCTCAAATTTTAAAAAGGAAGCGATGGTGGAAATGGATGGTTCTCTTTTTCTTCACAAGAATTCCCATGATGTGTTTACATTCAGGGTCGAAACGGAGGAGCGGGGGATAGTTCCATTTCTGCAAGTTGGAGAAGATTTGTTCTCCCCCGAATTTGATGACTATTTGGAGGAGGAGTAGCAGAACCCCACATCACCTTTTGCTGATCAGAGCAGCCAGTATGACAACTACAAATCAGATTCTGAGCTCGATATGCTAGATTTCCAAGAACGAACCATAGAGCCTTGTCCTCTGTTCACTAAGGAAAATTATCACAAGGAAATCAGCCGTCCCAGTCCTTCAGGAGACGCTGAGCCAATTTTCTAGAGTTTTCCACTGGTCCTATGAGCCTGTGAAGGAATACATGGAGTTGTATTTCCTTCACAATTTGGAACCGCCCTATTTCATCTCGACTCCAGTCTATAAGGAGTTGAAGATCGTAACCGTTATGCTATCACGGTTACACCACCTGTTTGTAATCATCGACAAAAGGAAGGAGCTTTCGTTCAGGAAGTTGTTTGAATGGATATGGTGGAAGTTTGCTTTCACCTAGCCCCATGTAAAGGATTTTATTAGTTTAAGACTGTACATAAATAAGCTCCTTTGAGCATGTATCTTTATTTTGTTTTGCTTTTACTTTTCGGCTTGTATTTTCAGCAGGATGTTTTGAGCTTGACTCCATAGCCCAACAGAAGGCACTGAAGCTGCAAAATGAGTTCTTAGAGCATCACAAGGACGACTCTATCCCCCATGGAGCCTAATGTTACTGAAAATTATTGCAAGGGAGTGTTTTCTCTCCAAGATTCGAGCCCGTGGCGTAAATGCAAAGAAATGGGGCTTAAAAAACCTAACAAATGCATTTTGTCCAAGGTCACAGCCATGAGCGCAATGTGCAACACACAAAAAATCCATTTCAGGTTAAAATTGCAAGCAGGCAAGCGACTCTAGTATTCAGCGGCAAGGATTCATTGACGGAGCAGAGCAATGGTCGGTGGGTAATTGCAGTCAACCGATTCGCGCCAAGTATAGCGTAGAAGTTTTTAAGGAAGTGAACGGTCGGGATTCTCCGTGGAGCACTCGTGAAGTTACGAGGGTCGTTGATCGCGATCAGTTTAAGCGTGGGTTAGTTCTTGAACTCGAGGTTCGTGAGTTCGTAGGGTGGACCATATCCTTTGGTTGCGCGAGACTGTGAGTTACGAGAAGTGTCCAAACGGGAGTCAGCCATCGCTAACCATCACGTCTCGGGACTTCGCAAGGGGAGAATGCCAAAGTTCGATACTCCAACTCGTGAGGTCGCGAGTTGCGAGAGGCGCTAGCACTTAAGCCCTAGCCAACAGTTACATGTGGAGGGCGCTGACAAGGAAAGGAGCCCCACCCGTATCGCCATCTCGAGTATCAGGAGTTTGGAAAAGAGGAGCTGAGGGTCTTCAACCCACGAACTCGCGAGTCACGAAATGCAAAGAGCTTTTTATGTCAGGCCCACAGTAGCACCGAAAGTGTTCTGGGCCGTCTGATCAAGAAGAGACATGTGGCACACAATTGGGCTATGTCGCCACCTCACCTATCGTAACTTTGAAGCACGAGGATCAGCCTCCTCCCAGACGCAAGACGGGAAGTGCCGAAGGCGTCCAGGATTTGGGTCCACAGTATCGCCGAATATGATCAGGGCCATCCGATCAAAGAGGGGCACGTGGTGCGCGATTAGGCTTTATCGCCTCTTCGCGCATCGTGACTTTGAAGAGCAAGGATCAGCCTCCTCCCAGCTGTGATACACGAAGTGCCAAAAGCGCTCAAGAGTTGGGCCCATGGTCTTGGCACCCAGTCATAGAGGAAGAGGCCTGGGGAAAAGGCGCTAGCGCACACCATATGATGAAACAAGTCCCAAAAGGTCGACATCATTGCAACCGTCCATCCAGAGGGACGTGTGGCGCACGATTAGGCCATGTCGGAATTTCGACTACCGGGACTTCCAAGGGTAAGGGGTTTTTCTCTTCCATTTCATTTCAAAACCCCGAACCCCGAAACGCCAACATCATCACAACCATCCATCCAGAGGGACGCGTGGCACACGATTAGGCCATGTCGGCATTTCGGCTACCGGGACTTCCAAGGGTAAGTGGTTTTTCTCTTCCATTGCATTTCAAAATGCCGAAAGCGCCTTTGAGGATAAGCACAGGGTCACGGCCCATGGTCACTCGGGGAAATAGAAAGATTTGTGCAAAAGGGCCAAAAGAGCCAGGTTTAGCTATAGAAGGGATCGCCGCGATATCCAGGTTCCAGTCCGACTCGGTCTCAACCTTGGTTCCTTCTAGGAGTAAATGAAGGTTGGAGGAGGTGATTGAAACCTCTCCTCACTCATTAATTGTAAGATATGGAGGATCTGGCAGGCAGTCTGCCCGAGACGGTCCTGTGTGCTGGTTTTTTCCAAAGAAGCCATGCCGAGTCCTCGACTAACCAGAGAAGTCTACACACGCTAATTCAGCATTTAATGGCTCAACTACCCCCTTGCAAGAGCCATGCAAAGTTAAGGTGGCGTCTGAAAAAGGATTTCTATCCGAGTTTGACTGAAGGGACGCCACACCTTGGAGGTCCAAGCACGCCTCTGTTGGGCGAATTTTTCTGAGTATATGTACTCAGTTTTTATATTTTTGAAGGTATTGATGGTTGAGCTAGGCTTCCGATTGTAAAGTTTTGATGAAGCACTGGTTGCTCTGGTTATGTATTGGCACTTGAGACTTCTTTCCTTATGAATGTCAGCCTCTTTCCATCTCTCTGTGTACACTGTGTTAGAACAGCTCGAAATTGGAGGATCCAATCGAGTTGTGCTGTTATAGGATGGTGTATGTTGGATCACTGTAATAGTTGTATTGTTTCTAATTAGTTCTTGTATTTTCTCAACGCTAAATGATTTGGAATTGGAAGATCCAGTCAAGTCACCCTTCAGTTCCCCAAAACTCTGAACTAAGAGGATCTTGTATTCTGATTTTTTCCTCCTCAAGCTGCTAAAAGGCCTGACGCCCCAAGAAGTATTGCTCACTCATCTCACTAAGTCTTCCATCTGCTTATTTTATAATCAACTCACTGACGGAAGTTAGATCAATACCTCCTTTGTTTTTCTACATACCAAGCCCAATTTTCTGAGTTAGAGTGATATCTTCTTGAGTCTCTATCCATTCGATCACCCCTTTAAATTATTTGTGACATAAACTGATGGGCGCTGGGCTCTGCTCCTGCTGCAATCCATGAGTGACTTCCAACGCCAACATTTTTGGCGCCGTTGCCGGGGACGAAGTTGAAGATTTTCCCTGGGATTGAACGACATTGAGCCTCTGATTCTGAAGGTGCATCAGGCATTAGAGCCCTTAAAGATTGCTACTGTGCACCTGGCGACTCCACTGTGGCGACTCCAAGGTTTCCACATCACTGTTTCGGTTGCGGCTACTTTAGCATGCCTGAAAGCTGACCCAGAGGAGATTTCTCGAGAAGGTTTCAACAGCTGCTTTCTCAGCCTGAGAAGCTTCCCGGGGTAACAACAATGTAAGATCTGGCCTTTGATGTTGAACAAGGACCAGGCATATTCAAAGCTGTGAATATTTCACCTGGCGACTCCATGATTAGAGGATCGATTGGCGACTCCGCTGGTTTGGAATGGAGAAAATCCTAGCTTGAAGGTTTGCTCCTTTTAATTTTTCTGCTATTCCTGGTTTTTCTAATGTTGTCCCTTCTCCGAATGAATGGGGCGATTATTTGACCATATTTAGAGAGCATGAAGAGGACAACCCTGCTCAACACCTCAGTGAGTTTCATGAACTCATGCATCAGTGGGAGATACATCATGAGTATGTATTACTGAAAATGTTCATGTTCTCGTTAGCAGGGGATGCTCGTAAATGGTATCATTCTTTACCCCCTGCTAGCATTTCCTCACTCAGTGAATTCCATGCAGCTTTCACCGCCTATTGTCAGAGGATTTATCCCTCTGAGTTAATTTTTCATAGTTGTTGTGAGGGATACTACAACTTTATACAAGATAGAGTTGTTTCTTACGTAGGCTATGAGGATGATCCTGATGACCTGGATCGAAAATCAGTGCTTTCTCATCCCCATTCATCTGTATCAGAGGAAGGTTATGAGAGTGATGAAGATCCCAGAGAAGAAGAAGATGCTTGGGGCGGAGTTAGGGAACTGATAAAGTCTCTCTGCCCAACTGGATAGGTGGGAAGTTGAATGATGTGCAGAGGATTTTCCAGCCTTTGAAGAAGATTCTCTTGGTATCTCTACAATGGATGATGGTGAAGATCCCAGGGAGGAAGAAGACGCCCTGAGTGAGCTGACGGAGTAGGTGAAATATCTCTCTGCCCAATTAGAAAGGTTGGAATCTGTAGACAACGAAGAGGATTTTCCATTCCTTGAGGCAGATGTTCTTGGCGGCTCTTTTGAAAAGAATATTGAAGATTTCATAGCTATAGAGACATTAGCTTCTGTCCCTGGTGAGCCTGTTGTCTCAGATTTTAAAAAGGAAGCGATGCTGGAAATGGATGGTTCTCTTTTTCTTCACGAGATTTCCCATGATGTGTTTACATTCGGGGTCGAAACGGAGGAGCGGGGGATAGTTCCATTTCTGCAAGTTGGAGAAGCTTTGTTCTCCCTTGACTTTGATGATTATTTGGAGGAGGAGCAACAGAACCCCACATCACCTTTTGCTGATCAGAGCAGCCAGCCTATGTATGACAGCTACAAATCAGATTCTGAGCTCGATATGCTGGATTTCCAAGAACAGAACGCAGAGCCTTGTCCTCTGTTCACTAAGGAAAATTATCACGAGGAAATCAGTCATCCCAGTCCTTTAGGAGACGCTGAGCAGTACGAGGAAGAACAAAGTTTTTCCACGGGTCCTGTTTATGACCATTATGAATCTGACCCTTGGGAGAGCCGAGAAGGAGAGCCCGAAGAGCATTTTGCTTTTTGTCTAGAGCCAATCAGCAAGTAGCCAACGCCCGAGAACTGTCAGCCTACGTTAGTTTTCCATCCACCGGTTCTTACCAGGGATATTCAGCCACACGTGAACAACTGTGTAGCAGAGGAGGCTGCCTGTCGCTAATTTTCTAGAGTTTTCCATTGGTCCTATGAGCCTGTGAAGGAATACATGGAGTTGTATTTCCTTCACAATTTGGAGCTGCCCTATTTCATCTCGACTCTAGTCTACAAGAAGGAGTTGAAGATCGTAACTGTTCTGCTGTCACGGTTACACCACCTATTTGTAATCATCGACAAAAGGAAGGAGATTTCGTTCAGGAAGTTGCTTGAATGGCTATGGTGGAAGTTTGCTTTCACCTAGCCCCATGTAAAGGATTTTATTAGTTTAAGACTGTACATAAATAAACTCCTTTGAGCATGTATCTTTATTTTGTTTTGCTTTTACTTTTCGGCCTATATTTTCAGCAGGATGTTTTGAGCTTGACTCCATAGCCCAACAAAAGGCACTGAAGCTGCAAAATGAGTTCTTAGAGCATCACAGGGATGAATCTATCCCCCATGGAGCCTAATGTTAGCGTGAATTCTTGCAAGGGAGTGTTTTCTCTCCAAGATTTGAGCCCATGGCATAAATGCAAAGAAATGGGGCTTAAAAAACCTAATAAATGCATTTTTCCCAAGGTCACATCCATGAGTGCAATGAGCAACACACAGAAAATCCATTTCAGGTTAAAATTACAAGCAGGCAGGCGACTCCAGTATTCAATGGCAAGGATTCATCGACGGAGCAGAGCAACGGTTGGTGGGTAATTGCAGTCAACCGAGTCACGCCAAGTATAGTGCAGAAGTTTTTAAGGAACTGAACGGTCAGAATTCTCCGTGGAGCACTTGCGAAGTTACGAGGGTCGTTGATCACGATCAGTTTAAGCATGGGATTATTTCTTGAACTCAGGGTTCGTGAGTTCAGAGGGCGGACCATATCCTTTGGTTTCATGATATTGTGAGTTACGAGAAGTGTCCAAAGGGGAGTCAATCATCGCTGACCATCACATCTCGGGACTTCACAAGGGGAGAATGCCAAAGTTCGATACCAACTCGCGAGGTCGCAAGTTGCAAGAGGCGCTAGCACTTAAGCCCTAGCCAATAGTTACGTGTGGAGGGCGCTGACAAGGAAAGGAGCCACGCCCGTATCGCCATCTCGGGTATCTGGAGTTTGGAAAAGAGGAGCCGAGGGTCTTCGACCCACAAACTCACGAGTCGTGAAATGCAAAGAGCTTTTAATGTCAGGCCCACAGTAGCACCGAAAGTGTTCTGGGCCATCTGATCAAGGAGAGACACGTGGCGCACGATTGGGCTATGTCACCACCTCGACTATCGTAACTTTGAAGCACGAGGATCAGCCTCCTCCCAGCCGTGAGACGCGAAGTGCCGAAGGCGTCCGGGATTTGGGCCCACAGTATCACCGAATATGATCAGGGTCGTCCGATCAAAGAGGGGCACGTGGTGCACGATTAGGCTCTATCGCCTCTTCGCGCATTGTGACTTTGAAGAGCGAGGATCAACCTCCTCCCAGCTGCGAGATGCGAAGCACCAAAAGTGCTCAGGATTTGGGCCCATGGTCTTGGCACCCAGTCACAGAGGAACATGCCTGGGGAAAAGGTGCTAGCGCACACCATATGATGAAACAAGTCCCAAAATGTCGACATCATTGCAACCGTCCATCCAGAGGGATGCGTGGCGCACGATTAGGCCATGTCGGCATTTCGGCTACTAGGAATTCCAAGGGTAAGGGGTTTTTCTCTTCCATTGCATTTCAAAACCCCAAACCCTGAAACGCCGACATCATCACAACCATCCATCCAGAGGGATGCGTGGCGCACGATTAGGCCATGTCGGCATTTCGGCTACTGGGACTTCCAAGGGTAAGGGGTTTTGCTCTTCCATTGCATTTCAAAACCCCAAACCTAGAAATGCCAAAAGCGCCTTTGAGGATAAGCGCAGGGTCACGGCCCGTGGTCACTCGGGGAAATAGAAAGAGTTGTGCAAAAGGGCCAAAAGAGCCAGGTTTAGCTATAGAATGGATCACCGCGATCTCCAGGTGCCAGTCCGACTCGGTCTCAACCCTGGTTCCTGCTAGGAGTAAATGAAGGTGGGAGGAGGTGGTTGAAACCTCTCCTCACTAGTTAATTGTAAGGTATGGAGGATCTGGCAGGCAGTCTGCCCGAGACGGTCCTATGTGCTGGTTTTTTCCAAAGAAGCCATGCCGAGTCCTCGACTAACCAGAGAAGTCTGCACACGCTAACTCAGCATTTAATGGCTCAGCTACCCCCCTATAAGAGCCATGCAAAGTTAAGGTGGCGTCTGACGAAGGATTTTCGTCCAAGTTTGATTGAAGGGACGCCACACCTTGGAGGTCCAAGCACGCCTCTGTTGGGTGAATTTTTCTGAGTATATGTACTTAGTTTTTGTATTTTTGAAGGTATTGATGGTTGAGCTAGGCTCCCGATTGTAAAGTTTTGATGAAGCTTTGGTTTCTCTGGTTATGTATTGGCACTTGAGACTTCTTGCCTTATGAATTTCAGCCTCTTTCGATCTCTCTATGTACACTGTGTTAGAACAGCTTGAAATTGGAGGATCCAATCAAGTTGTGTTGTTATAGGATGATGTATGTTGGATCACTGTAATAGTTGTATTGTTTCTAATCAGTTCTCGTATTTTCTCAACGCTGAATTATTTGGAATTGGAAGATCCAGTCAAATCACCCTTCATTTCCCCGAAACTCTGAACCAAGAGGATCTTGTATTCTGAGTTTTTCCTCCTCAAGCTGCTGAAAGGCCCGACGCCCCAAGCAGTCTTGCTCACTCATCTCACTAAGTCTTCCATCTACCCATTTTATAATTAACTCACTGATGGAAGTTAGATCAAGACCTCCTTTGTTTTTCTACATACCAAGCCCAGTTTTCTGAGTTAGAGCGATATCTTCTTGAGTCTCTATCCATTCGATCACCCCATTAAATTATTCGTGACATAAACTGATGGGCGCTGGGCTCTGCTCCTGCTGTAATCCAGGAGTGACTTCCAACGCCAACACCCTGCACTATGATGATGTCCCAAAGTGGGGACATTACACTGAGACCCCAGTAGGGGGGAAAGACAGGGCAGAGCGCTTGTATCAGGGAAGAGTAGAAGAAACCACCAGAGGCAGCTGAGTAGACCTGTACCTAGGGGGGTTGAGCCCTCTCCATAGGGACATCGGCTTTGTTATCCCCGCCTTTTAGGGATAACTAGGAGATCATGTCTTGAGGCCCACAGGTCCTAGACATGGAGTACTGAGAGAAGGATTGACCTGAGCATGGCCCTGGAGGGCCCATCCTTTTCTTCTTCCATCAGATTTGTCTTGTCAGTAGTAGCAGCATCCATTACCATCGACTTGGTCTTGTATCGGAAGAGGTTCTTGCTCCATGAGGTAATTGGTCCAGGTATCATGGTATGTGTTATTTTTGATCATTGAAACCTTTAAATATATGCATTTGATTCCTTTTATCTCTAACAACTGCTTGGATCTTACATTAGCCCACTTGACCATGTTTGAGGAGATTGACAGGGTGCCCTAGAAAGCCTCTGCCCATAGGTCTTGGTTTGCCACTAGGGGGATTTCTGAAAAGCCATCGTCGGCTCCCATCATAGCACCATTGTTTCATCTTATCTCCCACTCCTTTATCCCATTCCCCTTGTCCGGGCATTGGGTTGACCTATTTGTAGTATTGCACCTTATCTTGTGGGAAGAAGGGGTTAAAGGCCTAGAAGGTAAAAGCAACTGGTAAAAGACAAAAGCCTAAAAATGAAACCTTGAGATGCTTCGCCCAGGGATCCCCGAGAAGGAAATAAAAGGCATCTCAGCAAGAAACAAGAGGGACCCGGAAAATAACAAACAAGACCTAGTCAGAGGATAGAGGGTCTCATCATGAGCCAGCCTATTAGGTTCATGGGTACCTAACAATATGACATTTCCACCATCTGGTTACCACGCCAGGGCAGTGACCTTTGGTTTCATGGCCAATGGAAAGGGGGTCTCATCACGAGCCAACCTTCTCATCTGTGTGAAAGTACTTGTGGGTAACACTGTCAGCTCTGGTCACCATGCCAAGGCAGTTTCCTCTGGTCACATGGGGAGATGATCAGTTCAGACCTCCATGGGGCTGAAGATCCCACCAGATGGATGCTAAGACCCCATCAGGGGGTAGAGATAGGACGGTGGTTGATCAGGGTTTTGCACTAGAGAAGAAGAGGATGTTCCATCAGAGGCACTTTGGCAGAGCCCGGCCTAGGGGGATTGACCCACTTCCAGTGAAACATTTTCCTTGGATGGCCTAGGAAGTCACCTATGGGCTCACAACGTCATCTTGAGCATGTCACAGTTTGACAGGGCAGTTGGCACGTGTGGCATGATAGAGAGGCCCAAAGAGGCCTAACGTTTTGCTCTTTATTGCTGCATTTGCTCTAAAAAGGGGCTACCGTCTCCCTTAGGAGGGGTGTCGTCTCACTTTTTGCTCAATTAGGGTTTTAAAATGAACATTTAATGTAAAACAATATTATTTTGGTATTTTGGCCTTGTCGGCCTTTTTATGACCTAAAAAGTTAAATTAGGTCATTGATACACTATATATTGAGGGTTCTGACTCTCATTTTATCATCATATTTCACTCACCACTTGGTGAGGTCTGAAATTTGTGCCCCATTTGGGTTATTGGCTAATTTGAGGAAAGCACACTTGTTGAAGGAAGATATTTTTGGCATTCTATGGTGTTTTTCTTGAAGGAAGGTGTTACAACTAGGGTTTGCATGATTATTTTCTTGATGATTTGTAAGTATTTTTCTGCAAAACTTCTTGATTGAATGGTTGTAGTTTAA